>CM077034.1:22690409-22816702 GCA_039090855.1 Macrothele yani
ATTTCAAAAATACAAAGTTTCACTTTGGATTACTTGATCGTTGGAATTCATAACGTGCTATCACCGCAAAATGTTTGAAATAAAAATACAATTTAAGCGAAGGTCGTTCATATATCAGGGATTTGATGAATATCAAATTTTATTCTTAGCTTAATCGTTTCATTTGGACAGACGAAGACTATGGTATTTTGTTAATAAAGATATATGATACTAATAATTATTAATAACATTTACAAAATGCAAATACTAAGGTTTGCTTTACTTGATACAACATTAGTAAAAATTGGAAACGAATGAAACAAGGAAATATACGTTCTCTCCGCTACCGATGAAACTTCTGAAACTAATGCAAGGTACATTATGGAATAATTTCCAAATATCAAAGTTTAACTTTGGATATTTAGGTTTACAGTTCATGAATTGTTTTCATCGCTAAATGATTAAAATAAAAATGTATAATCAAAGCGAAGTATTGCACATAAGTTTTTGGGACTTATGGGGTACAAAATTTTATCTTGAGCTGAATTTCCTTCATTTGTTTTATAAACAGATGAAGTAAAGGTTCAGTTAATGAAAATACATTCATTAGCGTTATTAATAACATCAGTCAAATGCAAATACTAATGTTCGTCTACCTGACGATACAACGTTAGTAAAATTGCAGAAACGAATGAAACAAGTAATGATAGTACTTTCTTTCTGCTACCGATGAAACTTCTGAAACTAATGCGAGGTACATTATAATCATTTCCAAATATCAAAGTTTCACTTTAGATATTTGGGTCAGTTCATGGAATTATTTTCTACCGCTATATGTTTGAAATAAAAATATATAATTCAAAGTGCTAAGTATGCCTCAATTATTAGGGATTTATTGGGGTACAGGATTTTATCATGAGCTGAATTTGCTTCATTTGTTTTATAAAAAGATGACATGTAAAGGTTCAGTTAATGAAGATACATATATTTGCATTATTAATAACATCAGTCAAATGCAAATCCTAAGGTTCGTCTACTGGGACTGTACAACATTAATAAAAATTGGAAACGTGCGATGAAGCAAGATGACACCATACGCCCCATATTCTTTAATGTACATGGCACAATGCCTTTCAATCATGGAACTGGGTGAACGAAAAAGGGATAAGGATTAGCAGAGATTATTTACAGCATCTTCTGTTTTGCTGATAACAAGTTTTCATTTTTACCAACTCACCCCCTTCACTGCTAAATAATATTTTCCCAAATAAAATCCACGAATTTGCTGACGAGAGAAAAAAAGTAAGAAAAAAAATGAACTTTCAGAAGGCATAAGCGTTATGCAAAAAGCCCAATTTTCAGGGAATGAAAATTTTGAGATAGACGTTAAGAAAATTTCGAGGTAACATTAACCTGCATTTACAGTCTTTTTGACAGCAGATATCGGGCAGGGGTCCCGTTAATGAAGATATTGTCAGAAATTCAGGTGAAGTCGAAATTAATTAATTAACAGGAGTGACGGGCCAAAAATAATGATTAAATTATGTTTTCCAATTTAATCAAATATTTGACCTATTACAAAATTGAATGGAGGAATTAGAGCACCTGATTGACGAGGTCACTTAATGCGCTTTTCTTAGCTGGGTGGAAAACAAAGGGAAAGACTGGGTTGTGAAAAGAGGTCACGCAGAAGGGAGAGATACATCACAGTTTAAACCTCCTTCAAGTGGGGCATTAATATCAGGAAGCCGTTAAGCGACATCTAAATTTTGATTATCGGGTTTCCGGAAGCCAGGTGACCTCTACCGAGCATGCCAGCAACAACTGCGCTGTACGAAAAAGGAGAAATCCTAAGAGGTTGCTGAAAAGGGAGACTTCTAGCAACAGGAAAGGAAGAAGTACATAAGAGAGAAATGTATTTGAATGGCATGTTCTGTGGATGTAAGACGAAAGGGTCTTGTTGCCCAAGGAAAAAGGCGTTGCAGTCTGAGTTATGCAGGATGTAAGTCGTTTGGCCCACTGATTTTGGGAATGAAAGAAATGGCGATCGAGAAAGCGCCTCCAGGAGGTTAGAGCGTCAGTCCATCCCGGTAAGGAACACCCTTGTAGTTGAATTCACATTCCCGCAGAAATATGACAGGGACGTGCTGGGCCATTTCTGCACACGGAAAGGAGGAGAAGTTTCCCCAAGCTGGCTGTTGTCAGCCTGTCGGAGTACATTTTGGGATAGAACGGTAAGAGCTGCGGCGGTTAACTTTTCTGGGCAGCCGCAGTAAGCTGGCCTGAAAAAAAGTGCCGCCAACAATAATATTTTTATGCGAGAACTAGAGGCGGAGGTTATCCTGTGTTATGCCCAATCTAGTCAGCGTCGTAGCTGGCTAGGTTGAGAGTCGTAGTGAGGAAGCAGAGAAAAAACCGAACCTGAAAGTTTAATTAACAGTGCTTGATGCATTACGGAAAAATCCATAGGATGATGATTGCGAGGCTTCTAACTACCGCTTTTGGTCATTATATAAATTATTTCTCCTTTTCATGCAAAAAAAATTAGCGAAAATTTGTTTTCTTGAATGAGTAACTCTGGTTTGGAAATACTTTTCATAATATAGTCAAGCACTACTTACCGAATCTATGCACCGTGCCTTCTGACCTCCTCTTATCTTCTTCTTCAAAATATTACGGTAAAAGGAAATATCCTTTGCACTACTTGAGAAAACTTGGATACTATAAATACCTTCCATAGAACGCTGGGAATTTCATTGTGAACTTGAGACTAAGATAAAGTCATAACAACATAATATGCTATTTTACTTTTTCTTTCTGATGGCTTCTCCCTTGCTGATGCTCTTATATTTGCTTCCAAGAACAGTGATTTGCGTAACAAATATTGTTCGCTTCTTTCGAACAATGATATTCTTATGCAAACTTTTCTTGCACGGAAATGCACTTGTCTTTGAACAATACAAAAGCGATGAAGACCCAAGGTCTAACAGCGTCGGAGATATGATAAAAATATAATAGAGCTCGCTTATACGAGGAGCTTGGGACGGACGAAGATCTTCGTTAAATTTGAAGTCTCGGTAAATCCATTATGGGGTGAAAAATCTCACCATAAATCATATGCGTATGAGAAAGTGTGAATATTAATCATATTATAAAGTGAAACCCTGATTTTGTGTCCCGCTTTTTACGTTTCCCCGTTTCGAGCAACGGTTTTCTGAAGTCCCCATAATTCTTGTATATTTTCCCCGTGTTGTACTTTTTTTCAGTCACACAATTTCCGCATCAAACGTTGTTTAAAATATTTGGTGCCAAACCTGATTTTTTTTCTAATTTCGTGTCTCTCTTGGTTTCCATACATATAAGACTATCTGTTAAGCCCGTTGGGATAAGAACACAACGGGTTCTAGAAATCATTTGTTCCTATTCAAGCGTTTATTATTATCTTTTGCGGGATCATCGTATATAATGAATGTACATTGAAACATACCCTTGATGTAAGTTTCAATGTACATACCGAGATGGTGCGGCTTCTTATCCCGGGAGAAACACTTAATCCGTGTTTCTCCCGGGATTAGAAGCCGCACACTTCTCGGACGAAAGAAAAGAACACTCCACTTCGTACCACTCGAACATCAGGGAATCAAATTGGAGGTTCATTGGCTCTCATTACTTACTCGGTTGGGTTGGAATATAAGAGTGTTTAATAAATATTGATTTTCTGTTCAAAAATGGCAAACTTTCCCCACAGCTGTGGCATTTATTAAGTGAACAACATTATTTTACCCTTCAGAGAATGTATTTCATTCCTGCACGGTTTATCACATATGTCGCTAATGATATGAAAGTGATTCTCTCTTACCTCGGTGTTTATTACCAATAAATTATGTAGCAGTGGGAAAAGTCTCTGGAGTGTCGAAGGAAAAGAACTACAGTGAACCCCCTGCATTCGCCACACTAGGTTAAACGCTAATTGTCGCTACATTTTTTTTATTTCATGGGAGCGTCAATCCCCTTCTTTTGTGATCCCCTGTTCTACCTTCCCCAAAGAGATTGTTTCTTCCTGGGTTGATTCTCTCCCCCTTCTCCGACTCAGGTGAGTAAACGCAGGTAACGAGGAGCATGACTGGGTTTTCTCCATAGCGGCATAAATCACACCACTGCTATGAGGTTCATTTGATTTCGGATTTTTAAGCGAATAGAATAAGTGCGAAGGAAACGAGTTGTTCTTGACAAAAAAGGAAAAATTGTTCTTGACAAAAAAGGAAAAATTGTTCTTGACAAAAAAGGAAAAAATTGTTCTTGACAAAAAAGGTAAAGTGTTTGGAGGAAGGGCAGACGGCTACTTATTCGTCAGACAATTACGGAGTAGGACAATCTACAGTAAATGACTTGAGGAGACATTGAAAAAAATGTAAGCAAGTTAGTAACAACAGATGGCGCATCTTGAAAAACATTTTAAAAACTAGAAGTTATGAGTAAATTGTTGGGAAAATAAACAATTATTATTAAATAATTCAGTAACTGTAACGTTGTCTTTATTATTTTAATTAATCTGTAGGCCTTTTGACTAGGTTTTTTCACAAGAAAACAAGCATAAACGGCGATTTTAGGAAATTCTGAAATCATCTGAAACTGACGTACTAGATTTTAAGTCCAACGAATGATGCAAAGTAACGAAGGCATTTTTTGGGCTACTCGCGCCTGACGTAGCTGTGGAGGCAGAACATTTGTTTCGTTGGTTTGTTTACATGCTTCTACTATTAGTCTTGCTTTTATTTAGTGGTATTTGATCATATTTTTGAGATCGAGATTTATAGTTTGATTGGGATAGGATAAAGGTAACTATTATAGTAAAAAATATCAGACTTTACAAAATATCTGGCAACTGAAATGTAAATAAAAAGATGTGAATATGAAATATGCCAGAATTTTCTCCAAACATTTTATTAAAGATGATGTTGAACGTCATTTAAAAAACTGTTTGCGAATCTTCGGATGTGAATTTCATCAGAAGAAAACCTTTTCAGTATTCTTAACAAAAACGTTCATTCACTGCAGTAAAAGTCAAAATATACAGGTTAAATCCCCAAAATTTTAGCGACTTTCAAAGTAAATTTGTATTCAACACTGTTTTTTTTGAAAAATAAGAAATTTTACCGACGTCTGTTTATACCTGAGACTTCAGTTTTAAAAGTTGATCTTGAATTTTGACATGGAAGATATTGACCTGTAAACAACAGTTTGCCTACCTTTGGCTAAGCATTAAAGAATCTGTGTTTACAAATTTTATAGGCTTCTTTTATGAGGGAAAATTTGCTTCTCGATTAGGACGCGAGAATCTGTATATTAACAGACATATACTTTCACGTATTCCATAAAAGACAGAGAGAAAATCAGCTTGCAAGCAATAAGTAATTTTCATTGCATACGTTTAGGCAACATGCAAAGGTTTAAAAAGTATTGTCGAGCTCTCATGCAAAGGTTTTAAAAGTCTTCTCTTGCATCCATTAATTTTTGAAGAAAACTTCAGCAGTACGACATCAAAATTTGGTGGGTATGGGTATTTCAGATTCATTTTCAAATACAGGTAAATAATGATTAGCATAATTTAACAGCTATTAACAAGCAACGACGAAGATATTTTTTCACAAACTTTCCATGAAAGAATGCAAATCTCCGAAATATTTTTAATCAGGCAACATTTGGAATGCATCACTCTGAAACATGAACGCTAGATCAACACTGAGAAAAGGGAAATAGTTTTTTAAATTCAATTAATTGCTGTTTTTGGAAACATGAACCGATTGATGCATCGGAAACACGTGCAATCGCGCTGCAGTTTGTTAACATCGTTTTTAAGAGGCTTTTACTAAAAACAAACTGCGTTTAATCGAGAGATTAAAGCAAAATTCTGAATTTATGTGTTTTTTAAACCTTAATAATGGGTAAAACTTCTCGTCACAATGAAATCATATTTTTATTAAAAAAAAATATACATTCGACTGACCTCAAAACTTTTTTGATCACACTTGTTTGCATAAATGTATATAACGATATACTGAATAAACATCTGTACATTATAGCACTCAGAACTATTTATTTGAAACACAATTAGTTACGCCGCCCATGAGAAGCAGTGGTCTTTGCGTATGACCATTCGTCTGAGGCGGGTGCGGATTCGAACCAAGGTGGCCCATGGATGTTGTGTTTGTCTTACTGTGCTGGCTTTCACCCTTCTCTGGAACCAGTGGCCCTAAGTTAGGGCACTCGACTATTTACAGCCCATTCAGTTGCTCACGGTGGTCGATAAACCTCCAATATAAAGAAATATTTACACAAAATAACAACCCGACACGCGAAAAAAGAAAATATATGGAAGATTTTCAAATGTGGTAGAAATTATGACAATATTTATAATTGTGGGAATAATAGTTTACCAGTAGAAGATCCATTTTTGCAGTCTAGACACAAAAGAAACTAAGTTTACCAGTCTGATTCTCGTAGAAGGTTCTGCAAACCTGATGGCAAATTTGTGACTGTAACATTGAGTTCAAAATTGTGACTCTGGTCAGACCGGAATTAACTGACAATCGCTTGTGAAAGAAAGTCGGAACAAAAGCGAAAGATGATCGTTCGTGTTTTCAAACCACGTGTTTCGAGATGACCAGCGGTTTTTGAAAACTCATGGCGAGAGGTTTCAATCTGCTGTAAGAAACGAGAGGATTATTAACATCGGGCAAAATTAACGAAGCGCTAGTGCAATCCAAAGATTTTATACGGAAGTGTCATTGTTTAGATTGAAAATTCAGACGGTAAAGTTACTCAAGATGAGTGCATAGTCACATACCTCGGAGTGACGCGAAGCAGAAGTGTGACGATTTTTTATTGAAGGTTTAATGACCACCGTGAGCAACTCAATTGGCTATGAGCAGTCGCCTGTGCCTAATTTAAGGCCACTGGTTCCAAGGAAGGGATGGAGCCAGTGCTGTAAGACAAGCACCACATCAGTGACTCACCGAGATTCGAACTCTGACCCACCACGAACGAATAATCAGAAACCATCACTTAGTCCATTGCACCACCGAAGCGGCGTGACGATTTGGCAAAGGAAAATATTCAGTTGTGGAGTGAGTTGATGACAAATATATTGTATGATGATGAACATTTTTTATTTGAACTGACGGTACTAGGAGATCACAACTAATATATGCGGTTAAAATATCTAATAATTTTTAATGAATTAAAGCTTTTAACTAGAATAACTTTTATTCTCGATCTTTAGTTATACACCGTGCAGCGACGGCGATATTTATTCAGTGGAATGAATAGCACGACGTCTTTTACCTAAAATCAGGATTGATCAGAAGCATAACCATATTTAGTCATGGAGTGAGGTATATGACACCAGTTTATTTGAAGTAGATAACTCTAGTTCACTCCAGCTTGTCGGTGGAACAGAAAGCACAAGAAGTCGTTTGTCAGGAAGTGTAAGAGTGAGGTGTAGAAAATAAGTTCATCAAGAAGACATACATATGACGGAAGCCGGAAAAAATTTAAGATTTTCCAAAGAATACGGGCTTAAGCGTATTCCGCCGAGAAAATGGGGACAAAGGAGGCAGCCCATGTGTGAAACGGTGGAAAATGTGAAGTTAATTAGAAACCTTTCTGTGAAATAGGGAGAAGAGAAGGACAACCCGTGGGAAAATCGTCTACCTGTACCAAATATTTCATAATTTAGGAGGCTTGAGCAAATCTTGAAATTCAATACGGAATTAGCGATAGATATGTTTCGCCCCACTAGTGATGCGGTGATCAGAATACAAACGCAAGTCATGAAAGATGCATAGAATGAAAAATGTAATAAAATGATAAAAAATTGTAAACAGAAATGTTGTATAAATGTTGTCGATAGGAGGATCATAGATTTGGATGCGTTTCCGTTAAAGTAACAGTATCATTTCCATTGTACATAGGATCCCAATTATAATTATTCCCATTTACTTGTAGGCTGCGTGAAGATACCTTTCGAGATAATTTATTTTAAATTTTTTGACATTTGATTTTAAAATTGTCAAAACATTACGTTCATGCCTGTAATCAATAATGCTCGAAAACCTAGTTAGATTTATTTATATGATGTTTATATATTTTTTTCGAATTCACATTCCTAAAATTCAATACTATGGGATCAGTTTTAGTACATAGGTATTTCTGTGTTACGAAGAGAAAGAAGTAATCAAGTTAAAGACTTCCTTTATGCTTTGAAAATTCAAATATTTATAAGCATAAATTACGTAATGAATTTATTTCTACAAAATTCGTTTAGCTTTTACTTTAGAATGAATGGACAAATGGATTTTACCGCGGAAAATGCAAGGGAAAACGCGGAAAACCTAAGGTACACTTTAATACTGGTAACTGTGGACAAATGAACGTAACGGTTGTCTCACTTATCCACATATTGACCCTGCAGGTAGATGCCCTTCTCGTATCTTCCCACTGACTTCTTCGTTTTTTTGGGAGAAGAAGCTTTATGGCTTCTTCCGGATTCAGGTCAACAGCGGTTCCTTCATCTCATCATTAGAGGTTAACCTGCTCCCCCATAGAGCCACTTTAAGCGGACCGAAGACATGATATTCACATGACGCCAGGCCAGGGATTTAAGAGGAATGTGGAAGACTTTCAAACAACAATTGTTGATTTGCTTCCACCGTTGCGGCCGTTTAATGGAGACGTGAATTGTCACAGTACGGCAAGAGTGTATTCGACACCATCCAACTACCTTTCCTGCCAATTGCAGATTTCAGTTGCCTTTTTAGTATTGCACAGTAGGTTGCACTGGTCCCTGCTTTTCGGTTTTCCTGAAATTGCGCTGGAACAAGTCCTTTTGTTTCACAAATGAAGGTGTTCATTTTCTAGGCAGAGGGTAGTCGTTTGAATTAGTTTTTTACTGGATGAGAGTGGTGTTTCCATCTATTGGTTTCCGGTTCACAGTGAAGAAATCATGCCTCGTCGACGGTGACAACTCAACTCAATCTGAAACATTTGGATCTTCCTCAGAACGTTTCAGAAATTATGTGGTATCATACACTGGCGTGCAAAATTTAAGGACGAGACAGTTTTTTGAATGTAACGTCATGCAGAAAGGCTCCACATCGACTCAAATGATACCATAAGATCCACAAGATGTAAGAATATGAGACAAGAGAGCAAAGCCGTCCAAACAAGGAATCCAAAGGGTGCAAAGGCACTTTATTGAAAAGGTAGTTTCGAGCACAACTGGACAGAAGACAGAAACGTCCATGTGACAGGCGGCTGCCAAGAAAAATCCAGTCTTTAGTAGGGTATATGATCACTCCTGACTGCGTTGCAGGGTTTACAACGTCTGTCCATGCTGAGGACAAGGTTGTCAAGGAGCTATTGAGGCATCGCGGCCCATTCCTCTTGTAGCGCCAACCGCAGCTGTGGAATCGTTGCTGGCGGCTCGTGACGTGCTGCCAAGCGTCTCTCGAGAAGGTCCCACACGTGTTCGATTGTATTTAGTTCGACCTTGCTGGCCAATCCACGCGTTGAATATCTTCATTCTCCAACAGCTCTGCAACAGCCGCTGTACGATGAGGTGTAGCGTTGTCTTCCATGAAGAGGAACTCAGGACCCACAGCACCTCTAAACAGACGCATGTGAGGCAGGAGAACCTCGGTACAATAGCGGACACCAATGACTGAACTTCCTTGGAAGATGTGGATGTCAGTGCGGATACCAAGCATGATACCGCCCCAAACGAGAACTCCGCCTCCTCCAAACCGGTCCCTTTCGATGATGTTGGATGTGTGATTGCGTGTTGCCTGCTCTCTCCAGATGTTTATACGTCCAGAATCGCTCGTCAGACTAAATCTGCTCTCATCCGTAAAGAGAACTCGACCCCATTGCTTATGTGTCCCTTTCTTGTGTTCCTGGCACCAGACAAACCGCCGTCTCCGATGAGCAAGTGTTAATGGCACACAACGTCCTGGTCGTCGTGCAAATAGACCACTTTTGTGCAGCCTCCTGGCTACGGTAAAACGCGATAACGGACGTCCAGTTGTTTGTTGCATGTGCCTTGCGATTTCTTTCGCTGTCTGACGTCTGTCTCTTCTTGCCTGTAGGACAATATACCGGTCGTCCGCCGCCAAGGTTTCTCGTGTATGACCACTGCTAAATTCTTGGACAGCTGTTCCTGTCGTTTGAAATGTTCTCCAAGCTCGTGAAACGATGCTGTGAGCGATCCCGAACTCCTCGGCTACTTTAGTCACACTTCGACCTTCTTCCAACTTTCCAATGACGTGATCGCGGGTAAAATTATCCAGACGTCATCTACTAGATTGCCTTTTGGCCATATCACACGGTGGCAGTAACTCGACGTCGTTCAAACCGATGTACACCATGCAATAGCTTTCACCGAATTGCTGAGTGCACACCGCCCGTGTGCTTTATATCCTTCCGACACCCCCCCCCCCCATCATGCTGCATATATGCGCATGCTTTACCGTACCTGATGAGTGGTATTTCGGTCCGTTCTGCCTGCTCGTTCCACTGTTATGCCAATTTCTCCTCTTCGTCTTTAATTTTTGCACACCAGTGTACGACTGCTGTTGCTTGTGCAGATCAGGAAGGCTTTTGTTCAAACATGATGTGCAAAATTTACAGTAGCCATACTTATAGTGCATTATTGCATGTGAGGACCTACAGATGTCATCCAAATGTACAGCAACAGCAGACAATGTGATCCTTGTGTATTCTCTAATCAAACCATTCACCATCTTGGTATGGGCTTGTTTGCGCATTGTTGATGGCTTACTAGATCGAGTTTCGTCAGTTAAAAACTTTTCCGGCTTTAGACCTTTCTACCCATTCATAAACATTTTGTTGAATCACGTTGTTTTCACTTCCATACTGATTATCTTTCTTTGAATTTTGACAGGTTGCACTTCCACTGCCCAAAGAAATCTTACTACGTGGCTTTGTTCAACTGTGGCGTAATACCACAGCAGATCGTCAATGTTTATTTGACCTTGCCCTTCAACCAGACTGACGGCAAAACGCTGTGCTGTGCGTTTTCGAAACTGTCCATAAGCAATTCCGAAGGTGCTGTTTTGCTTCAACTTCTACCCTTTGTTCAACTGTGGCGTAATCCCGCTGCGGGGCGTCCACGTTTATTTGACCTTGCCTTCAACTAAACTAACCGCAACTACGTACTATAGTTATAATGGGTGACTAATTTACTTTGTTCCCATATTTTATGCAGTGGACCGGTACTTCCTAATACCTTCTCATGATTCTCTTACTTTCAGCGGACTCATCGACAGGTTACGCTCACACGATATGATATTAAAACATTGTTGCGTTGTGCATATTTATATACGTAATACAGTTATAATGGGTAACTAATTTACTTTGTTCCCATACTTTATGGACTGGTCCGGAACTTCCTAATGTTTTCTCATGGTACTGTTACTGTTAGCAGACTCATGCGACAGACAACGCTCGCACAGTATGATATTAAGAGAATGTTGCGTAGTACATAATTCTATTTCCTTATCCTGCAATTATTTATCATAACTTACCAAATTGCGTATTCCTAAATGTGGCATTTTAGGAGAAATTCTGTCATGTCCCTGAAAATATTTCGCGCTGTTCTGCTCTGCAGGCAAACGGATTTTTTTAGCAATGGTTGTTTCAGAAAATTCTTCTCGTAACGTAAAATGAAAATGAATTTGCAAAACAAAATTAAGCATCTTTACAATGCTTGTTTTTTTCGTTCCAGGAAACAAACTGTTTGGGCAGAATCCTGTCATTAAACCCTTTCTTTTTTCCTCAGTTTCTCAATGATATGTTGTCGCGTGTTTAGAATATACATGATTAAATGCGGTTAAGGAAATACTATTATCACGCGTCTTCTTTCTGTGAGGTCTAAAACAGTTTATTTTTCAAAACCCTGATTTAAACAATGTTGCTTGGAGTCAGCTAGAATCATACGTCACTAGGAGCAATTAATGCACTTTTGAAAACACTGCTCTTCCGATGTGGGCATAAAAGAATCTGTCACGGACTTTGCTAAAAGTTTAATATGAAATGAAACCTTCCACGTGTGGTTTAGGAGCAAAAGGTAAGAGGAAAATGTCAGCAGTTATAATACCGTTTTTATTTTGCTTCAAATATGGTCCAATATAATAATAATTGTCCTGCATGGAACAGTTCAATTTTCTGATAACAATGATAACATAATATGACGAAAGTGTTCCTAAATGATCTACTGGTTCAAAAATGACTACTGGTTCAAAAATGACTACTGGTCATTTATCACTAATGTTATGTATACACGGCAGTAATCTTTTGCTGCGAAAGTTAGCCTTTTCCAATTTTTTATTGATTCACAGATATTCATATTGTTGTTTCTACAGATGTGCGTGTAAGGGGCGCGCTTTAAAATCTCAAATAT
The DNA here is from genome assembly GCA_039090855.1 of Macrothele yani. Classification (NCBI taxonomy): domain Eukaryota; kingdom Metazoa; phylum Arthropoda; class Arachnida; order Araneae; family Macrothelidae; genus Macrothele; species Macrothele yani. Next base: position 22,702,867 of record CM077034.1, read on the forward strand.
AAAGTGAGCATCATTTTATTGCGACTCCGTTTTTTAGCTCTCAATGTGTTTTCCAATGCAATTTTAAAAGTTCGTGGTTCATTAAGTGTGTGAAATTTAACAAAATAAACCATGCGTATGTAAACATTTGATTTCAAATTTAAATACATAGTTTGTTACAAAGAATATACCGAAACAAAACGTTTCACATTATACTATTATAAGAGATAATTTCAGGTAATACCTTCCTAGTTGAAGACGACTGCCATGAGGCGCATGTTTCAATACTTTATATATTCCTGTGCTGCTCAAATTTCCTTCACGTTTACATCATAATTTTGTATCTCACTTAATGGTACCTATATAATGTTTTTTCTTCTCTGTTTTCATCTTTTCTATGCATGGAGCTATGTATTATGCCAGGGATTTTGAAATAATTTATGATATACAAAGCACACACATACAGTATTTGCCGTTATGTAGGAGTTCATAGGCGAAAGTATGCTAAATTATCATTCATATACAAAACTACTTAACAAAATAATACAAGGAATAAAGCAGCAGGCCTGTTTGGTCTTCAGCAATGAATCTTAAGATACAATGAATAGACCATTGATTGCAATATAGACCGTGGCCTGGTGAACAGGCTGGGCAGATATTTCACAGCGTATGTTGTATCTATTTAGTGTCCCATGTAAAGGTGATTTGAGGCTAGTTATTTATGTTAGGACCAGCGCCATTTAAAACTATAATTACCAGACTGAGGTACATCATAATATAATTAGCTATATCTGAGAAAAAGGAATCGTCGTTTAGTGTAATGTACGTTTAGTCGCAGGCAAAGAAATTTAGCAATGGTACTCTGTCTTTATAATAATACAATTCGCACACATGAAAAGACAGAAGTATTTCTACCTTCGATTGCATATAAAAATGATACGTTTTAATTTCTGGTTTAATTAATCTGCTTTCCTGGGTTTAAATAAGTATAGCTTTAGGGAGAAACTTCTGAGCTTGGAAAGCAACTACCTCAATTTTCTGGTAAACATTTTATCCATGAGAATTGCAGTTGAACATACGTAACATGTCACAATCGTTTTTCACCTGGCGTTATCGTGGAAAGAATTTTCGGCATACCTGCCGAACAAAAGTTTCATCGGGAAAACATCTCCCCGTCAACCACAATCACACATACACTAAGTGAGTCAATTGTTTTAAAAGTGTCCAGACCATTTTTTTAATCTGTTATCTGCTCAGAAGTTACCTGCAGAAGAGTATCGTAAGCACATTATTCAACGAGACAAGTTGTATATATTTCTCTTTCAAAATCACAGACATTTCTACGAAACTTTGCCACGAATAGTTCTGCCACAGCTCTTCTCTAAGGAAGAGCTGTGGCAGAACTTCTTTGCCTCTATTTTGCTGCTCCTCTTTTGATCCGTATGATAATTATGCTAAATTACATGTCACTTGGTTCGAAGAAATAGATACTGTAATTACTTGGTTCGAAGAATTAGATACTGCAATTACTTGGTTCAAAGGTATAGATAACTGCATTTAATTCACGTGGATTATTTGGAGCTGCATTGTTCTAAACTTGCTTATATGTGCGAGCTTCAGAGTACTGTTTTCGGGAACAGTGAGTTTAACCACCACAGTGCGCAAATCCTCGGACTATAAGGACGTCCTTGTGGTTCACCCGTTCCAGGTAAGGATAACACATACGCCATCCTTGTTTCTCCCAGGATTCGAAACATGACACATCTAGGACGAAAGAAAAGAACACACTACTTGGTACCACTATAACACCAGGGATTTAAATTTGAGGTATATTGGCTCCCATTACGTACTTGGTTGTGTTGGTATGCAAGAGTATCGTCATAAATATTCACCTTCTACTCAAAAGTGACAAAGTTAACCAGCAGTTGGGGCATTTTTCAAGTGAAAAAGATCATTTTACGTTCAAAGAATTTTGTTCAGTCCTACACGGTTTATCACATCGGTCTCTATTGGTTTAAAAATGATTCCCACTTACCTCAGTGTTTATATCCACTAAAATATGTAGTAGGGGGAATACTGTTTGAAGAATACAAGGGAGAGGAACACAGTGAACACCCATTCATCCGCTAGTCTATCATCCGTCCCACTAGGTTAACCCCCAATCCTTGCTCCATTCTTTTTATTCCATGAGAGCGTCAGTCCTTTTTTTTTGTATTCCCCTGTCCCTTTCCCCAAAGGGATGGTTTTTCGCTGAACTGATTCTGTCCGCCATGCTTCAACGCAGATGACATAACCTAGGTAACGATGTGCATAATTGGGCTTTCCCCAATGTGGCATAGATCACACCACTTTAAAGAGGTTCATTTCGTTTCAGATTTTTAAGCGAACACAAGAAGTACTAAAAGAAAACGAGTTGTTCTTGATAAAAAACAAAAATTGACAGGAGAGTATGGAATAACTTATTGACAGAAGAGTATGGAATAAAGGGATTCACAGTAAATAACTTGAGGAGGGATTCTGAAAAAATCGAAATATATGCAAGCAAGTTAGAAACCACAGAGGAGGCCATAAGAGCAAGAAGAGCCTTGAAAACTGCTAAAGATGAACATTTGAACTGTGTTCTTCACCAATGGCTTGTGCGAAAACGAAGTGTGAAGATCTCAATTCTTGACTCATGATTTCCAAAATGGCAGTAGAAATGAACACGAATCTTAACGATGAAGCACTCATCATTTTTTTATTTTTTATTTTTTTTGCTTTGCTTTGTTTTTTTTAATATCAGAAAAAAAAATTATGTATGCACATGATTTTAAAATAAAAACGTGTGAACTGACAAATAATTATACTTACTTTCGCTATATGAAAGAAAAAACTGCAGCGGAAGCCCAGGAGTGCAGTATACGAGTCAAATAACATGACGAAGGCTTTATTAGGACATCAAGCTCATGGCTCAGGAAAGATTTCCTTTGTGGATGAAGACCAATGCTACCCATTAACTGTAGGGTTGAGGAGAGAAAGAGGAGATGTCGTTGTACCGCACTTCCTCTTATTCACTTTTTTTATATTAGTAACTGTCATACCCCCGGCCGGGCGAGTGCCGTATAATCAGGTAATTTGTGCGTTCAAAGAAAAAAATAGATATTTTAAATACCAGCAATGTAGCGCACATATTCCCATTCTTTTTTTCTGCCTATTTCATCACTCCACCAGATCTCATCAGGCGTTTCACAGGTTTTCTTCCCTGTACAATTCTATTTTTTAATTCCATTATATCTCTACCTTCTGTAACTTTAACACTTAGGTAATTATGGGAAACCACCAAGCACATCAATAACATTATTATTAAATTCGATTGTGAAACTGAAAGAATATGTGATTCTAAGAAGAAGTAGAGAATATTTTAGCATCGATTTTGGATTGAAAGAAATTTGATCAAAAACTTAAAAGGGATCGTAGATTGGAGAAAATCCAATCCTTGATTGTTTTCATGAAAAACAAGCACCTAAGCATTCTGTGTAGGATTCACTGTTTTATAAGATTTCTCTTTAACAACGGAATTTTAAAATGCTGTCATTAATTACAATTGGTGCCGTAGTCACAGAGATGTATTTAAGGGATGATGTCGAAACGTTTCGAAATTCGTCTTTCATTGTTTCTTAACATTTTGGCATAAAGAGAAAAAGTTATAAGAATTGTTTTATGGATCGTCGCCATTGTCACTCTCCTTCTTTATAACTCAACCCTACGTTCTCACGAAAAACGTACATGGAATAAAAATAGCCAGTGGCGTCTTAATGATATTCAATTGTGTATCCCTCTCATAAGTGCAGTTTTGAATAAAAATATTTTTGTACAGTACGTTATGGCGTTCGTTTGAGAAAAAATAATGATTATCGCTCTCTGTAAACAATACAGAGTACACCCATTCGTAAAAATAGGGAAACATAGTTTATACTCTCATTTCTGCTTCTGAATGTTATGTGAAAGAAATGGTTACTATATCGCAGGGTGTATAATATTTGAGCACATTTTCCTCTTTTGACTTTCTCAATATGACACAACAGGCGTTGGCGTAAGGCTGTGTTTTAAAGCTAGTATTTCATTTTTTGAAGTTCTTGTTAAAGCTATTCCTTGGCTTGAGTCCTTTTTAAGAACAATATTTCGCCACATTTTTTTCTTCTTCTATGATCCACACCTTTCCTAATAATGGACGTAAAATTTGTACCACACTTTTCTGCATACATACTTTTTTAGCACTGTTAGTTCGAAAATACACTTTGCCCCTGAATTCTTTCACTACGATGAATATTTTCCGTAAAATTTGTGAACCTGTGTAAGTCAGATTTTTGCCGCCAGTAAGCGCTAGCAGTAATTCATGTTTCCGGCAGTTTTACGAATCCTACAGAAGATGTTATTTATAACTGTTTTTTCTTATGCTGTTTCACTTATCATAAAAAAGTGGTATTTACGAAATGCGCAGTTTTCTCACCCGATAGGTCGTAAGAGCATTTTTCAGTAAAGCACATCTCAATTTTAGAAAATATACCTTAAATGTTAGTTTGATATAGTAAACAGCTCAAACAAAGTACTTTTTGTAACTGAGATTTCGATATCGACTTAGTTTCAGATTTTTTGTTTAATGAAGTATTTTGAAAAATATTCGACTTGAAGCTTTTAGTAAATTGTTGGAAAAATATAGCTACTTTTACATTATATGGCACACCAAATTCTTACATTCTGTTGTAACTCATTCGTTGTTTTAAAGCCTTTGATAAGGTTTCTTTAGAAAAATATGTTAAACTGATATGATAGGAAATGTAGAATTCATCTGAAAGTGACTTATTACATTTCAAGTCCTACGAATGATGCGCAGTGGTGAAGGCATTTGTTTGCGACTCACCCCTGACGTATCTGTATGAGGAGATCATTTGTTTCGTTGGTTTGCTTGTATGGCGTTACTACTAGTCTTGCTTCTATTTAGTGGTATTTCATCATTTCTTTGTGATCGAAAATCATTTTTTTATTGTGCCAGGATAAAGAATACTACTGTAGTAAAAAACGATAAGCGTCATGAGATAACTACTAGCTTTAAAACGAAGGCAACGATTCCAGGCAAGCCTATCGTAATATCGATGAACTATGGACACAGTTCAATGATACCTCAGGAAAGTAGATCTCAATAAGCAAAGAATTGCTGACTACCAGTATTTCAAAATATAGCTACCAACTTCTTGTTTCTGAATAGTTTGAAAACTGTATGGTAGTTACATATGCATTGCATTTTTTTATATCTGTATGATAGCTATATATGCGCTACAATTTTTGATATCTCTATGCTATTTTGATTTCTGTACAGTTACATATGCGATGAAATTTGTTGGAGATAATGTGTGTTAGCCCACAATAAGTCAAAGATTTTAAGTATAATAAAACACAGACTATAAATTTCTGTTATTAACACGCATAAATAAAAATCGTTTGGATATGGAAATATTTTTATTGCATTCTATTAAAAGTTAGAAAAATATGACTTACTTAGCAGCTACTCAGCAAAAAAAAATTATGGGCGAAATCATGCTTTTTTCTTTTTGTCACGAGCAATTCCGTCCAACTTCGGTGGAATATTTCTTACTTTTAATCTCCAGTCCGCATCATCATCGAGGCGATTTCCACGCTCTTTCTTCATATACAAAAATGTCAGATATCTTTATTCACCAAGATATATAGAACCAATGGAAAGTAGATGATTCAAATGGTTTTTTTTTATTTAACTTCTTAAAATCAGGAACAATCTTTACATAGAATTAGTCGAGTGTTCAATCCTTAAAAATAATGTTTTCTGTGAGCCATAACAAGTCACTTTACCAATGGCTTCTTTCTCTTCCTCCTTTTGAATTGTTTGCTGTTCGTCATGATACTAAAAATGAGTATTTTTGTATTTAGTGCAGGAAAGTAATCTGTAATGCTAATCGCTAAATCATGCAGTTGTTCAGTTATGTTATGTTCAATTCCTGGTAACAGTTCAGCGCCAAAAAATGTTTTCAGTAAACCATCAAACGTCACGTTAACAAATGCATCCTGCCCTTCCTCAATTGATATTTTGTTGTACATGGCGACATCGAACAGTATTTATTATCCATTGGTTTTCAGGGTTTTGTACAGGGAAGTAATCTCTGCAGCTAATCTCTAAATCACGCAGGTACTCAGCTAAGTTAGGTTGAAGTTCTGCTGGTAGCTTTTCTTCCTAAGTGGATTTCAGAAATATCTATGTGGCAGCAATTTAGATGGGTAAGTTTTGCATTACGTTCAACGATCCTTCCCTAAAGAAAGAAACCTATCTATAAATGTTCTTTTATTAAATGTTACGCATTCATTTATTTTTAGGAAGATGGCCTAGCGTGCGACAATGGGAAAGTTTAATTGGATTATTTCTTAATCACGGTTTGTTTCCTTTTTATGTATTTGTCTGGGCTAAATATTTATTTTTTGCAAAAACAAAAAAAAAATAAAAAAAATAAAAAAATCCACGTTTAGATTCACACATTCCAAATATATCTGATAATAAGACCGTGAAAATTTAACATACTTTGTAGGAGAAGTGCGTCATTAAAATTTCACCATATCTAACGGCGATGTTGCCCTGCATCTCTTTGAAATAAAAATCGAAAAAGAAACTGTCTTCGTATGTTTTTACAATATTGATTTCTCCTTTCGAAAATTAATTTCCGGTTTTTCGCCCTATAGCTCTATTAGTGAGCTTGCATACACCAAGAAATTAAAATTTTGAAAAAATTCAAAATTGGCCAATCCTAAGGGGGTAATCTAATAACGACAACATTGAGTTAGCAGCCATGTTGGTCCAGCAGTTGGTCCGGCAGCAGCCATGCGGATCGCGTGTTCCCTGCCTTGAGAACTGTACAGTATGCAGGTCACTGAGTTCATAGGAGATAACACACTTCCTGGAAACTGCTTTTTACAGAATTTTATTTCATAAGTGTTCCTGCTACCAAGGACTTATTCTATGATTCACATTATGAGATTAATAGGGTATCATATACGAGTTGTTTAAGTAAGCAACTTCTAGATTGTATGGTCAGTGCTGCAACTGATGTGCATCTTAGTGCCCGTATTTAAACGTTCTTAAATCACCGATAGATGGCGCAAAAACTGTTGCTCAGAAAAACAAGAAAATAACTCCAGGCTGTTCATCTTCCCCCGAGAGACCGTCCATTATGTATTTGGATTTCATTCTGCTTGCCTGCAAACCCTCCGTTTTGACAAACTTTTACCAACTATGCGTGAAGCAATATCAGGAAGAAAAAATATGTTAAGTCCAACCATTGACTTTTTCTCCTTCCATTGAATTCCACCATTTAACACAAGGAATCTCTGCTTGACAGAACTGGACTGCTAAACCAATGAAATTCTTTATATGCGTTAACCCTTTAACTACCATGACCCAAAAATCTGGTATCACTCTAAATACCATAACGTCAGAAACTATCTGCTGTTTCAATTCATTGTTTAACAGAAAACAGTAGTGACTGAGCGTGATTCCTGTTGATCCCTCATAGGTGTAGAAAATCCGAAGAACAAGTAAGTGTAGAAAATTTGACTCACTCTAGACAGGCGTTTCGGGCGGCTACGGCCGTGTTTACCTAAGGGCGTTTTGGGTGTTATGATCTTTAAAGGATTAATATCAAATTACTCCATTACGTGACACAAGGAAGGAGCGGAACTATTGTATATGACTTTACGCATTTTGGCTTTCATCGCATGAGATGCGATTTCAGATAGAGTGCTAAGCATATTCTCTTTAGTGGGAAATTGCAATACATTAATTTAAATATTGTTGTGTAAGAGAGTTTTGAGGCTGACATTGATTTGTTCTTTCACGTACTATTCAAAGTCAAGCGATTATTAAAGAGTCCACAATTTCTACCCAAATAAATCTTCAGTACTTAATGCCATATTTGTAAAACGAAAAACAAATAATCGAAAAATATTAAACATTTATAATTTGGGTTATCCTGGTATGAAACAACAATAGTTTTTAAAAGAAATAAAGTTTAGGCAAATAGCTTGACAGTATAGAAACTGTAACTCTGTTAGAGTGCGACATCTAGTGATTTCGAAAGAAAGAAACCGGTTGAAATGTAAATTGCATTCATTTTGTTAACGTAAACGCCTTCTTATTTTAAAGGAATAAAATAATGTCAATCTTAAAGTTTTGTTTTATATAATAATTTTATAATTGAATAACGTTTGGATAACATTATAAAAAATACCTGATTACCCTATATAACTTTTTTTCAGAGAACACGATGAGCAGTTTTCAAAATAAAGTACATTTCTCTAACGTGAAATGCTGATTTTTCATACTTTACACTAGTCATACACTGCTAAGTGTTGTGTAGTGTTAACTGCTTACGCGTTAGACAGGTTTGATTACAAAAACCGAAATTCAAATGTTTTCCATTAAGAAATTTAAGCATCTCAAATTAACTTCTCAAGTCCTGCGTCCAGTTTTTTTACACTTTGAATCTGTTTATGTAAATTGCAGAAGAATTATTTTACAGCTCATTTTGACAAAAACGAAACATAAAGAGATGATAATTGTATATTAATGAACGGTAAAGGAAATCACAGCTTCAGAAAACCACTGCATATCAACAGTACATGTGTAGGTTAGCAATTTCCGCAGTAATTTATGACGTACTTTCTTCTTTTCCTGCAGTTAAGATATTTTGAAAGTAAATATTTATATTATATAACGCACATATGGAAAATTGCCCTTAAACTCCATTTATCAGCACAAATCCCGAGAACTAAATGTAAGTGGTTTATTAACTACTCTTCTCAGAAATGCATCATATTTTGATTCTCCCTGACAATTCAGGGAATGAATGTGAAGGCATTTTGTTTTATTTCTCAAATAATGATAATTTTTTGCGTGGTAAATCTGCGTTAAAATCAAATTCTTGTACGTATTTTCTTGAATTACATGGGAAAAACTTAAACAGCGTACTCATTGGATACACGCATTATCCTGTTAAAACGTGGCAGCTGGCAGGTCCTGCAAGTAAGGGACAGTCCGAACGGGGTCCGGGTTCGAATCCCGGGGAGGCATGGATGTTGTGTTTGTATTACGGCACTGGCTCTCTCCCTTCCCTGGAGCCAGTGACCCTAAATTAGGGACAGGCGACTGCTTATAGCCCATTGAGTTGCTCACGGTGGTCGTTAAACCTCCAATCAAAAAAAAAAAAAAAAAAAGGAAGGGACCACTACTTGCTCCAAAAATCGTCGGAGATGTAGCGGTGGCTGTTGAGTGTACCGGTGATGCGTACCAGGTGGGTGCCGTGGTCATATCCAATTGCGCGCCAAACCATAGCGCCATGCGACGGACCGGCATGGCGATATATAATTCAGGCGCCTTACAGTCTCTCGCCGCGGTGCCGACACACGCGGATCCGACCATCTTGGTGTTGCAGGCGGAAGCAGGATTCGTCGGAGAAGACAATGTCGTGAAATTCCGAAGTGCAGTGGGACGTCTGCCATTGGGAAGACAACCCTGAAAACGTATGGTGCGAACCATTCATCTGCCATTTGGGTTCAGCCCCTTTAGATTATTTAGATTAGCGCATGGTAAAAAAAAAGAAAGAAAGAAACTAACTAACCATTTGTGTGCGTGGATGACAGTTTAAGGAGCCTTGATTTTAATTTTTTTTTTTTCACAGAGCGTAAATCACCCATCGCCACGGAAAAAAACCCTTTTATGGGAACAATTACTCATAATTTGCTATTGCTAAAAATTAGTTAGCAAATATTTTGTTGTATTAGAAGCACTAGCATCGCGTTAGCTACACTAAGGCTTAACTGCATACATGGAATATCGGCATCCAGAAGACTGAAATAAAACTGAATGCCAGCTTCCAAAATATGATGATGTGTTGCAATGCAAACATCTCTACTCTGTGGCATTGGGTTTTTATTGCGGAAGTAGTCTGAGTCATCTGTGCTTGAAAAATTGCCCCTTCAGCGAGGGGTGTTTAAGGTTTTATTAAAGGATGATAGAAATTTCAGACTGAAGTCCATGTGGATGTTTTTTTTTATTATTATTATAATATTTTCCGTCATTTTCTTAAATTTTTCTTTTTAATTTATTTCTTCATATATACAGCTATAAAGGAAAACAATTAGATTACATACAAGAATAGATCGTCAAAAAACCTACGGTGGGAGGGGGCGTTCACGGATTTTCGGGTACTCTAAGCAGCCTCGAAAAGATGCCTGAATACATCACTGCTTATATGAAAATCCCTTTTTTCAAATATCTTCCACTTTTTGTGCAAATTTGTTAATTTTCGTAACATACTTTTGAGAAGTTAGTGTGCGTAAGTAGCTGAATCCATTTGTGGATGTTTTATGAATTCTAGAAATCCGGTTGATTTTTTTATGACGGTATCCATTGACTACCCTACAAAAATACTGTTGTTGGGCCATAGCTCAACCCAGCACTAGCAGCCAGCAATGGTCCAGCACTATCTTGCCGCTGCCCAACGGTCAATAAAATGTCCCGGCTGCCACAACATGGGCCAACAGGTGGTCAACAGTTGGCAACTGATTAGTTGTCATATGCCAGAACAAGGCCATCAGTTATCCATCACAGGTAGTAGCTTCCACAAGTGGCCCTGCAAGTACGTGCCATAAATGATGGTTAGCCTAATGTGTTCCGCTAGTTTCCCCGGCAGTGGCAGACGACAATCATGTGGCGTAACTGATGTCTTGCCTCAGCTTGTCCACTACCCAGCAAAAACAGTCTTGCTGGGCCAGCGCTGCCAGCAATGGCACAGCAGTTCAAAATGTCCGGGCGGCCAACAGAAGGGCCAGCAGTTCAGGCCAACAGCTGGCTAACAGTTGGCACCCCATCAGCTGTCATATGCGAGAACAGGACCATCAGTGGTCCATCACAGGCAGTAGCTGCCACAAGTGGCCCTGCAAGTACATGCCAGAAATGATGGCTAGCCTAATGTGGTTCGCTAGTGTGCCGTTAGTGGCAGCCGGCAACCATGTGACGTAGCTGGTGGCTTGCCGAATCTTGTCCGTCAATTTCCCAGTAGTAGCTATAAAATAATAAAAAAAAAAGAAAACCGCAGTTTCCCAAAGCTACATTTTTTTCTACCTTTTCGAAACTTGTGAATTAACTCACTGCTTTGTGGAAATTTCCTCAACAGATCGGAAAAACACCGGTTTGTACCTGAGTAGGTTTGAACCTGGGCCGTTGGCATAGATACCTGAGCTCTCTAACGACCGGACTAATTTGCCACCCACGAGCTCGCCTTAAAGCTGTCTGTTTGGTATGCAATGTGTACTCGGAAAGCTTCCCTCGTTCATTTTACAATATTGCGAGGTATTTTTCATAAAAGTCAGTTTCATATAATTGAGAAATTAATTTTTTCAACGTAACGACAGTTTTTTTTACCTTAACTCATTTTCACTCATTTTCAAGGTGCGTACATACTTAGAGTCGCTTTCCAAAGTTTTGTACTGTCCTTGTCTTCTTGAAAAGAGATTGTTGAATAAATATATATTTACCCGGGTTCATGTCACATTCTGTTACATTTTTAACGTTGTGTCTTCCCTTTCCGTTGTTGGAAACTACATTTGTTTTAAAGAGTAAAAGATATTTTACTTCTCGTTATTTTTAGAAGCGAATTCCTCCCAGTCTTGTGTATTCAACCCATGGATGAGTACACCACATAGCGTTGCTTTTTTTTTCTTTCAAATAATTAATAAATTTTGTACGCGTATAATCCTTTTTTCCAACAAACGTTGTTTTAATGGTTTTCCGGGATATTTGTTTCAAGCGGTTTCAAATGTTTTCTTGTTATTCATCAACTCCATTCCATGAATTGTTATTTATGGGAAGGGAGTGGGTGTATTTCATGGCTGTAATCTAGTATTTCACGGCTTAATCTGATATCTTCGTCGACGTAAAATTTCATTAGGAAATTAATTCGCCTCTCTACATATGGATTGTTTTCTTAACATCCACTAAAATAACACGATGGTAATAGCGTCGTCTTCAACTAACTGGTACCATGAGAGTCACACAAGTTGCTTCTGCGCATGCGCAGTCCCGTTGCTTCCACCGGTTGTTGGGGGTGCATTGGTTGCCAGCAACGGGCCCCTAGTGGCACTTGCTTGGAGGCCGACAATTCATGGCGATGCTGCAGGGCCATCAATGGCTCGCCAACTGATAGCGCTGACACCAACGGACCACTACCGGGCCGTGAGCGGCAGATTTCAACCAGCAGTGACCCATCACTGCCAGCTGGAGGCCAGCAGTTTCCCAGCACTTGTGTTTCTGCTGGGTAATTTTCCAGTAGTAGCCATAAAAAGAAGAAAAAAGTTAACCTCAGTTTCCCGAAGGGACAACTACTCTTCCTTTCCCTATTACTAATATTCCGCATGACGGCCTGCCGCTGGGGAAATTTTCTCAACAAGTCCCGAAAAACGTGCGCTTGGATCTCTGCTGGATCTCGCTGGCAACGAATCAACGACAGTCTGACAGTACTCTTCCTTTCCCCACTACGAAACTTCTGCATGACGTCACGCCGCTGAGGAAATATTTTCAACAAGTCCCGAAAAACGTGCTTTTTGATCTCGCTGGCATCGAATCAACGACAGTCTGCTTGGGAAGCGGTTGCACTGGCCACTCCACTAGTTTGGCACGTACACGCCTTTACTTGAAACTGAATCCCGCTCTTGCGCGATGTGAAACTAAGGGTTCTCTTTTGAATTTAACAATGTGGCGAGGAATTTTTCATAAATGTCCGTTTCATATAATTCATAAATTTATTTTTTCAGCGTAATGATTCTTTTTTTTTTTTTTAAATTAAGGGAGCTTCACACATTTTCAAGAAGTGTTCCAACTTAACAGCACTTTCCAAAGTTTTGTGCTGTCCTTGTGGTCCTGAAAGGCGATTGTTTCATTTATAATAGATTTATCCGTTCATGTCACATTCTGTTAAATATTTACCGCTATATCTTTTCTTTCCACTGTCCGAAGCTACATTTCTTCTAAAGAGGAAAAATATTTCATATTACTTGTAGTTATTTTAAGAAGCGAATTCCTCCAATCTTGTGTAATCAACAAATGGATGAGTACATTATATCCACATAGCTTTGCTTTTATTTTTTTTTTCAAATAATTGAAAAGTTTTGTACGCGTATGATATTTATTTTTAACCAACATAACGATTCTTAATGTCTTTCTCGGACCTTTGTTTGAAGCGATTAAGTGTATGATAAAACAAAAGATTACAGATAATTTTTTTCTTTTTATTCATGTGAATGGATTGTGGGTGTTTTATGGTTGTCTGTACTCTCGATTCTTAGTGTGTTAGGGCAGAAACTTTTCTATGAAATTAGTTTCTATAAATGCATGAGAGTAATTGACTTTTTCTTACAATTCGTTAATAAGTATTTATATAATTTTCTTCCAAAGGTAATCTTCGTCGATGTGGCATTTCATTAGGAAATACTTTCGCCTCACTACACATGCCTTTTTTTTTTCTTAACATCCACTAAAATAACACGATGACGATAGTCCTGTTGCTTCGACATCGTGTTGGGTTTGCTTCGGTTGCCAGCTACGAGCCAGTGGATGCACTTGCTGCCCGCAATTCACGGCGTTGCTGCAGGGCCTTCAAGGGCTGCCAACTGATTGCGTCGCCAACAGCTGACAGCTACCGCGCCATGAGCGGCAGATTTCAGCAAACAGTGAACCAAAACTGCCAGTTGGTGGCCAGCAGTTTCACAACACTTATGTTTTTCCTGGGTATGAACAACTTTCAAAACTTTTATTTGCATCAGTGAGAATTCAAAAGACGTTTTCGTTGCAATGGAAAAATTGATTGTAAACAAATTATTTATTACTTATTTTCTGCTTTCTTTTTTTTTTGAAGTAACTTTTACCATGTTAAAATATTCTTTTTTTACGTTAAATTCTATGTTTATAGCTGATATATATATATATATATATATTTTTTTTTTTTTTTTTGATGAACTACAAAATGTATATACGAATCTCACCATTTTGGTCTGCTACAGATTTTGTAGGTGTACTTCTGAGTCATTTCAACATGCACAGTATTTGTGTAGATATTCATATCTCCTGTAAAAATTACCCGTAATAATATTTCGTTTAATTATTATTAACGACGCATTTCTATACGAGACAAAAAGTAAGCACAATATAAAAACGAATTAGCATTGTGGAGCTATAGAAACAAAATTATTTCGGGTTTCAATCATTGTTAGCTAAAAAATCATAAGTTCTCTTATTTTTTAGATGTTTTATCCAGTTTCAATGCTAGATTTAAAAACTTTAGTTTAAACATTTTAGTCTTGGAGAATTTTTTTGTTATCCAGTTCCCCAGCTTTTCTATTATGTACTACAGAGGTAAAGCCCATGCCAAGACTTCAAAGTTGCAGCGATAAACTTCGACGGTGTAACTTATTTGGGAAAGCATTTGGCTCCGGTACAAAGGGAATATGTTTTTATCCCCGTCACAAACAAATTTGTGTTTTCACATTTCGATACAATATGATATTTCAAGAAGTTTTAGGAAGGGAGTGTCTGCCCCCAGGTCTAAAACTACCCTTAGACGTAGGGAGCTAGGATATTTGAGTAAGTGAACTCAATAGGAAAGATAAAAAGAAAGTGAGTGAAAGGATAGAGTGACATATCTTGTGAAAAGTGACACCCGTCCGGAAGAAAGGGGGCAAGGAGAACCAAGAACCGCACATCACAGAGAACCATCCACAACACCACCTGGCCGCCGACGCCCCAGGGAGTGACTGAAACTCAACGAGACCAAATCCAAATGGCAGAGCAGAATCCATTTTCACCATCTCGATGCCAAACTGAAAAAGAAGGTGGTGGTGGTCTGTCTAACACCCACCAGTGTTCACATACTTACTCTCTCTATGCCGCCCCGGTGGCGCAGTGGTCTAAGGCGCTGGCCTGTGATCATTCGTCTGAAAGGGGTCCGGGTTCGAATCCCGGTGAGGCATGGATGTTGTGTTTGTCTTACGGCACTGGCTCTCTCCCTTCCCTGGAACCAGTGACCCTAAATTAGGGACGGGCGACTGCTTATAGCCCATTGAGTTGCTCACGGTGGTCGTTAAACCTCCAATCAAAAAAAAAACTCTCTCTATGTCAACGATTGCCTCATTTGTTTTGGGATACCTTAGGAATTCGCTGGGATTGTAATCAACTGCGCTCCTGAGAAGTCCATTACGGTGGGTTTCCACTTTCTTCACATTTCAACCCGAACTTAAATTTATAAGCAACCCCACCCCCATTTAAATTTCCTGGATACAACCCTGGATTCTGTTAACCCAATAAAAAGTTTAATCTCGTCACTAAATATATGCAACGTATATCGTGTAAAAAATTTAATGATTAAAATTTGATCCCAAAATCCTTGGAAGGAAACCAAAGAAACATATATTCAATGGATAACAATTCTGACAGATTTTCATGAGGAGCTTAAAAGGATAATCCTCTCTAACATAATCCTCCACCGAATATCTTTGCTTGAATATTCGGTGGAGGATTATCCTCGAGTGGGAAAGGTGTGGCTTCATTTGTCTTAATAGGCAAATCACCTTGCCGGAGGGAAATCCAATTAGAACGGAAGAGCGAATTAAAATATCCCTTCTGTGGGTATAAATCAAGTGGCATAAAACAGTCGTAAGTTGTTCTTTCTTCAAAACGGTCGTTAGTTCGTCTTCCTTAGAAAACTACCAATTATCCTACCTTTGAACACAGAAATCATTGATTCTACAGCTACAAGTTATCACATAAGGTATGTAGTCTCTTTGTACATAATATTTCTTTCTTACAATAATGTTCACTTAAATTGTATGCAGCGTTGTTCCCTATAAAATTCTTATTTGGTAGGGCAAATGATTAGGTTCGGATTCCACTTCTTGGTGAAGCATTGATGGCGTTTTAAATCATATTTTGTAATTTGCTTTTTTAAATTCACCATGAATTAGGGACGAACAATTCGGTAAAATCCACAAGTTGCTCACGGTAGTGTTACTAAACTTAAAAGAGAGAGAGAGAGAGAGATTCAATTTAATTATAGTGGTGCTCTTGTTGAAAAAATTTTCCCGTGAATATTGAAGTAAGTATTTCTTTACGTATGATTTTTCGCGGGTGTTTTTTTCGCGAATTCTGATTCAATATAATTTACGATTCGTATAAAGTAAATGAGGGGGAAATGCGCACTTCTAGAAAATAAAGAAAAAAACGTCCATATCTTGATAAAAGCAAAATAAGCCAGCTAGTGGCTGAGGTTTTCTTATATCTGTTAGAAACATGAGATCTCTTTTAATTTCATGAAGAAAAGTATTAATTTCAACTAAGCAATCGACACATCTAGTCAGAACCATTCCCCTGCTCGACCGCATAATGTCACCTAGAATTACCAGGTCATCGTGTTCCGAATTTTCTCATCAGGTGTAGTGTGTTCCGAAAATGGCGGAAGAAACTCATTGTAGAAGGAACAGAACAATATTAATATGTATAAGTATAACTTAATCAGAAAATACCGTCAATAAGAAAATAATTCAAACTTTGTGAGCAAATCTTCAACACTTTATGAGAAAATTGTGCTTTTCGGTTTACATTTATCAGCGGTGTGCCCACAGTGTTTTGCTGTAATGCTATCATGTGTAAACATGAAATGAAATACTATCACATGTCAGAACCCGTTGAACATGGAACACGTGCGAAGTCCCTATCCCAAAAGCTTTTCTGGAGCCCTCTCACCCCATAATAACCTAGGTGTTGCTTTTTTTTATTAGTTTACTAAGTGTCTAAAATGAAGTTGGAAGACATAATTACCGTTGCTTCCCCTGTAATGCGCCACTCATTAAAAATAATTGCCTTTTGCCTAATTACTGCTCGTGAACAATGAACTTCTTCTGCCATTTTGGAATAAGTTTCACCATTTGGATGCACATGTTCTTTCGAACAATGAACCTCTTTCGACATTTTCGAATAAGTACGATGACCTTGTGATGTTATTGAACGTTGAGTGTTTAAGCACAGTAACTGTTATGACTAGTTTTGTCGATTTCTTACTTTAAATTAATGTTTTTTCATGAAATTAAGAAAAACGTGTTTTTATTAGACGTAAGGTGACATCAGCAGCAGCCGGAGTATTTTCTGAATATGAGCATGTTTTCCTATTTTTAAGCAGTGGACATGTTTTCTGTGGGCATTTTTTCTTACATTCCTGTAAAGAGAGAAGCTTTCAACCTTCATACGGCACCTAGCAACTTTTGAAATATTTTGGCGGTCCAGAGAAGGGAGGAACAAATAATGTACTCTTTGGTATATGGGAGGATATTCCCACTACTCAAATATAGGAAATTTATGCCTACTGTTAACTATAATGTTTTGTTTAAAACATGACGTCGTTCTACACAGTCATGAAAAAATATGCTAATTTCAATTATTAAGTCGACAAAACTAGTCCGAAACTTTTCCTCCTCTAAACCATATGTTGTTATCTAACATTACAAGGACACCATAATTTGTCGCCAAAATTCTTAGTTGAAATTTAGATATATTTTCATTTAATTAGAGAAAGACCCTATGTTTCTGCACATAAAAAAACACGTGTCCATTCGAGAAATGAACCTCTTTTGTTTCCATTTTGGAAACAAACTGTGATGGCGTTTTAATGCTAGATAACTCTATAGGGTTGAACGGAGGAAGTGTTCTGATTAGTTTTGTCCATTGCTTAGTTGAAATTAAGATATTTGTCCCTTAAATTGAGAAAAAACTCATGTTTTAGCACGTAAAAGCACGTGTTCATTCGAACAATAGACACCTTCTGCCATTTTGAAAACACACTGTGATAGCCTTATAATGCTAGATAACTTTCCGGTAGGGAGTAGTGGACACCGGAAAACTGGTCAAATTGCAATTTCAGTGCCATAAAATTGTTTTGAATAAACAAATATCGCGTGGCCATGTTTCCCCATTCTTGAGCAACTATTGTTCACAAAACATTTTTTTTCCGTATTTCGTTTTGAATAAGAAATTTAGACATTTCCATGATTTTCGGGCAAAAGACAAAGCGCAGAACTTGCCACAAAAATTTTAAGAAGTCGTACAAATATTGCGTTTTCGTCCGTTTCGTTGCCACCTCCCCAGGTGTTGATTATTTGAGTCACTAAAGTTTCCGTAATTTTGCATTTTCATATATGCGCTATTTAATTCAATGGTTTATTAAAAAATATAATCAACAGCTCAAAAAAGAATTTCATGGTATATAAACTACAGCTGAAAAATCCTTTGCGGGCATGTGCAAACTCAGAAAACTTGTCTGGGGAAGGGATGCGGTGGCTTAATACTAAGAAAATAAAATGTAGAGAATTTCTGGTCGGATCCGGAGGTCTTCAGCGTTTACTAATTGCAGCTGAACTAATTCTCTTCGGGTATGTTCTAACGCATAGAACCCAAGGAGGTGAGGAAGGCCTTAACACCCGACAGGTTTTCTGCGTTTACACGTGCCGTCAGATAATTTGTTCAGCTGAAATCTGTACACGCCAAAAGCCCCCGACAGGGTTACAAATATTTTATATTTTCGGTATTAACTCCCCCCCCAGACGGCTTTTCTGCGTTTGTAATTTCTTGGGTTTTAATTGTTAACGCTGAAAATCTTAAGTTGCAATTATTAAGTTGCAATTTTTTACTTTTTTCGGTATTAAGCCCCCTCCACTCGACAGGCTCTTTGAGTTTGCAGGCACAGTCAGATAATCCTTTATGTTTTTATTTGTGAACGCTGAAACTCTCCCAAACCAGAAGTTCATTATATTTCATATTTTCAACATAACCCCCCAGCTTTCCTTCCCCCCAGCTTTCCTGTGTTTACACATGCCTGCAGAGCGTTTTTTCAGTTGTAGACGCTGAAAAGCTCCCGTTTGAGATACATATTCTTCATGTTTTGTATTTAAGGTCTTAACCCCCCCCCCCCTCCCCTTCCAGGTTTTCTGTATTGGCATGTGCCTCAGATAATTTGCTGTGTTGTAGCTTTCAAATGTTAAAAACCGCAGTACCGGAGCAGAAATTCCTTATGTTTATTATTTTTGATATTAAGCTTCCCCCCCACCCCG
The DNA here is from genome assembly GCA_039090855.1 of Macrothele yani. Lineage (NCBI taxonomy): Eukaryota > Metazoa > Arthropoda > Arachnida > Araneae > Macrothelidae > Macrothele > Macrothele yani. The sequence goes on from CM077034.1 coordinate 22,722,052, forward strand.
CCCGGTAGGTTTTCTGAGTTTGCATATGTCCACAGTGAATTTGCTTAGCTATAGTTTTTATACCATGAATTTCTTTTTTCGAGTTGTAGATCATAAGCATTTTTTTTATAGCGAATTACATTAAATATTGCGATTAAGAAAATACGAAATTACGGCAACTTTGTTTCTCATCACCAAATTATGGGGACATGTCCACGAAGCTGTCTAAAACGCAATTTTTATACGGCTCCTCAAATCTTTTGTGGCTAAGTTTCCCGGGTGGCCAGTTCTCCTACACCCGATGATTTTATATGGTTCAGCTGATCAAGGGTTCTGATTAATTTTTTAAGCAAACTACGGAATGTGTGAAATAACGTTCACGGAAAAATGCCCACTTCTCGAAAATAGGAAAGAAATGGCCACTTTTCGAAAATACGGCAACTTTCGACTGATATGCTCTTTTGTCTGTTAAAAAATTGGTCTTTTTTTATTTCACTAAGAAAGGCCTTAATTTCAACTAAGCAGACGACAAAGCTGGTCACGTAAGTTCGCAATTGGTCATAAAAGTTTAAGCGGCCGTATAAAAATTGCCGTTTCTTGGACCCATAAGAAAAGTGAATTCGGAACTCCAAATAAATTTTGAGAAAATGTTTTATGTCAGTCAAGTAATAATTCCACTTTTATCCGGGGAAATAAATTGCCGTGACTTAGCACATTTTTAAAAACTACGGTATTATACGAAACAAATGAGTTACAGCATGCCTTTTGCTATGTTCGAAAAACGAAGATAAGATGGGCTTTTTTTAATAACGCTGCGCTTTTACTTAGTCTCCAAATATTTATTTATAGGGCCTAGGCCTGTTTTACAGTTCTTATATCGCTGATTGTATATTCATAACGCTTGCATATCAAGCCAGGGTGTTAATGTTGCGCCTGTACTTTGGCAAAAAACGTTATTTAATAGATCCTAAGCATTTCTAACAGGTTTTAATCGATCACACTAAATATTTAGGGCGTTTACATAACATATTAAGTTATTAATATTGCTCTCTTACTTAGGCATAAAATATTAATTACTAGGGCTCAGGGCATTGGTAAAGTAAACTGTACTAAACGAAATGCACCAGTTTTCCTAGCGATCTGAATGGGTACATAAGATCAAATACACAAGGTGTATATAGAACCTTTCTGACTTCCTATATTTTCCATGTGATACGAATCGCTTTTCGAGTGCTGATATTTTCAGATTTTAAATTTCAACCTTGATATTCCGTATTTAGGTGAGAAATAATCCGTTCATGCATTTAATAAAACGCATGAACGGATTATTTCTCACCTATTTACAAGCCATCTAGGCCGCGGGCCTTTTTAAAAGATTTTAAGTTACAACCTACGTATTCCGTATTTGTTAACATTTTATAAAAACTAAGAGGACTTGGTGTCTTGTGAAGAGAAGTAATTCGTTGAGTACCTTTCATTAACTTTTATAAAATGTTTAGAAATACGAAATATGTAGGTTGTAACTTAAAATCTTCTAAAAAGACCGGCTGCCTAGGTGGCTTGTAAATAGGTGAGAAATAATCCGCTGAGTGCGTTTATTAAGTTTTATAAAATGTTTAGAAAAACGGAATATCAAGGTTGTAATTTAAAATAAAAAAAGATCAGCACCTGAAGATCGATTGGTTGAGTCTTTGCTAATTAGCCTTTATCGTTTGCTATCCCTTGGGAAATATTAAAATCATAATACAGTTTAAGGAGTCAGAAAGGTTCCACGTAAACCTTGTTTCATTTTTATCTTACGCCAATTCAAACTCCGTGCTAACCCTACTGCAAGTGTCAACCTCATTGCATGACGGGCTGAATGAGGTTGACACTTGCAGTATGGTTAGCACGGAGTTTTGAACGGATGGAGCACTTTTTTAGTCACAGTTGACAAAAGTTTACCTGCCTGGGAATGTAAATTGTATAATTATGTACATAGTGTTTTTAACCGAATGTATGATTGAGTGGTACGGTGTGTATGTTTGTGAAGTTTTTATGGAGATGACGAGCTATGGTTACGTCTCATATGGCAGAGGGAAACCTGCGTTTATTGTCCAGTAAATAACAAAAAAAAAAAAAAAAAGGAAACTGTTTCATCCCCGAAAGAATGAATATCATAGGCAAGGAGTCTTTCAACAATTGAAGGCCAGCAGCATTGCATGATGATGATTGACGTGCTTGAAGTGTTAAAGGAATAAAGTGACCATGATCTTTCGGATAAGTGATTGGTTATTTTAATAATATATCAGCAAAGATATTCATCTCGGGCTTGAAAGGTTTCCAGCGATATGACAAATACACTATATTGAAAAAAGTCACCGGACACCCCTTCAAGAGCAAATGAATGGTTCCGCTGCGTTTTTAAGATGCGCGATACAGCTGCAAAAGGAATAAAAACAAGCCCGCAACTGATAGCGATCATATCGGGTGTGAAGTTGAGTGAAAATGTTGCGGCGCGAGAGAACTGACTTTCAGAAATGAATGATTGTTGGTTGTTATATTAGTGAAAACGAAAAGCGTTCAAACATATCCAAGTCAACTGTTTTGGATGTACTGAATAAGTGGAAGCCACATGGCGTGCCTAAAGCAGCAGGTACCGGCAGACCAAAGAAAATCAGTAGTGATAGAGGATTCACTACTGTTTCTTGATTCTCTAGATTCAATCGGGCATCAGCAAGTTTAGGATAACTGGCAGGCCGCACAAATTTAAGGGTCCTGTAAAAATAGCCATTTCTTGGCAACATCTCGCTTGCATAACAAAAACATTTTGGTTTGCAAATGTGTCGTTGTGAAAACACAAGTTTGTCCGTGTCTCTCACTCCGGAGTAAGTCTCTCTCCCAACTGAGCTATGCAGACAGAGTGCCTCGCTGCGGATTTATCGTCGTGACACATGTTTTCAATTCTCTAGTACGTCAGAACGTGCGCATCAAATATAACTGTTACTTATAAAATGACTATTTAATCAGAAATCCCAAAATAAATATGAGTTACTCTCATACCAATGGAAAATGGGCTTTGCTGGATTGCATTAGGGAGGGTCTCATGTGAAATTTCGCTCTAGTTTGGGGCAACAAATCGCCGAGATTTTGTAAATTTTCTTAAAGCTACCGTGTTTGGTGAAACAACTGAATTTTAGTATATCATGTTGTATTTGGAAAAAGTTCATTAAAAATGCTGATTATATCTATTGTATATATTTAAAACACAAGGCCGTTCCTTTCCACAATCTTCTAGCGCCATCCACTGGAGAGATGTTCATGATTTTTTTAACTGAAAGCTACTGGCCCACAGATTTGTCATCACTATGTTTTACTCACTGTTCATAAGTAATTTTTTTTTATGTTACCATGACATTTTCTGCGTACAATCCACCGTTCGTTATTCTTGCGTTTGTTCTTACTTCAGTACTTACAGCGCCAATCTCCCCTTCTGTGGTGGTCGAAATTGGAACTAAGCCCTCCGCTGGCATCTACGTACAATAGTTTCAATTATATTTTGCGTTGTAAAGCTTGAAATGTGAAAACGATTATTATTCTTACTTTTTGATTTCTCCGGTGCATAACTTATCTGTTAGAGGGCGTAAATTCAGATACAATAGAATTTAAAATGCATTTTATTCCATCTATTTGCTTTTAATTATCCGATTGAAGAAATTATTTTTTCCTTTCGATGCCATTTATAACGAAGACGATTTTGGGTTGCTTCTTTTTCAAGTAATGCAGAGATTTTCCGCTTGGGTGCGTAAAGTAAACTTGCGATTTTCTCTATATATGCAATATCTGCTTCGAAAAGTCTTATTTGAAAAATTCTTCCTGCATTTGATACAGCTCTTAATCGCAAGTCTTCTGCATACAATTTCTCATGTTTGGTAAAGAGTGGTTTGTACACCTCGAGAAGTAATTGTATTTTTCTGTTTCAGTTGTATTTGCAAGAAAATTTGAGCGTTTGAAAACTCGACTTACAAAAATGTTTCGTGGACCTATACCCATCGCCTCGGAAAACCTTTTGAGAGTATCTTCTGCTGTATGTAGTTTATAGTTTTTTCACCAAGGGGGTTAGGTATATTCCAAGTCGAATCACATTATTGTGATCACCATCTAATATCCACAGTAATCGTCGTGTGCAGCGTGGACAGCAGCTAGACGGGCTAGGAGTGACTCAATAAGGTGCTGGAAGGTGTTCACAGGTATGTGGAGCCATGCTGACTACAGTGCATCTTACAGCTCCTGGAGGGTGCGTGGTGGATAATTCATATAGCGAACAACACGATCGGGGTGATCACACAAATGCTTAATTGGGTTTAAGTGTGGGAAATTAGGGGGCCAGGGAAGTACTTTGAAATCTTTATCATGCTCTTGCAACCACTCTCGGACATTTCTAGCTGGGTGACACGTCGAATTGTCGTGCTGGAAGATCCCATCCGCCCCAGGGAAGACAATCAGCATGAATGGGTGTACGGGATCAGCAAGGATGGATTCATAACGACTTCGGTTCATAATGTCTTCGACAGGTATGAGTGGACCCAGGGAATGCCACGAAAACATTCACCAGATCATAACGCTACCCCCACCAGTTTGTGCTCAGCCAGCAATGGTTGAGGAATGTCTATTCTATGATGTTTCTCGCCTTATATGCCAACGTCCATCCGTTCGATGAAACAGAAAACGTGACTCATCGGAAAAGGCAATTATTTGCCAATCAGCGGAGGTATAATTCCTATACTATCGTGCAAACGTAAGCCTTTTCTGATGATGCATCTTCGTTAGCATAGCTGCAGTGACCATTTGTCTGCATCAGGCCCCATATGTCTGCTGAACTGTCGTTATAGACACACTTCCGGTTTCATTCAGCCAGTGAGTTGCTCCGCTGTAGTGTGTCGATCGGCCCTCACGCGCCTTCGAAGCCCACGTTCACCTATCCCATCAATGGCCCGTGGTGCTCCGCAGCTTGCACGTCGTTCGTTCCCAATGGTGCCGTTTCTCTAATCACGGTCCACTTTAACCACAGCAGCACACGAACAGTTCGCATACTGCGCTGTTTCAGATATACTGCCACCCTTGGCCTAAAAGCCAATAATCATTTCTTTTTGCAAATCTGATAAATCGCTCCTTTTATCTATGACAGCAACGAGTGATTGTGATACAAATAATTCTAAATGATCTGTTTAAAAATTCGTTTCACCTCAAATGGGAAAATAATTTTTTCATAAATGGAAATTTCTTGTAATATACAATTTTTTGGAGACACATCGAAATACCTTAATTTCATTTGCTATGCATTTGAAAAATTTCTATTAACTTGATCAAAAAAAAAAATTGTTTTTTTTTTCTGATACCATATTATCGGAAAATATCATGCCCATACCTTTTTCTAAGACTGATGAGGAACCACGGTGGTCTGTGATATGCCCAGCTCGCCTGATAATCTCCGAGTGCTGGTTGTCGGAATTATCTATACGGCATCCGAATCCACGGTTCGCGGTGTACCTGACCTCGGCGGATCATCAAGGTTTCTGTCACCTCATCAAAAATTTTTGAACCATCTGGTTGCTGTGCTGTGGCACAGGGAACCTCCCTCTTTCGCATAACAAATGTTTTGTGTTGCTTGAGCAGCGTTATGGCCGAGTTCAAACTCGTAAAGCAAAAGTTCCCTAATTAGCCGGTTGTGGCTGTTCATCTTTTAAGCATCCCAAAGACAGACAGAACGACGACATGCAATGCTTTTCACAGCAACGACTACCACTTTATATCCCTTAGGACTGAGTGCAGTGCGCGACTTGAAGCAGTTTAAACACGTGACATACACGCCACAGCACATGCGTTTATGCAAATATTGCAAAACATTTGACTTACCCTCAGTAAATAAAAAATTTTCAAACTTGAATTTCAAAAAAAAAGGGGTGTGGGTGGACTGGATTGGATTGGAGGTTTAACGACCACCGTGAGCAACTCAATGGGCTATAAGCAGTCGCCCGTCCCTAATTTAGGGTCACTGGTGCCAGGGAAGGGAGAGAGCCAGTGCCGTAAGACAAACACAACATCCATACCTGACCGGGATTCGAACCCGGACCCCTTACGGACGAATGATCAGAGGCCAGCGCCTTAGACCATTGCGCAACCGGGGCGGCGGGTGTGGGTGTGGATGGGCTCTGAGGTGTATACGCCCATGTTCTTCTCCAGGCTTTTTAAAATTTAATTCAGTAGTTTCTTCTGCAGGCAACTGATGGACAGACGCGTTATTGTTGAAAAGTCGATGAGAAGCAGATCAACGATCAGTCACTGAACTGCGTAATGGAAAAGACTTCTTATTGAACGCTTTACAAAAAAATTAGTAAAATCATGCAATGCATTGAGTATGATACGCTTTCCAACATACCAGAAATTATTACTCAAGTTATTAGTGAAAATATGAGGATAATGGTTGTGGAATAAATCTCGCTGCTGTGCCCTGACCTTGACCCCATTTCGATTATATTGAGCAGAATTGGTTTACTATACATCCGGAACAACATACTAAAGTTTTGTCGCAATCGAAGCACTTTTACGTAAGTTATGACGCATAAAAGCAATGGAATGGATCCCGCTCCTATGTTCTGACTTTGAAACCATTTCGCCCATTTTCAATGGAGTTCGTCCCCAGGTAGTCTCCTACCACATACAAAAATTTCATAGAAATCGAACCATTTTTACGCGAGTTATTGTGCGGACGGACGGACAAAGCTGGAGCATATACGCTTCTTCAACTTACGCTTGAAAAGCGTAAAAAATAAAAAATTATTAAAACCAAAACCGAAAAAAAAAATTAATCGTATCATAGGTTTCGGAACGGATAGATTTTTAAATTTTTTATAACCACGTCGAACATTAATCCGCATTTTGAAAATGTAAAGCATAACTATTCAGTAATAAGATCCTTAACTATGTTTCTGTTTATTTCCAGAATTCCTGGCCGAGGCCCCAAAATGAGTTTCAGTTACGTTCCCAGTTTGCAGGATTTGGCTTTGAATAGAGTTTTTGAAGACATATCACGACACGGAACAAAATTCCGCGATGACTCCACGAATTATCAGAAATTCCGTAAGTACCACATTTTTCAAACATTTTGTTTTTGAAGTGCGACCAACGAATAAGGTAGAAAAAGAAAATGTGAGAGTTTCTAAATTATAGGGTACCAACCCCACATAGCAGAAATGTTCAAATCAGCCTGCGATGGATACGACAGAGCCAGAAAAAATTTGTGGAGTAGCCAACGCATAAGTCAACATATGGGTGCAAAAAGTCAATCAAATTTTCATTGTTGCAATAATAATAAAGAAGAAAGGTAATAAAGAAAATTACCAACTTATATTTCTTTTACCAAAAGCGGGCCTATACTAAACACTACGCGATTGCAATTATAACTAGGGTAAAAAATAGTGACCTCCGAACCTAGAATTTCTTTGTTAAATTTGAAAATAAATTTTGATATAATTGTCGGTGAAAGCCAGAACACATTGCTCAGACTGAAATGTTTTTTACTTTATAACATACTCTAATATTTCTAAAAATTAGCTACTATGCTAATGACGTTTCTTCTTTTATCTTCCTTTTTGAATGTAATGCAAAAAGGAAGATAATTTATACAAAAATGTGTGTGTGTGTGTACATATATACAATAATGAGCCATTATATTATGACCACCCAAGGCTAGAGAAATGACCAGCACTGCTGAACCACAAGAGCTAGCATCGAAATGAGCAGTACTGCTGAACGGCAAATGTTTTTTTTTTGAGGTTTAACGACCACCGTGAGCAACTCAATGGGCTATAAGCAGTCGCCCGTCCCTAATTTAGGGTCACTGGTTCCAGGGAAGGGAGAGAACCAGTGCCATAAGACAAGCACAACATCCATGCCTCACCGGGATTCGAACCCGGACCCCTTTCGGACGAATGATCAGAGGCCATCGCTTAGACCACTGCGCCACCGGGGCAGCAAACGGCAAATGCCTGCGTCGAAATGATTGGCACTGCTTAACCGCAAGGGGCATCGTCGAAATGACAAGAACTGCTAAACTACAAGGGCTCATTTCGAAATGACCGGAACAGCTAAACCGCAAGGGCTCACCTCAAAATGGCCGGCACTGCTGAACCGCAAGGGCTAGCGTCGAAATGACTAGAACTGTTTAACCGCAACGGCTAGTGTCGAAATGACTAGAACTGCTGACCAGCACTGCTGAACCGCAAGAGCTAGCGTCGAAATGACCGGCACTGCTGAACCACAAGGGCTCTCGTCCAAATGACCAGCACTGCTAAATTACAAGGGGTCATTTCAAAATGACCGGCACTGCGGAACTGCAAGGGCTCACCTCGAAATGACCAGCACTGCTGAACCGCAAGGGCTTGCGTCAAAATTAATAAATGTTCGTGTAAAGTAATAATTTTGGCCCTGGTTTGAAGAGGCAGAACCAATTTTCGGGTCTTTGACATTCAGAAATTCAAATATCACCAGGAATTCTGCATAAACTTCAGTCAACTGACTACAAGCAGCAGCGTTCTAACTCGGCAGACGATTCTAAATCCTTTTATATCTCACTAGCGGACTTCGGAGAAAAGCCATTTTCGATTAGAGGGGAGCGATCGCGTTTTCAGAATTGGATTTGCGTTTCCTCATTTGCACATTTTTGCTTCTAACTTCACTTCTGTTACTAGTAATAACATCCTGTTAAAATATCTGAATTCAGCATATAATGTCATTAAAATGATGTTAATACAGACATTTTGACGTGCACTAGGAACATCAAACAGAGGTCATCGTTCTTTCCGCGTTTATAAGTGAGTCACGGAAAAATTATCATTGGCCGCCAGCGGGAATCGAACACAGGGTCTTCCAGTAATGCGCCGGATATGATTTCACTGCGCCACAAGTGCCTCGAATTCCTCCAGACTCTCTCACACTAACTGCCAAGCCAATTTGGCAGGTTGCTTCTTGGAGCCCCGCACAATGCTGGGGATTAACCAAAGATGGTATGCAGCAACCGAACAAATAATTAGAAGGCGAATGAATAATTAATACAGACATTTTGACGTTAACTCATTACACATTTTTGATATTTGAAGTCAACTTATACATTGTACTGGAAGACCCTTTGTTCGAATCCCGGTGGCGGCCAATGAGAATTTTTCCGTGACTCACTTATAAACGCGGAAAGAGCGATGACCTCTGTTTGATGTTAAAATGTGATATAACATGTCTTCTTGACTCTAACATTACACTTCAAAAATTGACTTCAAACATCAAAAATTGACTTTCGGTCTACTGTTGCTTTACCTTTGGCCACGATTGTATAATAGTATGTGTTTAAAGTTTAAAAACAAGCGTCCTAGGACGGGCTATGCGGTAGTTTAAACATAGACATAGACACATATGTCTCTGCCATGGCCCGATTATCGGCAGGGCAGACAGGGCACTTGCCCAGGGCCTACAAATTTCAGGACCCCACAATTTTCTATTCTTGTGTCACACACATGCTACATTGGCAGCACTTCCCGGCCCATCTCTAAACGTACCCTCGAACATCGGAAGGCAGTTAAGCAAACAATTAATACCAACGGAACACCACCACAGTCATCATTAACATGCTATTTGAAAAACCATTCTATTGCCACTCCAACGCGGAAACAAATCATCCATTTAAGATTTCCACCATTTTCTAATCGAAAAGAATTAAACTTCTTAGAAAGCCATGAAATTCTCTCTTCTATTAATTGCAATATAGAATCCCCACAATATATGCAATACATTCACCAATTTTGGCAAGTTTTATTTGATTTTTTCAAATGGCAACACCATAATTCTGGTTATTTTCATCTCTGTTACTGTGTTAACTGCAAACCGCGGATTATCATTTAATTTATTTTTTATATACTTCTCAATTCATGCATATACACTGAAGTGCCAGAAAAATTGGTACACCCGTCTAATACTTGGCAGGTCCCCCGCGTGAGCACAGGACTGCAGAAATACGACGGGACATGGACTCCACTAGCTTCTGGAAATATGCTGTAGGCAATGCGCACCATACTTTCTGCAGAGCGTTCCACAATTTGGGTGTATTCCGAGGTCTCGGATTCCTGTGTTCGATAGCGCGTTTCATGGTATCCCAAATGTGTTCTATCATGTTCAGATCTGGCGAATTGGGTGGGAATGGCAGCACCCCAAACTAAGATGAATGCTCTTCTAACCATATGTGGCGTCCCTACACTGTGTGGAGGTGCATTGTCCTGTTGGAACAGGCCCAACCATCAGGCATGAACACGTGTACCTCGTCAGAAAAGATGCACCCATGACGTTGCCCGGCCACAAACGTATGTAGACGTACCAGGGGTCCCAGTGAATTCAGCTAAACATACCCCATACTGTTACGGGCTCTCCACCAGACGGTACAGTTCCCTGTTGACAGGCGGGATCCATGATTTCATGGCGTTTGCGGCGCATACGAATCCATTCACCTGCCCGATACAGTTAGAAACGCGACTCGTCAGACCAGGCTAGTTGTTTCCAGTCATCAAGTGTCCAGTGGTGGTGTTGCCGTGTCCAAGCGAGTCGCATAGCTCAGATTCGTGCACCCATCAAGGGGACTCGAGTTGGGCGTCGGCTCCCAAAGCCCATATCTTATACGGAATGTTGCACAGTCCGGACGCTGATGCTTGTTGAGGCTCCAGCATTGAATTCCGATGATATCTGACTTCAAGAGTGTTGGATGCCTATCGCGTGAAACGATTCTTAACAGCCGACGATGATCACATTCTCCCATTGTCTTTTTATAGCCACACTGGTGTCTTAGGTTGGAGGTTTTGTCGGAATCCTTGTAGTCACGGTACCTCCTTGATATGGTCGTCCTTGAAAATCCGAACTTCGTTTTTACCTCCGAAATACTATGGCTAATCTCACGAGCGCCAACTACGACACCCCGTTGAAGGTTGCTCAAATCGTTATTACTTATCATTCTCACGCCGAAAACAGCTCTGAAAGCTGGTAAAGATGTCTATCGCTTTATATACACACTGGCGGACGCAATCGAGTACGCGCATAGGTGACGTTGCTATGTATTTTGCATAAGCTCGTCTGCACCAGTTTTTTTGGCACTCTAGTGTATATATACGTTTTCTTCATAATAAAGTGTTATACATATCCCTAGTGTTTACATTTTGCCAAATTGTTTTTTTAATTTATATTACGTGAAATCCAAGGTTTGGTATGAAATCATATTTTGAGAAATTTACTAATTTCATTTTGAATTCTCCTAGGAAAAAAATAGATCGAACTGTTATGAGTACTGCTTATTTTTAGAAATAGCTAGGTAAACTAACCTGAACCACTTTAATATGCATTTCAAACACCCTTGACCAGGTGAATTTCAGCCAGGTTGTTAATAATTTTTATTTCTGCGCTAAGAACCTTAATGAAGTAAAATATTTGAAAGCTATTTATAAACTCAACTAAATCTAAAAGAAAATTTATATATACTTTTTTATTTAAAAAAATCCAAAGTACTTTCATAGGTCACAGTTTTAAACCCACACACATTTCATAGTTGTTGTCTTTTATATTCCCAGAACCTTAACAGCCATTTTGACAGTTGTGCACAGAATTATTTTCGTTATCGACCTGTCTTGATACCATGTTGCACATGCATACAAAAACCCATCATTTTAATGTATTGCAGGGTATTTACATATAGTATAGTAAAGCCGCATGCAACATGTTTGTGCAGTTATTCTATATATTCAAAACAAATATTAATGTGTAATATTGTTTTGCTTCCCACTCCTCGTGAAATATCTGGGATTGGGACCCAATTCTTTTTGCCCTGGGCCCAAGATTGTCATGATCGGGGCCTGGTCACTGCCCCGATCATACATACATGCACTTGTTCTATGTTGCTATTTTTAGGGGATACAGAGTGCAAAAAAATTGCCGCTGTTGAGTAGATCATATTTTTTTTTATCTCACTTTATCTGTACATATAAAATGGAAAGCCCTCATTGACTCATCACCGAATCTCAGAAACTACTTAACTTAGAACTTTCAATATAACCATCATGTGATTGTTATATTGAAATTAATTGGAAACTTGTGACTTGGTCCTTCTGGGTAGTGTAGTGGTTAGCATACCCGGGCGCTATCTAGGAGACGCGGGTTCGAGTACCTCTCCAGGACGATGAGCTTTTCAAGTTTTCGGAAACCATCTGACTTACCATGCTTGTCACATCTACACCAAAAAACGGAGTGTCGTCTTCAAAATTTGTATTAGAACTTTCATATTTTGCAGGAATGTTCCTTTTACGACATAGAGGCAAACTAACAAAGCATGTTTTTTCTATCAAGACTCTAAGTGAGTCGAAATGGGTTTTTTAAATAACCCAGCTTTGATAACAACTAGGACGTTTGGCAATGATCGAGGCATTGTTGTCCAGCAACTAAAGTCCCACCCTAAGTTTTGAATGACTTGATTTGACCTGCTTCACATATATTTTGTTCTAAATTTATTTGTTCTGAATTTAATTAACAAAAACCCCTTAAAAATCAAGTAAAGAGCGCTATATCATAATAAGCTTTGCATTTAAACATTTATAGTCAAAATCAAATTACCAACATTCGTTTACACTGAAGCAACGATGACGTTATATAAGTAGTAAGGTGACTGTAATAAATATAAATATGAGGGGAGATTTTCATAGTAATCGAAATTGGAAAAAAAAATTCACCCTTGAGATATCAGCGGTGGCAACACAATTTTGCTCGCGCTCCCCCCAAAAAAAAAAGAAAAAAAAAGAACATCTGTTTTGCTAGCTTTTAAATGTACAGTTTCGAACGAAATTGTTTATAAGCAAGGTTCTTTTTACATTTATGTTGAAAGCAACAACGTATTTTGTTCTGCTTTCTGTTATTATTCTATTAATATTTTAACGATGAAAGTGATTGGTAACGTCGTATTTTGATTTGCTTCGTGTAGGCTTGAAGTTTTAAATTTACAGTTATGAACGAAATTGCTTATGTGTCGTCTGGTAGATTAAGTCAAGCAGACATGTGTTTCCCAAAAGAGCAAAGAAATATGCAGTGTATGGCCATTTCAAATGTATATCATATACACTGTTTTTCAGAACTAATGGGACAAACTTTAAGGGGTGGCAGAGAACACTGCAACAAACATTTTTTGTATAGGAATGTATGGGCGCAAGTGACACGTTGAGGCACAAACACAAGAAATAGACATGGAAGGAAACATAAATTATTTACTTTCAGCATCGAGGGCAAGTGCTTCTTTACAGCAATGTTTACAATAATTATTCAAAATTGCGTCCACCAACAGTAATTCATGCGTAGCCGCGTCTACGGAGTGATTGGGGTACAGTTTCAAAGATGCCAACCGATATTTGAGGGACGAGATCCGCAGCAGAGTAAATTGGAGTCTCGTACACGAGGGCCTTCAGATGTCCCCATAAAAAGTATTAGAGGCTCGATAAATTGGGCGCTCAGGGTGGCCAACAGACTGGTCCATCACGGCCAATCCATCGCGCCCCAAAAATGGCATCCAGTTGTTTGCGCACATTAATGCTGAAATGGGCTAGCGCCCCATCATGCTGAAACCTTGTCGGACGGCCAGTGGTACATCTTGAAGCAATTCTGGTAAAACCTTTTCCAGAAAAATACGATAACATCCGGCATCGAGTCGCGTTGGTAGTAGATATGCGCCAATCAGGAAGTCTTACACAATACCCACCCACACATGCACAGAGAATCGTTCTTGGTACGCATGTGGACCTGTAGCGTGTGGGTTAAAGGTTGTACACATTTTGAGCAATTATTGTAAACATTGCTGTAAAGAAGCACTTGTCAACGATGCTGAAAGTACACAATTTATGTTTCCTTCCATGTCCATTTCTTGTGTTTGTGCCTCAACGCGTCACTTGCGCCCATACATTATTATACAAAAAATGTTTGTTGCAGTGTTCTCTGCCACCTCTTAAAGTTTGTCCCATGAGTTCTGAATCACACTGTATATCATATGTATGTCAAATGTATTTTAATATCTTTTCGTTCTAAGAACGGGTAATTAAGTAGTGTGCATATATACACTGACGGAGAAAAAAATCCCAACACCACGACAAAATAATTGTAGAGGAATGAAATGGTGGCAATACATTTGTATAGGTAACATATTGAATCGATTAATGTTTCAAATCACAGTTTAATGTAAGCGCGAAAAGATCCATTTTAAATGTGAAATGCTGGTACATTAATAACCGGTGTAACCGCCAGAATGTTGAATGCAAGCACGCAAACGTTCATGCATTGTGTCGTACAGGTGCTGGATGTCAGTTTGTGGGATGGAGTTCCATGAATGTTGCACTTGGTCGGTCAATACAGGGACGGTTAATGCTGGTTGGGGGTGACGCTGGAGTTGTCGTCCGATGATGTCCCGTACGTGCTCGACTGGTTAAAGATCTGGTGATCTAGCAGGCCACGGCAACATGTCGACACTCTGTATAGCATGTTGGATTACAACAGTGGTTTGCGGGCGAGCGTTATCCTGTTGGAAAACACCCCCTGGAATGCTGTTCATGAATGTCAGCACAACAGGTTGAATCACCAGACCCACTTACAACTGTGCCGTCAGGGTGCGTAGGATAACCACCGGAGTGCTCCTGCTTTCATAGGTAATTGCTGCACAGGCCATAACTCCAGGTGTAGGTCAAGTGTGTCTCGGCCGTTGACAGGTTGGTTGCAAGCGCTCACCTGGCCTCCTTCTCACCAACACACGGCCCACACTGGCACCCAGGCAGAAACGGCTTTCATCAGAAAACACAACAGATCTCCACTCCGTCCTCCAATGAGCTCTAGCTTGACACAACTGACGTCACAAACGGCAGTGGTTTGGAGTAAGTGGAATGCACGCTACAGGGCGTCTGGCTCGGAGCTGTCCTTCAAGTAACCGAATTGTAACAGTTCGTTGTGTCACTGTGGTGGTAACTGCAACTCGAATTGCTGCCGCAGACCCGATACGATGCGCCACGGCCATACGCCGTTCGGGGCCGTCTTCCTACTCAGTAGTGCCACGTGGCCGCCCGGATCGCGGTCTTCTTGAGGCAGTACCTTCCCGTGACCACCGCTGCCAACAATCATGCACATTGGCTACATTCCTGCCAAGTGGTTCTTTAATATTGCGGAAAGAAAATCCAGCTTCTCGTAGCCCTATTACACGACCTCGTTAAAACTCCGTGAGCTGTTGATAATGGCTTCTTCTTCTTCTTAAAGGCATTCTTGACTAACATCAACACACTACGTCGAATTTTAACGATAACTAACGCCCACGAACGTTACAGCGCGTATTTACAGCATACCTGTTTTGCATGTTCCGAGGGGCGCTACTAGTGCTACACGTATGCGCCGATCGCGAAATTTGCATAGACGTCATCTTACGGATGTGCTCTCACCGCCTACCAACTGTCGTTTATCTAACACATTCCCTTCTTGGTGTTGGGATTTTTTTCCGTCAGTGTATTTGCATCAATTTATTGTTCCAGAACGTAATTCAGCTCATCCAGCATAACTAAAAATTATTTTCTCTTTTTCCACAGAGTCCATATTTTCCCATAAATGTCTTGAAATATTTGAAGAAAAAATGAAGTTCGAAATAGATGGAAGGTCTCCTCAGGATTATATGAAATTACTGCAACAGTTCCCAGACTTCGTATTCAACCCATTTGTTAAGAGAATAGAGGAGCGTCGCCGGCAAAGATACGGTCCTGAAATCATTGCAACTATTAGTCGCAACTGCAAGGTACGTATTGGATTTTAAATCATCTCATTTAGTATGTTGTGCTGTACTGTAGTCATCTCTATTTTAAATACTTCACAAAAAATGTAGAGTTCTTCATTTATTAGGAGCATGAAAAAGTTTCCACCGCCCCGCCAGCTGGTTCTGTAGGGGTCTAACCCGCCGGCGCCCCATGCTGTCAGTTCGTACATGAAGCCAAGCATGGCGGTCGATAAAGTTCATTTGTGGCACTGTTTGTTATTCATGTTTAATTTAGTGACAGGTGCGAGTGAGGCATACGGTTCAATATGTCAGACGTATGGCGAAACAGTTCTGTGTGAACGGACTTTTTTAGAATGGTTTGCCAGGTTTAGGAAAGGTGATCTAAGCTTGGAAGACAAGCCACGTGCAGGTAGATCGCAGGAAGTAACAGGAGAGGAGCTGGAATCGCTGTTGCAAGAGGATGCCACACAATTGACCACGCAACTGGCAAAACGTTTGAAAGTTGCTCAATCGACAGTGGTACGGCGTTTGCAGGCCTTGAGGAAGATCCAGAAGATTGGTAAGTAGGTTCCGCATACTTTAGAGTAGCGTGATATTGGTTAACGATTGGTAATATGCATATCTTTGCTGAAGAGGTTTCAAGGAAAGAATTTCTTGTAGAAGGTTGCAACCCGGGATGAAAAATGGATCTATTGGTACAACCCCGTAAGCAGGCGATCTGTCGTCGAGCCAGACCAGCCATCAACATCCACTACAAAACAGGATACCCACGGGAAAAAAATGGTGTTGTGTGTGTGTGGAGTGCTGTGTTTCGAACTGTTGAAACCGGACGAAACAATCACTGCACAATGATATACGATCAGTTGATGAAACTGAACGCCACAATTGTGCAAAAACACCCATGGATAGGTAAAGGATGCCTCCCATTCATCTTGTTACACAATAATGCCAGACCACATGTCGATGCCCCCAAGAAATCAATCTTTGAACAGGTACACTGGGAGGTTTTAGCGCACCCGGTTTACTTCCCGCATATTGCACCCTCAGACTTTCATCTCTTTTGCTCTATGCAACATGCCCTAGCCCAACAGCGGTTTACCACAGCTCCAGATGTGGAAAATTTAGTCACTGCGTTCTTCAGCTTAAAACCCGAGTCCTTCTATCAGAGGGTCATTCATTTGTTCCCTGAAGAATGGCAAAACGTCATTGATGCTAGCGGCTAATATTTCGTTGCATAAATGTGTACTGGTTTCCTGATTGTTCCTGTCTACTTTCTCCCTAAACTTTTGCATACTCGTAATGCGTAGAGTACTTCAGTTAGCAAAGTGTGATCCGCGAACACCTGGGCGTCCCGGAGACCATTTCAGGGGAATCCTCGAAGTCGAAACTATTTCCATAATAATACTGAGATGTTATTTGCCGTTTTCACTCTCATTTTCTCATCACAGTGCAGTGGAGTTTTCCAGAGGTTACATGACGTGGATGACGTCACCGCTCTGACGGCTGATGGAATGTGTCCTGTTGTTTTCTAAATTCTTTTAATTTCTAGAATTAAAACAGTGCATATTTATACCCTAAAGCTTTTTAAAAGCTTTCTGGTATAAATATGCGCATTTACAGAGATTTATGCCGTTTGAAGAAATATGTATTGTATCTATATGTACTCACTGCCAAATAAACAGTTGCACCCAGAAGGAAGCAACCGACAGGAATGAAACTTTTTGGGTAGGTTTGACGTCGTGAGATATGCAAATGATTCAAGTATCTCGCTTGGCAGTGCACGTGGCGGAAGCAGGAAGGGGTTGTAACGCTGTGCCAGTCCGGCCATATAAAGTCGTCCAATGGCGCACGCTTGCCATTCTGACTTGTGATGTTGTATTGGTTGCATCCTTTGCAAGTAAAGTATGCCTCGGAGAAAAGTTGTGAACCAATTCGAACAGTTCCTGAGGGGCGCATCGTAAGGCTCCGGAAAGCGGGATGGTCTTATCGCCGCATTGCGCGCCGTACGCAGTCGTGCTGATATCACCTTAGCTCGCTGTTTTCTGCAGTGGATAGAACAAAGCATGCGGCAGGGACAGGAAGCCTGTGGGAGACCTAGACGAACCACAGAGAGAAAGGACAGACGGGTTGTCGGACATGCGCGGAGTGAAACAACAGCCACGACTGCAGATATTCAGCGAACAAAGGTGCACTTCATGTATCGTCCTATTAGTGCCATATACCATTGGCAGACGATTGAACAACGTGGGATTACACACACGCAGATCATTACGACGACTGCAGTTGACACCATTCAATCGTCGCCAAAGACTACAGTGATGTCGTGTCAGACTGTCATGGAACCACTCAGAAAGGTAGCGGGTGATCTACAGTGACGAGTCTCGCTTTTGTCTTGGAGGAGACGGCAACCGAATCCGTGTGTGGTAGCACCGTAGTCAGCGCCAAGATGAACGATTTGTTGTCGAGCGTCACACGTCCAGAAGGCCTGGTGTCAGGGTGTGGGGTGCAATTGCCTACGATGCCAGATCACCTTTGGTGCTCATTAAAAGCACTTGGGCAGCCCATCGTTGCGTAAATGAGGTCCTGCAACCAGTTACCCTACGTTTTCTGAACGTTCACTCCAGTGCGAATTTCCAACAGCATAACGCTTGTTCTCTTACTGCTCCCGTCCCGAGAACTTGCCCTCAAGACATTGACATCTGCCATGGCCAGCCGCATCGCCAGACCTATCATCGATTCAAAATGTGTGGGATGCTATTTGACGGGTTATCCACACTCCACCCTTACCTAACAATCAGCAGGAACTGCCGAGAAGATTCAATATTTGATGACTTATCGCAAGCAACCATTAGGAACCTGTACGACTCCATGCCGAGACGTGTTGTATGCTGTGTGAGCAAATATATGGCGGACCGACGCCATACTGATATACCCCAGATATTGGCGTGTATAAATATTGCCCATATCAGTCTCAATGTTTAATCACTTATTGCTCCTGGTAACCTTTGCTCTCCTTCCGAATAGCATTACAATCCGACACGTCGTTCTGGGTGCAACTATTTTTTTGACGTAGAATGTATATGTTACTTGCTAGACCGGACTTTAGGACAAACTAGTTTATCCGATGCGCGATTGGATGAATGGGTCTGTCCTAGTTCGAACTACAGGGGACACAGTGTGGACAGAGAATGCGCAATGCACACTGAAGAGCAATTGAATTAGAGACAGCTGGCGTTATGCAAATGTGGCGCTGTAGGCGGCCCTCTAAACGGAAACGACATGACGTACGCAGCGATCCGACAATATAAGGAGTGATGCGACGGGAATCAGTAAGAGTCGGACGCAGTATGAGTAAGACGAAGTATCTAAACGCATTTGATAGTGGGCAAATTGTCGGGGTCCGACGAATGTGTCACTCCATCTCGGAAGTCGTGCTGGCAGTGGGTGTTTCACGAGCCACTGTGTCACGGATGCACCGAGAGTACATCGATTACGGTGAAACCAATCCTGCAATGGCCACCTGCCGTGGACGACAGCGTGTGGATGAGCGAGGTCCTCGTCGGCTAGCTTGCATTGTAACAGCGGATAGACGGGCCACAGTGCA
This sequence comes from Macrothele yani, assembly GCA_039090855.1. Lineage (NCBI taxonomy): Eukaryota > Metazoa > Arthropoda > Arachnida > Araneae > Macrothelidae > Macrothele > Macrothele yani. The sequence goes on from CM077034.1 coordinate 22,741,479, forward strand.
GGAAATCACTCGGAAATTTAACGCTTGTGTTCAAAAACGTGTAAGCAGCCACACCATCCAGAACCATCTCCTCGCTATGGGGCACAGAAGCCATCGTCCCACCCGGTACCGCTGCTAACAGCACATCACAGGGTGAAAATATTAGCATGGGAGCAGAAATATCGCCACTGGACCCTAGATATGTGGAAAAATGATGCCTGGACTGATGAGTCGAGATTCACGTTGGTACACGCGGATAGCAGGATACGAGTACGGCGCAAAACACGTGAAGCTATGGATCCTTCTTGCCAGCATGGTACTCTTGAAGCTGGTGGGGGTGGCATTCTCGTCTGGGTATTGTTTACGTGGACCGAAATTGGACCCCTGGTACGTGTGATATCGTCCCTCACAGATCAACGGTACCGGGATATCCTGGACGACCATTTGCTCCCGTTTGTGCGTCTTCAATATCCCACTGGGGAGCTCATCCTGCAACAAGACAATGCACCATGCCATCGCTCCCGAATTGTATCCGAATGGTTGGATGAACACTGCACCGACATGACCTCGCTTCCTTGACCAGCTAGGTCACCTGACCTCAATCCCATCGAGGACATCTGGGATTCCATCAAGCGGGTTGTTCGAGGCTCTGATCCCCTCCATCAAATCTTCGTGAACTGTGGCAGCTTGTTCAGGAGCCGTGGATCCGATTGTCTTCCCAACGCTTCCGGTGTCTTGTCGAGTCCATGCCGAGATGAATCGCCGCCGTCATCTGGACGAAAGGTGGTGCTACACGTTACTAGACATATATCTCCAATTCAATTGCTCTTCCGTGCAGATGTATAAGAAAGGACATTAGTGCATTTTCAGAGCTGTTAGGCAATATATTCGGACGAAACATCTAGACCAGTGGAACAAGCAAGTACGTTATAGAGTCACCTCTGTCTCGGATACAAACGGTTACCCATCGTAACCATAGACGCATACAGTTCACAGAAACTGTCCAGCGACATAGCATGCCAGATGGTATCCAAATTGCGGTCCAGTTCGCCGGCATTTCGGGACTGACGTAGATTGCGTCCCATCATGTCCCAAACATTTTCGATCTGTGAAAGGGTACCTGGAGTGGAAGGCGGCTCCGGAGACCTTTAGAGAGCGGAATTCTTTGGACTGTGATCTACGAAACTCTCCACCATGTGACTGCATTAAAAGCTATGTACAGTTCTTCCACTCAAAGTGGAAAATTGGAAAAAATTGACATGTGCAAAATTGCACGTGTATACCGGGTGTTTCACTGGGTAGTGATAACTTTCCTGTAGAATAAATCGTTAAAGAATAATGATATGAATCTGTAAGTCCGAGATGTCGATCAGCAGGTGACAGGCATTGGTAAGGAAGTAGTGAGATGGTGGACACACTATTTCGGACATTTTTTTTTTTTTTTGGATTGTAGGTTTGACGACCACCGCGAGCAACTCAATGGGCTATAAGCAGTCGCCCATCCCTAATTTAGGGTCACTGGTTCCAGGGAAGGGAGAGAGCCAGTGCCGTAAGACAAACACAACATCCATGCCTCAGCGGGATTCGAACCCGGACCCCGTTCGAACGAATGATCAGAGGCCATCGCTTAGACCACTGCGCCACCGGGGCGGCTATTTCGGACATGAAGCGATATGCCACGGAAGAAAGAGTTTTCTTGGTGAAAAATTGGTATGCGGAGGGCGACCCCCCCCCCATCCAAGTGTTACGAAGGTAGGGTACAGCGTTTGATAATCGCCATAACACGCACCTGACGAAATTGATAGCGAAATTCGAACGAACCGGCAGTACCACAGATGACGTGGCAAGCATCGCGACAAAGAGAAGAACAGCGCGGTCACTATTGAGACAACTTCCTACCTTTAACGTCAACAGTGAAAAAGATACGTGTCGTAAACTGGCTTGGAGGGTTTATAAGGTGTGTTGTAGGCATTCTCAAAAGAAGTCACTCGTTGTTGTCATTGATAAAGGAGCAGATTTGCAAAAACGAATGATTTTCTGCTTTCGGCCCAAGATTGGTAGTATTTCTGAAACAGTGCAGTTTGTGAACTGTTAAAGTGCTGCTGTGGTTAAAGTGTATCGTGATTGGAGAAATGGCATCGTTGCAAATAAGCGATGTGGAAACTGCGGGGCACCACGTGCTATTGATGTGAGACGTGAACGTTGGCTTCGAAGGTGCGTGAGGGCCGATTGACATGCTATTGTGGAGCAACTCATTGGCCACAGTGGGCTACCGGAAGTGTGTTTAAAACGACAGCTCAGCCAACCCTGCTGCTTATGGGGCTCCGATGCAGAGGGATGGTCACTGCACCTATGCTGACGTAGGTGCATCGGCAGAAAAGGCTTACATTTGCACGGCATTATCGGAATTGGACCTGTGCTAATTTGCATAGGATTGCCTTCTCCGATGAGTCACGTTTTGTGCTTCATCTAACGGATGGATGTTAGGTTTCTCGCCTTATATGTTAGCGTATAAGGCGAGAAACATTGGAGAACAAACACTCTTCAGCCATTGCTGGCAGAACACAAGCTGGTTGCGGGAGCATTATGGTCTGGGGAACATTATCGTAGAATTCCCTGGGTCCACTAATACCTGTGGAAGGCATCTTGGACCGAATTCGTTATGAACCCATTCTTGCAGACCACGTACTCTTATACATGCTGATTGTCTTCCCTGGGACGGATGGGATCTTCCAGCACGACAATGCGACGTGTCACACACACACACACACACATCTAGAAATGTTTGAGAGTGGTTGGAAGTGCACGATGAAGACTTCAAAGTACTTCCCTGGCTCCTTAATTCCCCTGACATAAACTCAACTGAGCATCTGTGGGACCACTTCGATCTTGTTGTTCGCTCTATGCATCCTCCGCCACGCACCCTCCAGCAGCTTTCAAATGCGCTCCAGTCAACATGGCTCCACATACTTGTGAACACCTTGCAGTACCTTATTGAGTCCCTCCCAGCTAGTCTAGCTGCTGTCCCCGCTGCATACGGCTGTTACTCTGGATATTAGCTGCTGGTCACAATAATGTGACTCGACGTGTGTGTGTGTGTGTGTGTGTGTGTGTGTGTGTGTGTGTGTGTGTGTGTGTGTGTGTGTGTGTGTGTGTGTGTTCGGCGTTGGTCTTTGCTGTCATAGGTAAGTGATGTTATAGGCGTCAGCTCTTGGAGATGAGGGATGACAAAACAATGACTCATAGTGCATCTTTACTTTATTTTTCGTTTTATGCAGAAATATAAAAAATTGTGCATATATTTGGTTCACTTTTTCCGTGATCAGAATTTTCTGTTTGTTGTTTCAGGACTTACAGTCATTTCATAGTTCGGGACGGAACCTGGATCCGGTTGTGTACAATCCTTTCCTCAGAAACATGAAGAACTTGACGGATCTGAGTTTCCATACATTCAGGTTTCTCGATGTATGTACCATGGAAGTTATTGTCACCTCCCTCACTCAACTAAAATATTTGAGTCTGTTTGCTTCGCATATTAAGGACGATGCGTTGTTCATACTTTCTGGTCATAAAAGAGTTGACTGCAAAAAGATTCGAAGTTGCTGCTATACAAATGAGTGTGGAATGAGCAGTCCATTGCAGCTCTTGGAACTCGACATACTTTGTACCGAAGCCAGCAAGGCTGGAGTAGCTTGTGTTGTAACACATATGCCAACACTTCGATGTCTAAAGTCTCCTTCCTATGAAGATTTACCTGACGCTTTGTCCGAAATTTGCATACAGCGAAAGAAATGCGGAATGCCTCGATTAAATGTGAAGATAACATCTCTTTGTTGTTGGGTATTCGATGGAAACTGGAAAACTGTGCTGGGCTGTTGCCCAGAATTAGAGGAATTAGAGGTACTCATTAGTAATGATAATTCCAGATGGGCTGACCAGATAGAGGCCATGTGCAAACTAACTCATCTAAGAAACATTTCGTTTTATTGCGCAAGCAGTAATCGTCTCAGAGAAAGCCTGATGATGTTCTGGACCAGTAAAGGTAGTCAAATAAGGTCCTTAACTCTTCAAGGAGAAATAGGAGAAAAGATGTTATTCGACACAAAAGATCTCCAGTGTATTCTGAGCATGTGCCTAAATTTAGAAAAATTGTCACTGGAGTCTATTTATTTGAATTGCCCCATATTGGACAACAAGCCTTTCAGGTATCTTCCGTGTCTGAGGAATTTGCAAAAGCTGTCCATAGAAATGGAAGGTGAGCAGCCTTCAATGGTCGTGGAAGAAGTCTTCAAGATTGTTTGTGAAGCTAGATGGATAAGAAAATTGAGATTGACGACCCCTGTAGCTAAAGAAGTTGCTTCTGATTTTCTGTCAAAAATAGGTTTCCTTTTTTTGAATATGGTAACGTACACCAACAGCAGCAACAGTCAAAGAACCTCGAGTTATCTGTGGATTAATAACGATGTCACAAACAATTGAATGTAAAAAAATAAAAACTGTTTCATTAAAGTGTTTAAATAATATCTGCTTTCTGTAACTTCCTTGCCAATAAAATGCCAGAGAATGGTCTATGTTTGAAATTTATTTCTATAACTGATTATAAAAACTTACAAATCCGGTATATGCTTCTATAACATTTATAGCAATGCGTATATTGATTTCACGCACCATATGCCAATTTTAAATTAACTGTCCAATATGGTTTCGGCACATGGCACATTTCATCTCTATGTGAAACTCCGAAAACACATTTGGCTCTTACACATTACTGGTGTGAATTTCACACGTGGTTCCTCGATTCATCTGTACCCGGAGTCGTATTTTTCAAGCACATTGAATTAATATTTTATTTACAATTTATTGGGTAGGTGAGAATGAAATGTCCGGCAAAGGACCAGCACACGTGGATGGGAAGAACGGAAAAGTAGGACAACTTACCTAGGCAAATTAATCCCCCTCGGTATGGACACAAAGTTGCCATCTGTCTGGCAAGGTCATTATCCCGGAACGGAAAAAGTCTTGTGGCTGAGACCTGAGATGGAAACGGGTCACGGGTCAACGGGTTGGGTCGAGGTATTCCTGACACGATTTTGATCCAGTTTCATTTCCGTTTTATTTTTTGAAAGGAGAAAAATATATTCCAAAGAAAAATGCGCGTTGTAGAATTCTGTAGTCGATACTGGAGCCCACGCAGTGAATAATGATTTGCCATGTAAAAATATTGTGTGTCGTACTTAAAGCAAAGCAGATTTCCTCCGGCCGAGGTCAGACAACACACGGACTCCACATCGTAAAAAGATCCTTGCTTTGCGTTCTTTTAGAGTTAAATTGTCCAGGGCAAGGTACAGGCAAACGCCATTCCCCTGCTTCTCAGCTGGTTTACTCTCTCCGTGCGAAGTTCACTGTATGACTAAGAGTTATTTTTCACATCGCATCTTTTACATTGACCATTCAGAGGTTTTCGATTGATGTTCTAACATCACGTTTCCTTGACATGACTTCGAAATGAACTCCTTATTTGTTAACATGGATGGATTCAATATTAAGGAAGTTGAGAAAGGAGTCGAGGTCAAGAAATACGAGCTTGTTGAAAACCACAAGAGGAAGAGTGAATGCTGGAAATTGTTTCCCCTCATTAAGGAACCGGTGAATAATTTTGTGTTGTTTGGTCTTGTTTTTTGTTCAAAATCTGGAAAAAGTATAATTAGAAAGAAAGATGTCGACGGTGTAATAAAAGATTATTGAACCAAAAAACTAACGTGCCATATCAAAGTATGCGCACCTCCATCACAGCGGGAAAAAAGTGAACCATCTAAACACATTTAAAAAAATGCATTTGTGTAATCGCAAATAATGATTATCATTTGTAACATACTCCACGGTCATAGTAAGCCATTACTTCTGGATTACGCAAAATAGTAGCAGTAAAAATGGCACTAAAGCTTAGTAAGTAACCAAATTTTATTATTGAAAAAGGATTGCAGTTATTAAATATCAAGAAGTTATTGGGCTGAATACATATGTTACGTTTATATGTACATATATATAAATTGAGTTTCGAATTTATAGTTCAAAGCCGATTTGTCCGGGTCAGTTACAGGTCCTGATTGCTTCGGGTCGGGTCCGAGTCCGAAATGTTTGACCCGTTTCCAACTCTGGCTGGGACCCAAATAAGTCATTAACTGCACGTTGAACCTCGTTGTCCGTCGTGAACTGTTTCCCGGACAGAAAGTGATCCAGGCGACGAAACAGATGATGGCCTGTCGGAGACATATCTAGGAAAATAGACAGAATGAGACAGTACTTCTTAGCCCATGGCACTTGATGTCAGCATCGTTCGTTGGGCGACATGAGGACAAGCGTTTTCCTGGAGCAGAAGAACACAGTGTCTGTTTACCAAAGCTGGTTGTTTCTGCACCAGTTTCCGGTGTATCTGGTGTAATTCAGCACAATAATGTTCTGCAGTGATCAGGGGCGGATTTATGCTGTACGGGGCCCGTCTCACTGAACCTTCTGGGGGTCCCTCGCTTTGAGACACACATTCGGGTTCCGTGTATATTTAGAACAATTTTTAAATCAACTATAATCAATTTCATCATCATCAAATAATTATCTTATTATCTTATATTGCAACAAAGAGAAACATTATTTCATTTACTTACAAACACAGCATCATGTTTATAAGAAATTCCTCCTGGCTCTAATTACAGCAAAAATATCTGTGACTTCAGCATAACTGACACGATTCAGCGCATTACACTCTATGAACAATATTGAAGAACTATTAAAATGTTCTTGAGAAAGTGTTGATCGTATTATAAATAGTTCTTAACTCTTTTAAGAGCACTGAAGGATCTTTCACCACTTGCGTTAGATATTGGTAAAGTAAGGAACATTTTAAGAATGGTTTCCACATTTGGAAATATTTCTTTCAAATCGCACTGTTCACAAGCAGTTTGTAGCAATCTTCTGGCCGGACTGAGGATTGATCTTGTTCCCTGAGATTTACAAAGCGGCGGAAGTGCTGCAGTTCATCACAAAACAGTTTTCCATCTATGTCATTTGAATATTCCTTGTAAATATTACTGTGGTCATATTTTGTAGAATGGTCATTTTCACCAGCAAACACTCCTTTGAGTAGGTCGAACATAAACAGTCGAGTCACATTATTGTGACCACCAGCTAATATCCAGAATAACCACCGTGGGCAGCGCGGACAGCAGCTAGACAGGCTGGCGGTGTCTCAATAAGGCGCTGGAAGGTGTTCACAGGTATGTAGAGCCATGCTGACTGCAGTGCATCTGGCAGCTGCTGGAGGGTGCGTGGTGGAGGATCCACAGAGCGAACAACACGATCGAGTTGGTCAAACAGTTGCTCAATTGAGTTTAAATCTGGGGAATTAGGGAACCAGGGAAGTACTTTGAAATCATCGTGCTCTTTCAACTACTCTCGAACATTTCTAGCTGTGTGACACGTCGCAGTGTCATGCTGTAATATCCTGTCCGCAAAATGGAAGACAATCAGAATGTATGGGTGTACGTGGTATGCAAGGAAGGATTCATAACGAATTCGGTCCATAGTGCCTTTCACAGGTATGAGTGGACCCAGGGAATGCAACGAAAACATTCCTCCGACCATAACGCTGCCCCCTTACCCCAAATTGTATTCTTCCAGCAATGGTTGAAACATATTTGTTCTCCGTTGTTTCTTGCCTTATACGCCAACGTCCATGCTTTCGATGAAGCATAAAAAACGTGACTCAAAGGAGAGGCTTTAACAATCAGTGGAGGTCCAATTACGATACCGCTGTGTCAAAGTATTTTCTGCCAATTCATATTCGTTAGCATAGGTGCAGTGATCATCAGTCTGCATCGGAGCCCCGTACGCTGAATTATCGTTTTAGACACACTTCCGGTAGCCCCTTGCTTTATTCGGCCAGTGAGTTGCTCCACTGTAGGGTGTCGATCGACGCTGACGCACCTTCGAAGCCGACATTTACATTTCAGATTAATGGCACACGGTGCTTCGCAGTTTAAACGTTCCTTACTCGCAATGGTGCCATTTCTCCAATCACGATACGCTTTAACCACAGCAGCACGAGGACAGTTCACAAACTGCGCTGTTCCAGAAATACTGACATCCTTGGCCCGAAAGCCGATAGTCACCGCTTTTTGCAAATCTGATAAATCGTTCCTCTTATCCATGACAGCAACGAGTGATATGTTTTTAGATCATAAATGATCATATGTAGAGGATTTTAGGAAGGGAGTGTCTGACCCCAGGTCTTAAACAACCCTTAGAAATAGGAAGCTAGAAGAATTGGGCTAGAGTGCCCGATGGGAAAGTGACACGGAAGCGAGGTAGAAAGGGGGACGAAGACTCCCTTATTTATTACCGGGGGGACAGTACCCGGGGTCCGACGTCTTAACGTTCCCATCCGACGCACGGTGGATATTTAGTGGATCGAGCGTTCGTACCTGCCTGGGATCGAACCTGAGGCCTTTCCCGTCGCAGTCACGAACGTTGCCCACTAGGCCACGCGCGGCCTAATATGTTTCCAGAATGCCTATTGCATACCTTATATACCCTTTAAGTCTGCTCACGACACGTGCCTTCTGTCATATGCTATCCGCTGTTGACGTCAAAAGTAGCAGGTGGTAACAATAATGTGGCTGGGCTGTGTATATAACCAAACTTTGCTCCAGCTCAACTACCAGGTTGTCACAGATAGCATTCAGTATGTCCACTCGAATCTTTTCTTTTCCCTCCAGATTAACTTCATTGTTTGAGCTTTCATCAGCAAAGCTCTTTCTTTTTATTCTACATTTGTAACTATCATCAATGCTTGGTTGCTCCACAGATATAGATCAACCAGACAGTAATGAGAGTTTCTGGCATTGCTCCGGAAAGTAGATGCTTCCGTGCCAATGCCAGAATAGCCGTTACATACGTCATCAAGGAGTTTCAGAGAGTGAAATAGATCTACTGGCATCTTCATGTTTCCATCTCCTTTTTGCAAGGATTTGCTGATTTTGTCGATTCGTTGCAACAGTCGGTCCCACAAGAAAGTCATGAAGGCAGTTTCATATTTGTCAAACACTTTTGCCAATGATTTTGCCTCTGTTTTGCCTAAAGTCTTTTCAGTTTCACACTCAGAAAGTTTAATTAATGCTTTTCTAATCTCACTATAAGCTACTGGTAAGGCGTATTCAGCATCAGCTCTTGTTGACCATCGGGTATCACTCAAGTGTTTCAGAATGTGTTGATGTGGTTGAAGGTGGGATTTAAGTATTTCTCAACGAACAGTGGAGGCCGAAAAAAATGTATATACTTTTTGAATAAAATCAAAGTAAGCTTCAGCATCCCTGCAGCATTCAGCAGCATTATTGCCTACTAAATTCAAAGAATGGCTTGCGCAAGGCACATAAAATGCTGTGGGACGTCTTTCAATTATTTTTGCTTGAAGACCGGCATATACACCGGATATGTTCAAAGCATTGTCATAGCATTGATCTCTACAATGTTTTATATCTAGCGCTAGATATGAAATCTTTTTCAATACAGTATCTTTCAAATGCTCCGATTTGTGAGATTTTATGGGCAAGAAACCAAAGAATCGCTCAACAGATTATTCATCAGGTTATACATACCTCAAAACAAAAGTTAGTTGGTCCACATGACTTACTCCAGGAGTAGAATCGGCGATAATTAAAAAGTACTGTGGATTTTTAACCTCCTCACAAAACACCTTCTTAAGTTTCTCCGCCATTACAGTTAATATCTCATCATACGTTTGATGAGACAAATAGTTATTTCTTTCTGAACCACAATCTCATACTTTTCAAAATAATCTTTCAGAAAGTCATCAAACTCTGCAGAATACTTAATACAAGTTAAAAAAATTACCTTATTTGCATTTTCAGAGCATTCAGTTTCTTTGTGGCCTCTGAGTGGATGTCCGAGTCCTGCAAGTATAGTTTCATAGTGGCCACTACAGATATAATACTTGCCTCCAATAGTCCTTCTCTTTTTCAATCTGAGTCACCAGTTGAGAATCAACTCTCCATGATAATTTACTCCTTCTAAGCATATTGACCATGGTTGTCAAGTGAGACTTCGAGATTTCACGATTTTTAAAACTTTTTCTATACGGGATTAATCAGAAAATCCAACAATAAGAACCGTATGTGATTTTTATGGTCGGGAAAAATTTACCCACAGAGATATTTATGGTCGGGAACAGACTAAGGAGTTTCAGAAAATAATTAACCAGTTTCTTTTTTATTTTGTTCCATTTGTCCGTCATCTATAAGTTTCCCAGAATCAGGAAATGCTTTGCAAATACGTTTTCTCAGATTGTTTTATTTCTCCTTTATTTTTTGGTTTGTTTTTAATAAAGTAATCTATCATATCAGAGGTGGGGTTAGAAGGCCATGACGCTATATTAGTCGGATATAATGAATTCGTTGAACACGTAGGCCAGGCCTACTTTCTTGCCTTTGATTTGTTGGTTCATGCTCTTGGTTGATTATTTGGTCTGGCTCTGAGGGCTGACAATTAGAATCATTCAGTGGAAAATGGGATGGTTTCTCACATGAATCTAAGTAGCTGGAGCCCAGATTTAAATTTATTAAACTAGCCTTAGCATTGTTGTTGTCTAAACTTGAATGGTGTGGGTCCTGTGTAGGCCCCAGTTGCACATTTTCTTTTCAAGCAAATGCATCCGCAGGCTTTTGTTCAATTCGCTCATCAGCGGTATGACTCTGCACATGCTTCTGTAACAATACTAATAAACTATCCTTTTGCTTTTGAAGACGTTCGTCTTTTTCTTCTTTTCTTCTTTCACTTTTCATAACCTGACTCGTAACTTCGTTTCACTGGCTTCATTTTCAGGAGAATCAGTCACATAAACTATATGTCAACGTAACAGAAACAACAGCTGTAACAATGCCGATTTTAAGAGTATTATTAGGTGTTAATAATCACAATATTAAGTAAGAAACACTGTATAATACCACAACGTGCAGATCGAATGGCAACACAGAAATACAAATTGCAGGGATTGCAGACGATATTTTAGGTTATGTTGCGACGTTGCCAGTGGTCAGTGTCGATACCATGCACAAATGAAATTACTCTGCAGTTAGCAAAATTTTACCCCCTTGTCATGCAGGATGCCAAATTTACATTTCTTAAGTACAGAACAGACGACAAGCATTATATAAAGTTTGAAGCACGACTGCTTTTCTACTAAACCGCAGAATATTATATTCATCAGCATACCCCCCCCCCATTTTTTCCTTTTCTTTGTTTCCTCCTTGCGTTACTTCTCTTTTCATAGTGAATCGGGGGCCCTTCGCGATTGCTACTTGTGCGACCCCATAAATACGCCCCTACAGACAGGTGTTGTTTCATAGGACCGCTGTTGGCCTAGTGGACAACGCTCGTGACTGCCACGGAATGGATCTCACGTTCACTCCCAGCAGGTACGAACGCTCGATCCACTAAATATCCGCCGTGCGTCGGATGGGCACGTTAAGCCGTCGGACCCAGGGTGCTGGCCCCCGGTAATAAATAAAGGCGTCTTCCTCCCCCTTTCGACTTCGCTTACGTGTCACTTTCCTATCGGGAACTGTAGCCCAAATCTCCTAGCTTCCGTGTCACTTTCCTATGGGGCACTCTAGCCCAAATCTCCTAGCTTCCGTGTCACTTTTCTATTGGGCACTCTAGCCCAAATCTCCTAGCTTCCGTGTCACTTTCCTATTGGGCACTCTAGCCCAAATCTCCTAGCTTCCGATTTCTGAGGTTTGTTTAAGGTTTTGGGGTCAGACACTCCCTTCCTAAAATCCTATACATATGATCATGAATTTTGTATATAAGTGACAATCGTATAACCAAGGTTCTCACTGTGTTTTGTTTGCAAATCTCTTGATGACAAGAATTGATCTTATTTTTAAAAAAAAAGTGTGCGTGACTTTAAAATGGTGTAGCAACTGTTACAAGAAGTCAAAACGTCTGACAACACTGTTGTCACATGCAACTGGGACATACTATCTCTCGAAGCCCGCAAAACTATGAACAATATATAATGATATGACATTTTTACCACTGGTAAAACCAACAATATTATATGATACTTGAAATGATGGATATGCTATACATTGAAAAAAAAATGAAAAAAAAAATGAAAATAAACAATGACAGCCTTGATGATAATGAACAGCATATTAAAGTATACAAATTCAAATTTTGAATTACTTTTCTTTTTACTTTCTTGTAAAGATGAGAGTCCCAATTTGCCTTGCATATTTTCAACAGGAAACTGTCCTAAACAATGGGATTTTAAAATTCTATGCTGATATGTCCAATAAAAAGGAAAAACATAGAAGTTTCAGGCACCTTTAGAGTTTAAACAGATGTTTCCATGCATGATAGTAACAAAGATACTGGCTTTTATTTAGTAGATTTTGAGTTGAAGTGACTTCTGACATCCCTTTACGAAATTTTGTATGGTGCTTTAATAATGTAAAATGTTCTTGATTTTATTTTGACAACAGAACAGGTAGAAAACTGACACAATCACATCCTCTGCCATCTGATGTGGGTGATTTGCTGATTGTCATGATCTCACATAATTGTAGTGGATTAAATATTACTTACATTATTAAGAAGAAGTCACTGATTTCTTTTGCCAAGAAGCTTTATAACATATGCAATTATACACTAAACACAGCCATCTTTAACAGGGAGGTAAAAGAGGGGACCAGAAACTTCACTCTGCTGGTATAAAACAGAATAAGTTGTCAAACTTCATACAGTAAGCAAGTTTAAAATTACCAGATGTAGTTAAACGTAAGTACATTTTTTGGGATCACATAGCCAGCATAACTCTGTGTCTATCTTAGCATCAATTTTTTCCTGTAGTATATTCTTTCCTTGTAGTGTCCAGTTTGATAAAGAGAAGGTTATGTATGGAAAAACAAGAACATTTAAACATATCGACTATATCGTTTTTTGAAAACTTGCAATATGTGACTTACAACCAGCAGTGGGGTGTGATTTTCCCGATTGTGGTACATGCATTAAGGGTTTTATTATTAATTAAAGTTGAGAGTTTCTTTCTTCTTTCGTCTGAAGGATATTTTTTTTTATGTTGCTTCTCCCCAAGGATTTTTTTGGGGAAGGGAGAATATTTTAAGCACAAACCTCATTGTGGTTTCTTTTTTTTTTTTTTTTTTTTTGTTTTTTTGTTTTTGGATTTTTTTTCTCATAAAGTATAAAGTACACATACTGTAGACACCAAAAAGAAAAAACACAAGCATGTATACTTGACATCATTCTCCAGTCAAAGAATTTGAAAATGGATAGGGAAATTTAACTGGGAGTGAGGTCAACCAAGATTCTACATATGCTGTTTAACAGAAAAAGACGAACATTTATATTCCGGTGTTCAAACTGTGTTATCGTGACCATTCCTGTTTAATGTTTTGTTTACATCTTTTTTTCTTTCGTTCGAAGTTAGTGGCTTTTTTTTTTTTGAGTGTGTGCGATTCGAAGTCACTTAATTCATGTTGTGCTTCGTTTGTCTTAAAACATTGACTTTGTTTTGCGTGAGTTTTTACAACACTGCAAATATGCCTCCTCAATGGAAAAAATCTGTTGAGGAAGTAGTTTTCCAGAAGGAATCAGCAAAAAGAAAAAGGCGGAGCAAGAAAGGGCCCGTCGGGAATGTATGTATGTTGTGCAAAGAAAATGCGTTCGAAAACGACACGCCGCCCCGGTGGCGCAGTAGTCTAAGCGATGGTCTCTGATCATTCGTCCGAACGGGGTCCGGGTTCGAATCCCGGTGAGGCATGGATGTTGTGTTTGTTTTACGGCACTGGCTCTCTCTCTTCCCTGGAACCAGTGGCCATAAATTAGAGACGGGCGACTGCATATAGCCCATTAAGTTGTTAAACCTCCAATCAAAAAAAAAAACAAAAAAAACGACACCGAATTGCAAACATGACGTCAAAAGAAATTGCGCAACGTTGCGAACGACATCAGATTGCAAATATGACGTAAGAACCAATTAATTGCACAATGTCGTGGACGACATCAGATTGCAGACATGTCACAATCGCAAATATTACGTCAGAGACGTGGTGTTACAATCCGCCGACAAAATCCACGAACTAGAAACCAAGCTAGTCTTGACGCTGTTAACGTTGTAGAACGAAATGTAGACGCTCATAACTGTATTTCCATGGACAGTATTTGCGAATTCTGTCATGCAAAACATTTTGCGGCAGAACAGCCATCTGACAAAGTTTTTATGCAATTCTGTCATAAAGGCAAAGAAAAATTAGATGCTATACGATCAGCTCCTGTTATTCAGCAGTTAACGAAAGAGCAGCATCAACATTCGAAACATTTCATGGACAACTTAAGATCAATAAATAGCGCTTTGACGTAGCGTCCATGAGAGCTAACATTGCTCCGCCTCCTGGATATGGTCCCTGTTGTTTCCGAATTAACGGACAAATTTTCCATCGAGTAGGAGCTTTGCACCCAGAAAATGGGGTCCAGAGAAAGTTTGCTCAACTGTATATATTGGACCCGGAAGAGGCTGGTGATCAAAGAATGAGGATTAGGGAAAACGCGCAGTGCAATCCAAGTCTGATGCAAGAGTTAAGCACTTTCATGTCTCAAAATAATCCTTTTGCTGACGCATGCAAAATGCTTTATGAAGTTAAACAAGAAAGCATTAAATCTGCAGCTCTCCATGGCGTTGAGCCGGCAAAAATTGTTTACGGAAAAGAACAGGGGACATTGATACAGGGTACACAGTCAGTGTATACGAAAAATGTTGGGTTCCAGGCAGTGTTGACGAAATAGAGACTAAAGGTTTTACAAAACACATAACAGGCAACCCGTCGTATCAAATTCATAACCGACTGCTTGGGAAATTTTCAGAAAGCTGTGAGATAACGTTGCCATCTATTGACGTGGAACTCAAAAACTCTAAATAAATGTCAATAATTTCTGTACAATTAATTTTATTTTCCCCGTTATTATGGAAGGGCTTTCATCTAGTAGACTACTAAGGCAATAATGAACCAATGTATGTGTCTAAGGCATGGGTACAGCGTAATAAGACAATAATAAACCAACTTTTGTGTCAAAGTTAAGGGTATAGCCTAATAAGGCAATAATGAGCCAACTTATGTGTCTAAGGCAAGGGGTATAGTGAGGCAATAATAAAACAACTTGTGTGTCTATGGCAAAGGGTATAGCATAATAAGGTAATAATAAGCAACGTCCAGTGCTGATACCAGCGTGCCTATTATGTGTGTTTTCGACGGTAAAACGAGGTTAGCATGGCCACACAGAGTGGTCTGAGGCTACGCATCCAAATTTCCAGCAGGATTCGATGAACAGTGTATTGTTGAGCGTTACTCCCGTCACTGCGCGATCGTCAAAAAATGTCCCCCCCATCCATCATTTATTCATCACTGGCAGTGGGTGCCACAAGCGGACCTTAAGTGGCCCAACATGCGTGTGCCTTGATTGGTGACTAGCGTAATATGGTCCGCCAATTTCCCAGATGTGGCAGCCGGCAATCACGAGACGTAAATGATGGCTTCTCAGATCTTGTCCACCAATTTCCCATTAGTAGCCATAAAAAAAAAACTGATATTCACAGTTTCCGAAAGGTCACGGAGGTGGAAAAATTTCCTCGGCAAGTCCGAGAAAACTCCTGGCTGGTATCAAATCAACATCTTGCTTACGAAGCGGACGCCTTAACCACTACACTAGTTTGCCACGTGCGCGAATTTGCTTGAAAGCAAGCCGCCTTCCTGCGCGATCTTAAACGAGTTTTTTTTATTTACCTTGAGGGAGCTTCACTTACTTTCAACGAGTGCACCAACTTAAAGACGTTTTCCAAAGTTTTGTGCTGTCCTTGTTGTCTTTTTTTTTTTTATTGGAGGTTTCTTTTTGTTTTGTGTTTTCTAAAAAAGTATTTATTGGACTTGCTTGACAGAAACATTGGCAAACATATTGATCATGGTGAACAGATATATACAGTATAGACATTCTGTGTTTAAACGACGGAAATGTTCATAGGCAAACAAGGAACTCAGAGAATATACCTCCGAAAGATAAACACAAACATGCCTTACCCAGGATTCGAATTTAGACACCTTCGTGGTGCGAATGATCAGAAGCCCTCGCTTAGGCCACTACGACACCAGGGCGGTCTTTGTGGTCTTGAAAGGCGATTGTTTAATTAATATATTTACCCGTTCATGACACATTCTGTTACATTTTTAACGTTGTATCTTCCTTTTGCATAGTCCGAAACTACATTTGTTCTAAAGAGAAATGATATTTTATTTTACTTCCGGTTATTTTTAGCAGCAAATTCCTCCAGATTTGTGTTTTCAACCCATGGTTAAGTACATTATATTAACATAGAGTTTTTTATTTGTTTTGTTTTTTCGAATACTTGCTTATGCATTTCGTAATGAAAATACCCATTTTGTGCGCGTATAATTCTTATTTTTTTCCAACATAACGATTTGTCAATGCCTTTAAAGGACTGAAGTCCGGAATTTCTTGTTATTCATGGGAATGGAGTGGTTATGTTTTTTGGCTGTTTATATTCTCGATTCTTCGTGCGTTTGTGCGGGAATTTTTCTACGAAATCAGTTTCTATAAATACATAAGAGTAATTGACTATTTCTTACAGTTCATTAATTATTATTTATATAATTTTCCTTCGACTGTAATCTTCTTGACGCAGCATTTCATTAAGAAATTAATTCGGCTCTCTATATATGGCTTCTTTTTTTTTACCATTCACTAAAATAACACGATGGCAATGGCGTTATCTTCAACTGACGAGAAAAACAGCACGTGTTGCTTCTGCTTCTGCGCTCTCCCGTGCTTCCACCTCGTGTTGGAGTTTCTTCGATGCCAGGAACGGGTCACGAGTGACGCTTGCTGAAGGCCCATAATTCACTGCGATGCTGCCGGGCCATAATTCACTGCGATGCTGCCGGGCTGCCAACTGATGGCGCTGCCACAAAAGGACCGCTAACGAAATGTGAGCGGCATACTTCAGCCATCAGTGAACCATCACTTCTAGGTGGTGGCCAACGGTTTCCCAACACTTATGGTTTTGCTGAGGATAATTCAAATCCTGGCAGGTTGCACCACACGGTCTTTTCTGCTCTCTCGTACCATACGGAATAGTCTCCGCTCATCTATAGTGCAAACTAGCAGTGGTCAGCACACATCCGGCCGTCGATTCGTAGACATCCCCACCTCCCAGCACTTTTAGAGGTACTAACTATGCCTGACCATTAGCAGCTTACAAGTCTTGCTGTCTCTGAACTTCTCTGACCTAGACGCCTGGACATTACAATCTGGCCTTTACCAAACTCACTTCGCGTTGCCTTTCCCATCTGAAGAACAAGAATAACAGTAATTAACAGTGCCCAGTATCACGTGTTATTTATACCGTTTCATGATCTACGCATGCGTCGTCATTTTCCTGGTGTTGCTTTGATTTACATAAAATCCCGCTGGTCGCATTGTTTAGGATCTAATACACCGATGAGTCTTTACATTCTGACCACCTACCTAATAAGCTATAGGACCACATTTAGCTCGCAAAACAGCGACCACTCGGCAAAGCAACGATTCGATGAAGTGGCTATAGGTATCCTGGGGTATCTGGTACCATAATGTCTACAGCAGGACCTCCAGTTACCGTACACTTCGGGATGTGGTGATTTAGGGCGAACCCGATTTTAAACGTCGAACCACAAATGTTCGATTGGGTTCAAGTCAGGTGAATTTAGAGATTGACAGAAAGTCACCAGCATGTTCCTCGAACTACTCCTTCACGATTCTAACAGTGCGGCATTGCGCATTATCCTGTGGTAATGGTCATCACCAGCTGGAAACAAAATCGCCATGAACGGGCGACCTTGGACCGCAACGATGTTCAGACACTTCACAGCTACCAGGGATTGTGCTATTGTGATAATGGAGCCTACAATGTCCCAAGAAAACATCGCCCACAGCATAACACCTACGCCGCTGGCCTGTTTGCGGTCAGCAGTGCATCAAAGTGTCATATCCTCCACTGGTAATCGGAGTATCCACGCTCGGCTGTCTACGCGATGCACCAGGAATCTTGATTCGTCAGACTAGGCCACTTTCTTCCAATTATTCCACGGTCCAATCTCGATGATCTTGGGCCCAATTGATGCGTTGTTGGCGATTACGAGCAGTGAGCATGCGGACCCGGCTGGGTCTTTAGCTAATCACGCCCATGCAGAGAAGGCT
This sequence comes from Macrothele yani, assembly GCA_039090855.1. Taxonomy (NCBI): domain Eukaryota; kingdom Metazoa; phylum Arthropoda; class Arachnida; order Araneae; family Macrothelidae; genus Macrothele; species Macrothele yani. The sequence continues at coordinate 22,759,797 of CM077034.1, forward strand.
GCGGTGAACTGCGTGTTGTGACGCTTTGCCCTGATTACCATATTTGTAGCTGTAGGTAATTTGTCTCTCTGTGTCCCTGCTGTCGATGTGAACTATGAGCGACAGTCTCTGCTCCCCTCTAGCACCACTGAGCTGCGGAAGACGCACGGCAGGGCGACGGTTCGTAGTTTGGCCATTTTTACCCCACTTTTGATACGTACTCACTACAGCGGCACCTGAACAACCCACAAGCTCCGCCATTTCCGAGATCGTAGTTCCGAGGTGCCATCACAATTTGTCCTTTATCAAACTCCGATTAATCGGCAGCTTTTCCTATTCTGACTTTAAACACTACTAACCGAAAGCCGATCCTTGGGTATTGTATATACCGCTATGTGAACTTCACCTGCGCCACTGTTTGGTCTCCAGGCGCGCTCATTTCTCTAAGCAAGGTGTGGTCTTGACGTAATGGCTCATTGCTGTATATTTATCATCATCATCACCATTGTCAGATGTTATCAATCCACTGCTTGATGAAGGTCTTCCCAAGTTTTTTCCACAATGATCTGACTTGTGCCAGTTTTCTCCATGCCAGTCCCGTATGCTTCCGAATTCCATACATATATCTTACATGTGGGTTCCTTCTTCTGGATCTATTCCTGTCCCTTGGAATCCAGTCTAAAAGTTCGGTTGTTTATTGATGGTCCGTTCTTCTGGCAATATGCGTAACCCATTGCCATTTCAGGGATTTTACTCTGACATAATGTCTTCCACTCTTGTCATTTTGTTACGAGTTTCTCTTCTTATCTCTTTTGCTTACATATAACATGTAACTCCACGCTTCTTTCAGTTGTTTGCAGTCTTTGTATATGTCTTTTTTTAGGTCCACGTCTCTGCTCCGTACGTAAGCACTGGAAGGATGATTTATTAAACACTTTTCTTTTAAGATATAATGGCATAATGCTCTTGAAAATTCATATGTTTCTTCCAACAACTTTTCAACCAAGTTTTATACGTCGACTAATTTCTTCATCATTGCGACATTCGCATTATATCGGCTGTCAAAGGTAAATGCAGGTATCGGTTATCTCTACCTGTTCCCCATCTATCCATAACTGCATTTGTTGAAAAAGCATTGTGCATCAGTCTTGTTTTCGAAAAGTTTCTTTTTAATCCCAATTCTGCAGCCGCGGTGGTGCAGTGGTTTAATCGATGGCTTCTGACAATTCGTCCGAGATGAGCCCGGTTTCGAATCCAGTTATGCATGGATGCTGTGTTTGTCTTACGGCACTGGCTCTCTCCCTTCCCTGTAGTCAGTGGCTCTCAATTAGGGACGGGCGACTGCTTATAGCCTATTGAGTTGCTCACGGTGGTTGTTTAACCTCCAATAAAAAAAAACAAGAAAAATCCCAATTCTTCATTTTTGTGAGCAAGTTCCTGGCTCATACTCTATAGCTCTGGAGGGGCAGTTGAGAAAATGATTACGTCATCAGCAAAACAAGGGTGAGATAAATCTATCAATCTATACACTTAATTTTTAATAATTGTGCCTTTCTGATAGGATGTCTGTTTTTAAAAACAGTGCGTGCTTATATCATCATTTGGTCGCCTGTGGGCACCACATCTCTGCAACTACTAGTTCGATTTAAAAAATGCTCTCTGCATTGTAAAGGTTGAATTGTGAGAATATGGACCCTTGCTGCCCAGTTTTTTTACGAAACACCGCTAAAGGGGGTAACTAGAGATAACTTCGTATTCAAAATATATATTATTCCATATCATCATCATTGTCAACCATTATCAATCCACTGCAGGACGAAGGTCTCCCCAAGGTTCCTCCACAACGGTCTGTCTTGTGCCAGTCTTCTCCATGTCACTCCCGCATACTTTCAAATTTCATCCACTTATCTCTTATGTGGTCTTCTTCTGGATCTTTTCCGGTTCCTTGGAATCCAATCTAAAATTTTGGCTGTCCATCAATGGTCTGTCCTTCTGGCAGTATGTCCAGCCCATTGCCATTTCAAGAATTTAACTCTGATCATGAAGTCTTCCACTCTTATCATTTTTCGGATCCACGAGTTCCTCTTCTTATCTCTCCTGGTTACACCAAGCATGCACCTCTCCATGCTGCTTTGAGTTGTCAGCAGCCTTTGTATGTCTCTTTTAGTTAAGGTCCACGTCTCTGCACCATACGTAAGCACTGGAAGGATGCATTGATCAAACACTTTTCTTTTAAGACATAATAGCATATTGCTCTTGAAAATTATGCTGTTTCTTCCAAAAGCTCTCCAGGAAAGTTTTGTACGCCGATTAATTTCTTCATCAATGTGACCCTCACTTGATATCTGCTGTCCAAGATAAACGTACGTGTCTGTTATCTCTAGCTTTTCTCCATCAATCGATAAATCTTCATTTCTTGTAAAAGCATTGCACATCACTTTTGTCTTCTGAAAGTTCATTCTTAATCCCCCTTCTTTACTCTTGTCAGCAAGTTCCTGGATCATACTCTGCAGCTCTGATGAGGTAGTGGCAAAAATGACTACGTCATCAGCAAAACGAAGGTGGGTTAGATAATCTCCATTAATCTTTATCCCTTTGTTTTCCTAGTTCAGTGATTGAAAGACATTTTTCAATGTGGGATTAAAGAATTTCGGAGATATGGTGTCACCTTGTCTCACTCCCTTTCCAATTTTTATGTGTGTTGTATTTTCAAACAGCCGAATCTTTGCACTTGCATTTTCATAGATCTTATTAATAATATTAATGTATGCATCTTCAATACCACAGGATTTCAGAGCCATTGTAACTGCTGATGGTATTACCTTCTAAATATCTGATTGGAAATCTTTTTTCTTCCTTTATATGTCATTTAAAACAAAAACTGTTTTGCGTACAGTTTGTGTTTCAGTAATTTTACGATAGATGGCGTAAAGTGAAACTACATCTTCCTCGATATAGCTGCTTCTAAAAGTCCTATTTGAAAGATTCTTTTTGTAACGTCCTCAGAAAAATTTTAGTTTTTGGGAAAGACTGTTCATCCACCAAGGATGGCGTAAATTTTCATTTCTTTTTCTGGTATTTTTGCAGAAAAATGTGCGATTCTCGAAACTCGATTAAAAAAGTTCTTGCGCAGACCGATATCTTATACCACGGAAAGTTTTGAGAATACCTTCTGCTTAAAATAGTGCACAATCTTTTCGCCGGAGGGCATACATCAGTAACTTATTTTTGTCGATATCTTTGCTTCAAATATTCCGATTTAAAAAACTGTTTCTTCATCTGAGGTCCTTTCTGGTGCAAAATGTTTTGCATATCGTTTGAAAAGAAAACTAACGCACGGGCATACCATTAGAGGGCGTACGTTTGCGTATCCGTTTTGCAGCAACATCTGGGAGACCAAACACCCAACTGAAAAAATTTAAAATTGTTTTTCTTTCAGATATGACTATATCGCAAATGCGAATTCCAAGAAATCTACACCTGTATTGCAAATGCAAATTCCAAGAAGTCTACACATACAAAAAACATACATAAAATGTAAAAATTTTATACCTTGGCTTTAATTCAGTAACGCACCACGGATTTCACCCTGGGGTGGTGTAAAATATTGAGGATGCTAGTAAGATAATACTGTGCTGGAGAAAATCTCCCACTCTCAATATTAGGAGTGGTAAAAAAGTTCTCGCCGTACTACAAGCGTGTTTCTAATTACCTGAGGAATCTTTACAGCGTTACCTGAAAACGGGTTGGTCCCAATTGCGGACAGAGGGAAAACAGTGTCAATTGCGGACATATCCGATTACGTCCGCAATGGAAAAAAGGGGAAGAGTTTTAGTGAGAGATTAGGTAAACACTCCCTTTGGCAAAAAATACTAAAACTGGGATTAGTGAATGAATATAACAATAACCAGAAGATAAGGCAACACCTCCGAATGCGTGCTTCATTGGCCTATCTTTCTGTGAAAAATAAAGACGATGGTTGATATGCATTCAAGAATCCAGTCCCATTAATGAAAACCTTCAGAAATTTTATGATTATTTCCTAATTGGCTGGAAATTCCGGTAACAACTGTAGAAATATGGAATTGCAACAACAAACAACAAAGGACAAATAATGTCGTCGAAGGCTGGAACCATCGGTTAAATGCAGCCATCAAAAATCCTCATCCTAAAGTCGCGAAGTTCATAACGTGCTTGAAAGATAAAGCGAGGAACACCGACTTCCTGTACGACAGAGAGTGACTGAACATCGAGGACAAGAACAAACACAAACAACAACAATCAAATTGTATGAGCGGATCAGCAAAACTACGGCAGAGTTTTACAAAACTGCGAATACCCTACGTTGTTTGAAGAATCTATCGTTCATTCAGAAGTTGGAATAATGAAGAAGAAATCCACATCTACCTTCAGTTTTGTAATTTTATTGTGAAACTGATATACAGTGTGTTTTTATGAGAATATTTGTATTTTTTTCACTTTTTGTTTTGAATTAAAGAAAGTGAAATAAAATAAAACAGATTAATTAAAAAATATTAACTTTTCCAGAAATTGGGGTTAAAAAAAGTTATAGCTGCACTGGAAGCTCATTCTCATAGGTGGACTAGCCCCGGCTGTATATTGTATAAATTTATATTTATATACTCTATGGTTTTCAGTTACGACCCACAGTAGCGTACAAAAAATACTTTTTTAATTAGGCTGATAAAGAAGATTTTCAAATAGAATGAAAAAAATCCCCCATTTATCTACACAACACTTTTCCAATATTTGAATGACTTCAAATAAAATTCTGGAGAGGGATTAGGAATTCCTTTCCCAGTTGCGGACAGAAAGAGGATCTGTCCGCAATTGTCCCTGTTTTTCCATCTGTGCGTAACTGAGACGTCCGCCATTGGGAAGACACCCTGAAAACGTATGGAGCAAACCATTCCACTGCCATTTGGGTTCAGCTCCTTTTGATTATTTAGATTAGCACTTAGTAAAAAAAAACAAAAAAACCTAACTAACCGTTTGTGTGCGTGAATGACAGTTTAAGGTGCCTTGATTTTCTTTCTTTCCTTCACAGAGCGTAAATTACCCATCGCCTCAGAAAAAAACCCACCTTTTTATAGGAAAAATTATTCGTAATTTGCTATTGCTAAAAATTAGTTAGCAAATATTTTGTTGTATTAGGAGCAGTAGCATCACGTTAGCTACACTAAGGCTTAACCGCATACATGGAAAGTCGGCATCCTGAAGACTGAAATAAAACTGAATGCCAGCTTCCAAAATATGATGATGTGTTGCAGTGCAAACATCTCTACTCTGTGGCACTGGTTTTTTATTGCGGAAGTAGTCTGAGTTGTCAGTGCTTTAAAAATTGTCCCTTCAGCGAGGACTGTTTAAGGTTGTATTCAAGGATGATAGAAATTTCAGACTGAAGCCCATGTAGATGTTTTTTTTTATTAGTATATTATTTTCCGTTGTTTTCTTAAGTTTTTCTTTTTAAATAATTTCTCCAAATATACAGCTATAAACGAAAACAATTAGATTACATACAAGGGCAGATCGTCCAAAAACCCACGGGGGGAGGAGGGCGTTCACGGATTTTCGGGGAGTCTAAGCAGCCTCGAAAAGATGCCTGAATACATCACTGCTTATATGAAAGTCCCTTTGTTTCAAATATCTTACTTCCACTTTTTTGTGCAAATTTGTTAATTTTCGTAACATGCTTTTGAGAAGTTAGTGTGCGTAAGCAGCTGCTTCTGTTTTTAGATGTTTTATGAATTCTAGAAATCCGGTTGATTTTTTTATGACGGTATCCATTGGCTATCCAGCCAAAATAGTGTTGCTGGGCCATCGCTCAAGCCAGCACTAGCAGCCAGCAATGGCCCAGCACTATGTTACCGCTGCCTAACGGTCAATAAAATGTCCCGGCGGCCCTGCAAGCACGTGACATAAATCATGGCTAGCCTAATGTGGTCCGCTAGTTTCCCGGCAGTGACAATCATTGCCGCATCGTGTCCACCAATTTTCCAGCAGTAGCCAAAAGAAAAAGAAAAAAGTAAACCGCAGTTTCCCGAAGGCACAACTACCCTTCCTTTCCTTACCACGAAACTTCTGCATGACGTCACGCCACTGGGGAAATTTTCTCAACAAGTCCAAAAAAACGTGCTTTTGGATCTGGCTGGCATCGAATCAAGGACAGTCTGACAGTACACTTCCTTTCCCGACTACGAAACTTTTGCATGACGTCACGCCGCTGGAGAAATTTTCTCAACAAGTCCCGAAAAACGTGCTTTTGGATCTGGATGGCTTCGAAGCAACGACAGTCTGCTTGGAAAGTGACTGCACTGACCCCTACACTGGTTTAGCACGTACGCGCTTTTGCTTGAAACTGAATCTCTCTCCTGCGCGATGTGAAACAAAGGGTTCTCTTTTAATTTAACAATATTGTGAGGTATTTTTCATAAATGTCAGTTTCATATAATTTATACATTTTTATTTTCAGCGTAATTATTGTTGTTTTTTTTAACGTAGGAGAACTTCACTCATTTTCAAGAAGTGTACCAACTTAAAGGCACTATCCAAAGTTCCGTGCTGTCCTTGTGGTCCTGAAAGGCGGTTGTTTCATTAATATATTTAACCGTACATGCCACATTTTGTTACATATTTACCACTATATCTTTTTTTTCCACTGTCCCAAGCTACATTTCTTCTAAAGAGGAAAAATATTTCATTTCTCTTGTCGTTATTTTAAAAAGCGAATTCTTACAGTCTTGTGTAATTAACCCATGGATGAGTACGTTATATCCACATAGCGTTGCTTTTTTTTTCATTTTCAAATTTTTTCCAACATAACGATTGTTTAATGTCTTTCCCGGACCTTTGTTTGAAGCAGTTTAGTGTATGATAAAAAAAAAAAGATTACAAATAATTTTTTCTTTTTATTCATGTGAATGGATTGTGTGTATTTAATGGTTGTCTGTACTCTCGATTCTTAGTGTGTTAAAGAAGAAACTTTGCTATGAAATTAGTTTCTATAAATGCACGAGAGTAATTGACTATTTCTTACAATTCGTTAATAAGTATTTATATAATTTTCTTCCGAACGTAATCTTCGTCGACGTGGCATTTCATTAGGAAATACATTCGTCTCTCTACACATGGATTTTTTTTTCTTAACATTCACTAAAATAACACGATGTCGATAGTCCTGTTGTTCGGTTGCCAGCTACGGGCCACTAGAGGCACTTGCTTGGAGGCCCGCAATTCACGGCGTTGCTGCAGGGCCATCAATGGCTGCCAACTGATTGCGTTGCTAACAGCGAGCAGCTACCGCCCCATGAGGGGCAGATTTCAGCCAACAATGACCCAGAACTGCCAGCTGGTGACCAGCAGTTTCACAACACTTGTGTTTTTCCAGGGTATGAATAACTATGAAAAATTTTATTCGCATCATAGAGGATTCAAAAGACGTTTTCATTGCAATGGGAAAATTGATTGTAAATAAAGTACTCATTTTCTGCTTTTTTTTAAGTAACTTTTACCATGTGAAAATATTTTTTTAAGTTAAATTCTATGTTTATAGTTGATATATATATACTTTTTATCAACTACAAAATGTATGTACGAATCTCATCATTCTGGTCTGCTACAGATTTTGTAGATACACTTCTGAGTCATTTCAGCATGCACAGTATTTGTGTAGATATTCATATCTCTTGTAAAAATTACCCGTAATAATACTTCGTTTTATTATTATTAACGTAAGCTCAATATAAAAACGAATTAGCCGTGTAGAACTGTAGAAAAACGATTTTTTCGGGTTTCAATCATTGATTGCTAAAAAACCAACAGTTGTCCACTTTTTTAGATATTTTATCCAGTTTCAATGCTAGATTTAAAACCTGAATATTTTAGTTTAAAAACTTTAGCGTTTTAGAAATTTGTTGTTAGCTTTTCTATGATGTACTACAGAGGTAAAGCACATGTCAAGACGGCAAAGTTGCAGCGATAAACTACGACGGTGTAACTAAATTGGGAAAGCATTCAGCTCCGGAGCAAAAGGAATATGCTTTGATCCCCGTCACAAACAAATTTGTGTTTTCACATTTCGATATGATACAATATTTCAAGAAGTTTTAAGAAGGGAGTGTCTGCCCCCAGGTCTAAAACTACCCTTAGACGTAGGGAGTTAGGACATTTGAGTAAGTGAACTCAATAGGAAAAATAAAAAGAAAAATGAGTGAAAGGAGAGGGTGACATATCTTGTGAACAGTGACACCCGTCCGGTTGGAAGGGGAACCAAGCACCGCACAACCTCATAGAGAACCATCCACAACACCACCTGGCCGCCGACGCACCAGGGAGTGACTGAAACTCAACGAGACCAAATCCAAATGCCAGAGAAGAATCCATTTTCACCATCTTAATGCCAATCTGATGAAGAAAGGGGTGGTGGTCTTTCTAACACCCACAATTGTTCACATACTTACTCTCTCTCTCTGTGTCAACGATCGCCACATTTGTTCTGGGATACCTATGGAATTCGCTGGGATTGTAATCTACCGCGCCCCTGATAAGTCCATTACGGTGGATTTCCACTTTCTTCACATTTCAACCCGAACCCAAATTTATGAGCAACCCCCACCCTCCATTTAAATTTCCTGGATAAACCCCTGGATTCTGTTAACCCAATAAAAAGTTTCCACTCACTACTAAATATATGCAACGTATAGCGTGTAAAAAATTTCATTACTAAAATTTGATCACGAAATCATTGGAAGGAAACCGAAGAAACATATACACAATGGCTAACAATTCTATCAGATTTTCATGAGAAGCTTAAAAGGATAATCCTCTCGAGGATAATCCTCCACCGAATATCTTTGCTTGAATATTCCGTGGAGGATTATCCTCGAGTGGGAAAGGTGTGGCTTCATGTGTCTTAATTCGCCAATCACCTTGCCGGAGGGAAATCCAATTAGCGAATTAAAACATCCCTTCTGCGGGTATAAATCAAGTGGCATAAAACAGTCGTAAGTTGGTCTTCCTTCAATACGGTCGTTAGTTCGTCTTCCTTAGAAAAGAAAGTAGCAATTCTCCTACCTTTGAAGAAAGAAGTCATTGATTCTTCAGCTACGAGTTATCATATAAGGTATGTAGTCTCTTTATACATATTATTACTTTCTTACAATAATGTTTACTTAAATTGTATGCAGCGTTGGTCCTTATAGAATTTTTATTTGGTAGGAAAAAATATTAGGTTCGGGTTCCACTGCTCCGTGAAGCATTGATGGCGTTTTAAATCATATTTTATAATTTGCCTTTTTAAATTCACCATGGATTAAAGACGAACAATTCGGTAAAGTCCACAAGTTGCTCACGGTAGTGTTACTAAACTTAAAAGAGAGAGAGAGAGAGATTCATGTCAATTATAGTGGTGATCTTGTTGAAAAAACATATCCGTGAATGTTGAAATAAGTATTGATTTACGTTTGATTTTTCGCGTGTTTTTTTTCGCTAATTCTCATTCAACATAGCTTACGATTCGTATAAAGTAAATGAGGAAAAAATGCACACTTCTAGAAAATAAAAAAGAAACGCCAATATCTTGATAAAATCACAATAAGCCAGCTCGTGGCTGATGTTTTCTTACGTTTGTTAGAAACATGAGATCTTTTCTAATTTCATGAAGAAAAGTATTAATTTCAACTAAGCAATCGACACATCTAGTCAGAACATTTCCGCTGCTCAACCGCATAATGTCACCTAGAATTACAAGGTCATGGTGTAGAGTGGCTGATGTTTTCTTACGTTTGTTAGAAACATGAGATCTTTTTTAATTTCATGAAGAAAAGTATTAATTTCAACTAAGCAATCGACACTTCTAGTCAGAACATTTCCGCTGCTCAACCGCATAATGTCACCTAGAATTACAAGGTCATGGTGTAGAGTGGCTGATGTTTTCTTACGTTTGTTAGAAACATGAGATCTTTTTTAATTTCATGAAGAAAAGTATTAATTTCAACTAAGCAATCGACACATCTAGTCAGAACATTTCCGCTGCTCAACCGCATAATTTCACCTAGAATTACAAGGTCATGGTGTAGAGTGGCTGATGTTTTCTTACGTTTGTTAGAAACATGAGATCTTTTTTAATTTCATGAAGAAAAGTATTAATTTCAACTAAGCAATCGACACATCTAGTCAGAACATTTCCGCTGCTCAACCGCATAATGTCACCTAGAATTACAAGGTCATGGTGTAGAGTGGCTGATGTTGTCTCACGTTTGTTAGAAACATAAGATCTTTTTTAATTTCATGAAGAAAAGTATTTTTGTTAGAAACATGAGATCTTTTTTAATTTCATGAAGAAAAATATTAATTTCAACGAAGCAATCGACTCATCTAGTCAGAACATTTCCCCTACTCAACCGCATAATGTCACCTAGAATTACAAGGTCATGGTGTAGAGTGGCTGATGTTTTCTTACGTTTGTTAGAAACATGAGATCTCTTTTAATTTCCTGAAGAAAAGTATTAATTTCAACTAAGCAATCGACACATCTAGTCAGAACATTTCCGCTGCTCAACCGCATAATGTCACCTAGAATTACAAGGTCATGGTGTAGAGTGGCTGATGTTTTCTTACGTTTGTTAGAAACATGAGATCTCTTTTAATTTCCTGAAGAAAAGTATTAATTTCAACTAAGCAATCGACACATCTAGTCAGAACATTTCCGCTGCTCAACCGCATAATGTCACCTAGAATTACAAGGTCATGGTGTAGAGTGGCTGATGTTGTCTTACGTTTGTTAGAAACATAAGATCTTTTTTAATTTCATGAAGAAAAGTATTTTTGTTAGAAACATGAGATCTTTTTTAATTTCATGAAGAAAAATATTAATTTCAACGAAGCAATCGACTCATCTAGTCAGAACATTTCCCCTACTCAACCGCATAATGTCACCTAGAATTACAAGGTCATGGTGTAGAGTGGCTGATGTTTTCTTACGTTTGTTAGAAACATGAGATCTCTTTTAATTTCCTGAAGAAAAGTATTAATTTCAACTAAGCAATCGACACATCTAGTCAGAACATTTCCGCTGCTCAACCGCATAATGTCACCTAGAATTACAAGGTCATGGTGTAGAGTGGCTGATGTTTTCTTACGTTTGTTAGAAACATGAGATCTCTTTTAATTTCCTGAAGAAAAGTATTAATTTCAACTAAGCAATCGACACATCTAGTCAGAACATTTCCGCTGCTCAACCGCATAATGTCACCTAGAATTACAAGGTCATGGTGTAGAGTGGCTGATGTTGTCTTACGTTTGTTAGAAACATAAGATCTTTTTTAATTTCATGAAGAAAAGTATTTTTGTTAGAAACATGAGATCTTTTTTAATTTCATGAAGAAAAATATTAATTTCAACGAAGCAATCGACTCATCTAGTCAGAACATTTCCCCTACTCAACCGCATAATGTCACCTAGAATTACAAGGTCATGGTGTAGAGTGTACCGAAAATGGCGGAAGAAACTCATTGTAGAAGGAACAGTACAATATTATTATGTTTAAATTTGACCTAATCACAAAATACCGTCAATGAGGAAATATTTAAAACTTTGTTAGCAAATCATCAAAACTTTATGAGAAGTTGTGCTTTTCGGTTTACATTTATCTGCGGTGTGTCCACAGTGTTTTGCTGTAATGCTATCATGTGTAAACATGAAATGAAATACTATCAAGGGTCAGAACCCGTTGACCATGAAACACTTGCAAAGTCCCTAGCTGTAAAGCTTTTCTGGTGCCCACTCACTCCCATGATAACCTAGGTGATGCTTCTTTTTTATTACTTTACCAAGTGTCTAAAATTAAGCTGGAAGACGTAATTACCGTTGCTTCCCCTGTAATGCGCCACTAACTAAAAAAATTGCCTTACGCCTAATTACTGTTCGTCCACAATGAACTTCTTCTGCCATTTTGCAATAAGTTTCGCCATTTGGATGCACATGTTGTTTCGAACAATGAACCTCTTGCGCCATTTTGGAATAATTACGATGACCTTGTAATGCTATTGAACGTTGTGTGTTTAAGCACAGGAAGTGTTTTGACTAGTTTTGTCAATTTCCTAGTTAAAATAAATTTTTTCATGAATGAAATTAAGAAAAACGTCGTGTTTCTAACAGACGTAAGAAAACATCAGCAGTAGCCGGAGTATTTTCCAATTTTCAGAATATGGGCAAGTTTTCCTATTTTTAAGCAGCGAGCATGTTTTCTATGGATTTTTTCGTACATTCGTGTAAAGAGGGAAGCTCTCAACCTTCATGCGACACGTAACAACTTTTGAAATATTTTGGCGGTCCAGAGAAGGTAGGAATAATGCACTACAATGTACTCTTTGGTATGTGAGAGGATATTCCCACTACTCAAATATAGGAAAATTATGCCTACTGTTAACTATAATGTTTTGTTTAAAACATAACGTCGTTCTACACAGTCATGAAAAAATATCCTAATTTCAATCAATAAGTCGACAAACTTTTCCTCTTCTAAACCATATATTGTTATCAAACATTACAAAGACACCAAAGTTTGTCGGCAAAATGTTTGGTTGAAATTTAGATATATTTTAATGAAATTAAAAAAGACTCCATGTTTCTGCACATAAAAAACAAGTGTCCATTCGAGCAATGAACCTCTTCTGCCATTTTGGAAACAAACGGAGATGGTGTTTTAATGCTAGATAACTCTATATGGTTGAACGGAAGAAGTGTTTTGATTAGTTTTGTCCATTGCATAGTTGAAATTAAGATATTTTTACATTAAATTGAGAAAGAACTCACGTTTTTGCACGTAAAAAGCACATGTTTATTCGAACAATGGATATCTTCTGCCATTTTGGAAACACACTGTGATAGCCTTATAATGCTAAATAACTTTCCGGTAGGGAGAACTGGTCACATTGCAATTTCAGTGCCATAAAATTGTTTTGAATAAACAAATATTTCCCACTTCTTGAGCAAATATTGTTCACAAAACATCTTTCTTTCAGTATTTCGTTTTGAATAAGAAATTTAGACATTTCCATGATTTTCCGGCTAAAGACAAAGCGGAGAAGTGGCCTCAAAAATTTTAAGGAGTCGTACAAAAATTGCGTTTTCGTCCATTTCGTGGCCACGTTTCCAGATGTTGACTATTTGAGGCACATAAAGTTTCAATAATTTTGCATTTTCTTAATTGCGTTATTTATTTCAATTGTTTATAAAAAAATGTTTATAATCAACAACTCAACGAAAGAGGTTCATGTTATATAAACTAAACTACAGTTCAACAAATCCTCTGCGGGTATGTTCTGTCGCAGAGAAACAAGGGGGGGGGGGGCTTGATACCTGACAGGTTTTCTGTGTTTACACTTATCGTATCAGATAATTTGTTCAGCTGAAATCTGTACACGCCGAAAAGCCCCCGACAGGGCTAAAATATTTTATGTTTTATTTATTCGGTATAAAGCCCCTATCCCCCTGAGACGGGTTTTCTGCGTTTGCAAGCTCCGTCAGATAATTTCTCGGGTTGTAATTTGTGAACGCTGAAAGTCTTCCAATTGTGTTACAAACTCTTCACATTTTACTTTTTCGGTATTAAGCGCCCCCTCCACTCGACAGGTTTTTTTAGTTTGCAGGCACACTCAGATAATTCGTTTTGTTTTTATTTGTGAACGCTGGAAATCTCCCAATCAGACCAGAAGTTCCTTACATTTCATATTTTTAACATTACCCCCCCCCCCTGCTTTCATGAGTTTACACTTGCCCGCAGAGCATTTGTTGAGTTGTAGACGCTGAAAACTCCCGTTTGGGATACATATTCTTCATGTTTTATAATTACGGTCTTAGCCGGGGGGCGCAGTGGTCTAAGCGATGGCCTCTGATCATTCGTCCGAACGGGGTCCGGGTGGTAATCCCGGTGAGGCATGGATTTTGTGTTTGTCTTACGGCACTGGCTTTCTCCTTTCCCTGGAACCATTGACCCAAAATTAGGGACAGGCGACTGCTTATAGCCCATTGCGTTGCTCACGGGGGTCGTTAAACCTTCAATCAAAAAATAATTACGGTCTTAACCCCCTCCCCCAGGTTTTCTGTATTGGCACGTGCCCTCAGATAATTTGTAGAGTTGTAGCTTGCAAACGCTCAAAGCCGCAGTACCGCAGCAGTAAGTCTTTGTGTTTAGTATTAAGCCCCACCAGCCCGATAGGTTTTCTGAGTTTGAACATGTCCACAGGGAATTTGCTTAGCTATAGTTTTTACGCCATGAAATTCTTTTGTCGAGATGTAGATCATAAGCATTTTTTTTATAACGAATTACATTAAATATCGCGATTAAGAAAATACGAAATTACGGAAACTTTGTGACTCCTAACCGACCTATGGGGACATGGCCAAGAACCTGTCTAAAACGCAATTTTTATACGGTTCCTCAACATTTTTGTGGCCAAGTTCTCCGGGTGGCCAGTTCTACACCCGATAATTTTATATGGTTCAGCTGACTAAGGGTTCTGATTAGTTTTGTCCATTGTTTAGTTAAAATTTCTATATTTTTCCATGAAATTAAAAAAGAACTCATGTTTCTGCAAGTTAAGAGCACGTATTCATTCGGACAATGAAACGTTCCCACAATTTTGAAAGCAAACTACGAAATGTGTGAAATAATGTCTACGGAAAAATGTCCGCCGCCCAGGTGGCGCAGTGGTCTAAGGCGCTGGCCTCTGATCATTCGTCCGTAAGGGGTCTGGGTTCGGATCCCGGTCAGGCATGGATGTCGTGTTTGTCTTACGGCACTGGCTCTCTCCCTTCCCTGGAACCAGTGACCCTAAATTAGGGACGGGCGACTGCTTATAGCCCATTGAGTTGCTCACGGTGGTCGTTAAATCTCAAATCAAAAAAAAAAATGTCCACTTCCCGAAAATAGGAAAAAAATGGCCACTTTTTTAAAATACGGCAACTGTCGACTGATATGCTCTTACGTCTGTTAAAAAATTGTTCTTTTTTATTTCACTAAGAAAGGCCTTAATTTCAACTGAGCAGACTACAAAGCTGGTCAGATCTGAGTTCGCGCATATGGCCATAAAAGTTTAAGGTGCCGTATAAAAACTGCAATTTCTTGTAACCATAAGAGAAGTGAATTCGGAACTCCAAGTTAATTTTGAGAAAACGTTCAATGTCAGTCAAGTAATGATTCCACTTTTATCCGGGGAAATAAATTGCCCTGACTTAGTACATTTTTTAAAACTACGGTATTATACGAAACAGCTGAGTTGCAGCATGGCTTATGCTATGTTCGAAAAAGGAAGATAAGATGGACTTTTTTTAATAATGCCGCGCTATTACTTAGTCTCCAAATATTTATTTATAGGCCCTTGGCCTAGGCCTTTTTTACAGTTCTTATTGCGCTGATTGTATATTAAAAACGTTTACATATATAGCCAGGGTATTAATGTTGCGCCTGTACTTTGGCACCAACCGTTATTTAATAGATCCTTAGTCTTTTTAACAGCTTTTAATCGATTACACTAAATATTCAGAGCGTTTACATAACATGTTAAGTTATTAATATTGCTCTCTTACTTAGACATAAAATATTAATTACTAGGACTTAGGACAAAATAAACTGCACAAAACGAAATATACCAGTTTTCCTAGGGATCTGTAAGATCAAAATGACAAAAGGTGTATGTTGAACCTTTCTGACTCCCTAATCCTTGAGTTATGATTTTAATATTTCCTATGTGAGAACATGCAATAAAGACTAATCAGCAGGGGCTCAACGAATCGATCTTCAAGTGTTGATCTTTTCAGATTTTAAATTACAACCTTGATATTCCCTATTTCCAAACATTTCATAAAACCTAATAAAACGTACTTAACGGATCATTTTTCACGTATTTACAAGCCACCTAGGCTGCGGGTCTTTTTAATATATTTTAAATTAAAACCTACGTATTCCGTATTTGTAATTATGTTAAAAAAGCTAATAGGGCTTGGTGCCTTGTAAAAAGGTGAGAAGTAATTCGTTGAGTGCATTTTATTAAGTTTATAAATTGTTTCGAAATACGGAATATCTAGGATGAAACTTAATATATTTTAAAAAGGCTCGCGGCCTAGGTGGCATGTAAATAGGTTGAGAATTAATCGTTAAGTGCGTTTTATGAGGTTTTATATAATGTTCAGAAGTACGGAATATCAAGGTTAAAATTTAAAATCTAAAAGGATCAGCACCTGAAGATCGATTGGTAATTAGCCTTTATTGGTTGATATCACATGGAAAATATTAAAATCATAAGTTTAGGGAGACAGAAATATTCTAGATAAACCTTGTGTCATTTTGATCTTACAGATCCCTAGGAAAACTGGTACATTTTTTTTAGTAAATCATTGGTCGTGTTTTTTTAATCCTTTAAGTGTTTCGACCTGCGATACTTGTACGCGGTGTTTCATCATGGTCAAAGGAATTTCTCGAAGTATTTTGTTCTTTTTGACAAAGAGTGTGTAGTTTACAGTTCTAGTTGCTTTGTCACTCTTTAATTGTAAACATGTCACCCTGTGCAATTTTCATTCTGTAGTTGTAGATTTCTATAATTTGTCGTTTAAACACTTGGAAAATCCCTTTCTGTTTGTCTTTCTTATTGAGTTTACTTTCTCAGATCTCCTAGCATCATATTTTTAAGGGTAATTTTAGACCTTGGGTCAGACACTCCCTTCCTAAAACTTCTTCAAATATCGTATCATATCGTATTACCAACAGTCCATCGCAATCGACGAACGGAATAGTTGGTGATCTAAACGAATTTGATCATGAACACATTGTCGACGCTGTACAGATGGGTCATCCTATCGCCAAAGTCATAAGAACCCTAAGGCTCCCGAGGGCTACTGTATGAAGGGTGCACTGCGATTACAATACGATGGATGTACGCGATTGCACTATGACGGATGTACGCGATTACACTATGACGGATGTACTCGATTACACTATGACGGATGTACGCGATTACACTATGACGGATGTACCATCTCAAAGGGATCCAGCGGTGGCCGGCTACACGTTACTGGTGACTGCGGTCGACGTAGACTTTCCAGACTGATACATACCGACCGCTTTTCAACAGCGGCGCAATGAACATCCAAGTTACATGTCGGAGGCCCAACAAACGTCAACGAGCGAACGGTACATTGCGAAAACATAAATTTGTCCGTGACAGGGATCGAATATACTCCCCCTCACTCCGGAGTAAGTTGCTGTCCCAACTAAGCTGCACGAACAAAGTGTATTGCTGAAGATTTGACGTCTGGACACGTGCTTTGCCTGTGTACTACTTCACGTCATATCCCTTTTCTCCCTTTTTTACGCTTTCCAACGATAGGTTGAAGAAGCGTATATGGTCCAGCTTTGTCCGTCTGTACGCACGATAACTCACGTAAAAATATTTCGACGAAATTTTACTATGTGGTAGCGGACCACTGGGGACAAACCCTGTTGAAAATGGGGTCTAAGGTCAGGACATAGGAGCGGGATGAGTCACATTGCATCCTGTGTCATAACTTGCGTAATAATGGTTCGATTACGATGAAAATTTAGTAAGTCGTACAGGACCTTTTGGGGACGAACCATATTGAAAATGGGTGTAGTGGGTTCAAAGGTCAGGATATAGGAGCGGGATGCATTGCATCACATCTTATTAAAGGAGTAATTCTTGTATCTATGTAAATTTTATTTTGAAAACGGCTTTAAGGATTTTAATTAAAGTGGTTAACCTACCGTTTTCTGGTACTAGAAATGGATTTAGCTTTATCTCGATTCCGAAAAAATTCGTTTAGTGGGTTAAAAAAACCACCCCGAGTTACCATGTTTTTATGTCATGGCGTCGTCCAATTAATGTTAAGCATTCTTAGAAATCTTATGACGTCACACTGTAGCGATTGAGATGTTGGCGCGCGATCACGCCTTCTGCCTCATTACGTCACGCGTTGTTTGTGGATCCTATTAAAGTTTTATGACCTCACACTCTCGCGACCATCTTTCTCATTACGTCACGTGCTGTGTGCGTAATGCGAATTACTTCTATTTTCTTCTAGAACAAAACGTAAATTGTACCAGCTGCTTGGAGTTGATGCGTAGTACAGTATAAGCAGCGGAACGCTGATTTCGCATGTTTTTCCCTTCCAAATTTAAACTTCATACAGCATTGTTTTGTTACATTTTTGCTTAGTCACTTGATGACGAGCGTGTCCGCTGTGCTACAATATGATTAGTTCGTTTTTATTCACTACTATTAACAGAATGTCACGTGGATGTTGAAACAATATTAAAAAGTATGACTGGTCGACCCCCTAAGAAACGTCGACGTTTCAACTTTAATATGAAGAATACGGAACTGTTGGAACAAGAACAAGCGGAAGAAGTAAATATGGAACAGATTGAACATTCAAGAGCCAAAGGTTTACGATCACTTTCCAGTCTCAAAACATATGAACTTCCATTAGAAGAAGATCAGCCTACAAAAAGACCATTCCGAGCAGCTAAGGCGAGGAGCATGGAAATAATGTCCGACGTTATTTTAACCATCAATGAATCAATATCGGAAGAAAACCCCGATCAAATGCGGCGAATAAATAGACAGTGATGAAAAACCAATGCTACCATGGGGTTCGTTGAAGAACCCTATGTTGGCATTTATTGTTTGGTGTTTCATGTGCGGAAATGAAACAAACAATTTAAAAGAAATTCTTACTCTAACACAAATCAAAATTTATCATTTATCTTTGTTTCGATGTTTATTCTACATTAATGTGTCTCTAATTCGTCTGTCATTATTAATCTTGATGGTTTAGACTTAGCATTACAATACTTGGAAGTAACATATCAAAATATTACTTTCTTTGTGCCCTCATCCTCCCTTGACCCGAGCGACGCTCTGTGCTCCTGATATTTGTTCTTAAGCGTCCTAACTTGCGTAAAAATTGTTCGATATCGATGAACTTTTAGAATGTGGTAGGGAACCATCTGGGGACAAACCGTATTGAAAATGGATGGAATGTGGGTCAAAGGTCAGGAAATAGGATCGGGATCCATTCCATTGCCACTGTGCGTTAAAACTTAAGTAAAAATGCTTCAATTGAGACAAAACTTTTCATGTTGTTCCGGAAGTATACTATACCGTTTCTGTTGAATATCATCGAAATGGGATAAGAGTCCGGTCAGAGGAGCGAGGTTTAGTCCACAACCATTATTCTCATAACTTGACAAGAAATGCTACTATTGCGACAAGATTTTAGTATGTTGTTCCGTAGGTATACTGAACGATTCCGTTTGATAATATCGAAATGGGGTCAAAGGTCAGGGCACAGAAGTGAGATTTATTCCACAGGCATTATCCTCATAGTTGACAAAATGCTTCTATTGCGACAAAACGTTAGTATGTGGTTCCGGAGGTACACTGAACCAATTCTGTTTAATATCATCAAAATGGGGTCAAAGGTCAGGGCACATGAGCAAGATTTATTCCACGGTCATTATCCTCATAACTTCAGTAAGGAGTTCTGGTATGTTGGAAAGCGTATTAATGCATTGCACGATTTTACTAAGTTCTATTTCTTTTTTTTTTTTTTTTTTTTTTTGTAAGCGGAGAATGAATTTTCATTAATTCTAGACGATATGTGTAACAAACATCACAATATTTCGAAGAACCCAGCGGGAGACACACCCTTTTTTACGTTCGGGCGCCAATATGAGAACACAAATATTTCCTCTTCACGGAAAAATTTGTGTGGATCGAAACCACGGAAAACTTTGTGTAGATCAAGACCGCGCCCCTTCACTCTACAGTAAATTGGTTTCCAAAATAAGTTGCACGGATAGAATGTGTAGCTGAAGATTTGTCGTCTTGACACGTGATTTAGCTGTCTAGTACGTCAAAACATACTCTGGGCTACGGAAGCCAACGCTTTACTGGTTTGCTGCTGTTGACTGCGCGTCATAGGATCTTACCCCCTCCCTCCTTCTGGTGCAGGGAACACTAAAACTGAACCACCGGATGGTGTCGCAGCGTCGGTTGGTCAGACGAATCTCGTTTTCAGTTGTACCGAGCTGACGGAAGGGTTCGGGTGTGGTGTCGAACGCATGAGGCCATGGCCTCGTCTCATCATGTCGGCTCCCTTCAAAGCGTGGTGGCTCTGTGCTGCATTGGGCAGCATTTTCATCGTTGACATTGGTTTCCTTAATGAGTCTGCAGAGTTATTTAACCGCTGCGCTCAACCAGGATGTGTTGAATGATGAGCTTCATGCTTTTACGGCCTTCGCTCATCCTGCGGTCCGTGATCTGTTTCACAAGGACACTTCGCCGACCCAATATCAGGCATCTGTTACTCAGAGATGACTATAAGAACACTCATCTGAGTTTGGAACCATCCAGTGGCCCCCTATGTCCTTGGATTTAAGCCTTCTGGAATGCGGCGGAGCGGTGCATCAGATCAATGGATCTTCGGCCGCCATCTCGGGCGGAGTTGTGGACAATGCTGCAACAGGCATGGCCTGTATGACCTCCAGTAACTCTTTGATGTCTGGTGAAGTCGATGCCTCGGCGTGTACAAGCTGTTATTCACGCTAGAGAAGAACCAGTAAGCTACAGCATTAGGTAGGTATGTGTAACGTTTTGTCCATTGAGTATATATCAGTTAGCTTCTGTGCCAGCGTTTTCCGAGTTTTTCTGAAATTACGATCAGCTAATATTGCCATGAAACGTTGAATTAAAATATCTTGCAAAAATGAAAAATAAGTAAAAAAAAAAAAGAGATAGAAATCCATTCTTGTGTCATTGCAGTTGTAACAGGCAACTCAGCATTTTTATTAACTATGAATACAGGGAATGTATGTTCAGTTTTTGTATTGTCGTTATAGTTCTGAAGCGTAAGCAACGTTTTCCTTGAAGAGTACCTGGGTAAGAGATGTTGAATATCTTTTCATTTGAGGCTAAGACGAAGAGATTTTAAAATTTGCCAACTCTGAATCAAACAATACAGAGGGGGGCCACGAGATGAGCATTGATTTTACAGGTTGAATGCAATAACTTCTAACAACTGGCCTTGTGCTTTTTGATACTCGTGGCCAAACTGAGATGAATACGAAACTGTAGGCGTTCAAAATGAAATGGAAGTCAGGTTATAGAACTGGAATACTTTCTGCAGCATATGAATCATGGTAGTTGCTTCGATGACATTTGACATGAGTTTCTTTTGGGTCAGTCCTGTTCTATTGCATGCAGTGGGTGGGTCTAGATTAAGTTATGATAAAACATAATAGTCAAGATGAATTGAATGAAACGCGCAAACAGAAAAACAGCAATGTTAAACTTTAAAGAAATGAAAGGCGATGAAATTCTCGATTTTTTCACCTTGTATTTCTTGCATTTCATTTGATTTACAGCGCATTCGAGCCGGAGATAGGCACTGTTTTTGTTTTTTTTATTATAAAGAGTGATTCAAAAAGGACTTTTCAACTTTGAGCTTATAGAACTTTATTTATAATACTTGAAGCGTTCATCGGTTGGAAAACACGTTCAGTTTTATCGCACATAAAACTGAACGTGTTTCATCATTTTGGTTCGATGTAAATGTCATTTGTAATAGGGCAGACATCCCAAATTTCTTCCCAAACTCGAAGCACCATATCTGTTGTTACTTCTGCAACTCTGGTGGTGATTCCAGTTTTGCGTTCAGCGATATTTGCAGGTAGTCTGAAAACAAACACAATATCTATAGTGAAAACCCATAGAAAAAAATCGAGCGGTGTCAATTTGGGAGAACGAGGTGGACATGCTATCGGCCCTGCTCGATCAATACACCGGCTTGGAAACCGATTATTGAGGAAATCCCGGGCATCTGTACAGTAATAAGGTGGTGCTCCGTTTTGCTGAAAGTAAGTGCGTCCTTCTTGGTCATCATCATATAAATGTGGAATCAAATAATTTTCGAACGTATCCAGATACACGATACCGTTGATGACCTTCTCATGAAAACAGAAGGGTCCGTAAACCTTATGTTCGATAAACACATTCACTTTTGAGCTATCACGAACATGTTCCAGAGATTGGTGTGGATTTTCAGCGAACCAAATCCTGCTGTCTTGGGTGTTAACCTTTACACTGCCATGAAATATCGACTCATTACTGAAGATTATACTGTACATGTAGTGCAGAAATGTCCCGTCTTCCTCTATCCGATGTAACATTCCCACACAGGATTCCTGAGGAGCTACGCAGTACGCTCTACTAATTTCTTGGACCATGGTAAATCTGTATGGTTTTAAGTGTAATCCCTTTCGTACACTCGCCAAACCATCGGTTGTGAAGTAACCATTTCACGAGATGCATGTCTCTTTGATTTCGTGAATTTGTATCAGAAACCAGGGGATTTCTCATGACGAACAGGACAAGTGATCTCAACCAAATTCTTACGTTAAGAATAAATTATATGTATAAAGGGAGGATCCCTACGATACAGGGCACAAAATTTCGTCGAACAGTCATCACGAATTTCGTTTCTTCAAACCCAAACACACACCGTGAACAGTTAGCCCTTGTGAAAGCAGCCATTTTGAAATGCACGTCGCTGGTGGTCGCGCTTACGGATTTCGATGCTATCGCATTACCTGAAGTAAAACTTGACGTGATTTTCTACAGATTAAAGACTTCAAACGTTTTGTAAGTATTCTGAATAAATTTATTATCTTTCAAAGTAGTAAAGTCATTTTGCAATGACCCTGTGACTTAGTAGATAAAGTAGAACAAGAATTCGACACTAAGGTCGGAAATGAAAAAGACTTCATACTGAACTCTTTAGAAAACTGTGTGCATTTCCTTCCATATATAAGAAATTATAAAATGACAAACCATTAAAGAATTCGTTTGTTTCTCTGGCACGCAGTATCGGAGAGATTTCTAAGTTTCTTACAAGTCGAATATTTATTTACATATGCATTGGAAATGTAATGTCTGATTGTCCATCAATAAGAATTTTAATAATGTATAATTTAATTGAATATTTAATTGCATTGTCTAAAGAATTTCAATAATGTCTAATTTTAGGTGTGTGATAAGAATTTTAATAATGTCTGATGTTCATCAACAAGAATTTTAATTGTGCTTTAATTTCTTTCCAGAATTCCTGACCGTTGCTAGAAAATGAGTGCTAGGAATATTCCCAGTTTGCAGAATCTGTCTTTGAAAAGAGTTTTTGAGGATACATTTCTACACGCCACGAAATTCCGCGGAGACTCTACGAATTATGGGAAATTCCGTAAGTACCACATACGTCAGATCCCCTTTTGTTTTTAAACTATGTCTAACTAATATGCTACAATTAAAGAATGTGAGAAAGTTTCTACATTATATGTCTAAAAATGTAATTTTTGTCCAGACTGCATTTCAAAAGTGTAAATTCAATTTCGATAAACTTGAAGAGATTACCAGAAGAGTTGCGGTGGCGAGCCAATGGACGCCTGGAGGCCGGCCAGAGTCAAACAGATGTGGCCAAACGGTGGAATGTGAGTCCTTCCTTATTTCATAGGCTGTTGAATACATATCTAAGAACAGATTCAGCGTCCATAAGGTAGAGCCAAGGAAGGCGACAATTACCATTGACGACCGTTATTTGCATATAACCGAACGAAGACAAAGGACTTGAACAGCAACCCAGCTCAGATCTGCCCAAATAGACGACGCCATTGCTCTGTCCACGTTACTTTATAAACAACGCATAGCAACTGAAAAATTGCCCATCCGACACCATCTGTCTATTTGCATACTTCCACGTATTTGAAATATATTCAAATCAGCCCTACTGGAAGGTTGATATCAGCTTCAACTGTACGCAGATGGCTTCATTAAGGAGCTCTCTATGCTCGACAACCATCGGCACAGGAGAAGCGATTCAGTTGGACACGCATGCGTGTTAGCTGGAGTGAGTGACAATGGAGATCTGTCTTCTTCACTAACGAATCGAGATACAGCTTAGAGAATGGTACCAGACGTTGTTAGATATTGAGGGAGCCAGGAAACTGCTATCATCGCAGTAACATTGGTGAAAGAGATCGTTATGGTGGAGGTAGTGTATGTGTTTGGCTTGTCATCTCTTCAGGTGGTCGAACAAATCTCTACCAGTGGCGTATCTTGGGTCCAGGTGTATATTCGCCTGGAGTAGCGTTTTTTTGTTTTTTTTTGTTTTTGTTTATTGCAAAGTTTATTTTTCAGTTGTTAACTAACAGAAGTAACTTCGCACTAACATTTATGAAAGAGATCGTTATGGTGGAGGTAGTGTGTGTGTTTGGCTTGTCAATTGCAAAGTTTTGGTTTGTCAATTAGTTTTTTTAATTGCAAAGTTTATTTTTCAGTTGTTAACTAACAGAAGTATCTTCGCAGTAACATTGGTGAAAGAGATCGTTATGGTGGAGAGAGTGTGTGTGTTTGGCTTGTCATTTCTTTAGGTGGTCGAACAAATCTATACCAGTGGCGTATCTTGGGTCCAGGCGTATCTTCGCCCCGAATACGTTTTTTTTTGTTTGTTTTTTGTTTATTTCAAAGTTTATTTTTCAGTTGTTAACTAACAGAAGTATCTTCGCAGTAACATTGGTGAAAGAGATCGTTATGGTGGAGAGAGTGTGTGTGTTTGGCTTGTCATTTCTTTAGGTATTCGAACAAATCTATACCAGTGGCGTATCTTGGGTCCAGGCGTATCTTCGCCCCGAATACGTTTTTTTTTCTTTTTTTTTGTTTATTGCAAAGTTTTTTTTTAGTTGTTAACTAACAGAAGTAACTTCGCAGTAACATTTATGAAAGAGATCGTTTTGGTGGAGGTAGTGTGTGTGTTTGGCTTGTCAATTGCAAAGTTTTGGCTTGTCAATTGGTTTTTTAATTGCAAAGTTTATTTTTCAGTTGTTAACTAACAGAAGTAACTTCGCAGTAACATTGGTGAAAGAGATCGTTATGGTGGAGAGAGTGTGTGTGTTTGGCTTGTCATTTCTTTAAGTGGTCGAACAAATCTATACCAGTGGCGTATCTCGGGTCCAGGCGTATCTTCGCCCCGAATACGTTTTTTTTTGTTGTTTGTTTTTTGTTTATTGCAAAGTTTATTTTTCAGTTGTTAACTAACAGAAGTAACTTTTCCCCTTAATTTTAGGTACAGGCTATTGCTATCATAATACCAAATCATTATGAGGATTAGGATTTTAACACTTATTTGTACATTAACTCCATTCTTTTTTTGAGCACTTTATTTGCACATGCAGTCCATTTTTCTTTCCTTTTGGTGAAGTTGAGTGTAACATTTCCATAAAAAGTTTCTTCCGAGTACTTTATCTCATTTAAAAAAAATATTTTTCTCTATTGACAAAACAGCCAATTTGCTCAAGTGTACATGCCCTTATGTTGCGCTAAAGTACAGTATGTCTGGACTCTTTTTAACGTAGAAAAACTTCTCTCGGCAGTTGCAGTTGTTGATAGAAATTTTAATATTAGGTCTCCGAATTTTTACACCTCAAAACAGCTCAATGCCCAGTTTACTAAATTTCATGTAACTAGTAACGTCTTACTAATTTCTTTTTGTATTCATCAAGGGAATACTAAACACCAAAAACCCACACACGTGCGCTCGCGCGCGGTTCATTTGTGATTCGAACTGTGTCAAAATTTGAAGCACAGGGTTCTTTAAGTTCTGACAGTAGATGACCAGGAAAGCTTTCAACAATTTTTTTAAAACAATTCCCATCCAACAAAAGTCATGAATTTAAGATATATTATCACAAATTTCAATTCATTAACACTTCACACAGATGAAACAACTCTCGCGAAATTCGGGCATTTACGGGCGGGAGCATGCAAGTGAGTCAAAGTCTTCTCTATTCTGGGCGAACCGTTGCGTGACGCAACGGCCTATTCACACTTTATCTGCTTCTCTATGTTGTCATGGAAACTCTAGCCAGCGAACGTATCCAAAGTCTTTGAATCACGTCATCCCTCCTCTATGAGGCGCGTTGGTCTTTGATCTCCAGACTGATTTTCTTCGTCAAAAGAAGTGAATCAGCATATCTTTTTTCGCAGCGAAACATCGACATAGTTTAATACTGTTGATAATTGACTTATTTGTATATATCTAATTGACTTTATTTTGTGCATTACCCGGACTTCGAAGCTGCTCTAGCTAGCGTTGAATATACGCCACTGTCTGCCAGTTGGTAACCTGACTGCACAGAGATATAGAAATGGTATCCTGCATCCATATGTACCTCCTTATGCAGGTGCAACAGGTGATAAGTTTCTTCAACAGGACGATGATTGAGATCACACGGACCGCGCATCGTGCAGCTATACCTTCAGCTGGAAACCATTGACCGTATGGAATGGCCAGCTCGATCTCCGGACCTAAATCCCATTTAACAGGTATGCGATGCTCTGGGGAGACGTTGTGCTACTCTCGATCCCATTTCCTACAGGAGCTTGCTACTACTTTGCAAGAACAATGGGCTTTACTCAATACTGAGTTATTTGACACCATCAAAATTAGAATGGGGCATCGCTCTCGGGAATGTATTGTTGCTCGAGTTCACCACACATCATACTGAAGTAACTTCCCCATTGAGTTTCTGTACTCTATTTTTTGACATGTTCCTGTATAGTCCACTTTTCTGATATTAAGTAACGTTTTCGTGACTTGTTTTTCGCTTAACCTATAACTTACACCTTAATGCATCTTGTCACTGATTATCAAGATATTTCACCAAGTAGATTTTTTTATTATCCTGATTTTTACTTAATTTATGGATGTCTCTAACACCGTCGAGTCACATAATTGTGACCACCTTCTACTTTTGAGGTCAATCGCTCGTAGCCAATGAAAGAAGGCACATGGGGTCGTTAGCTGGCTGGGAGAGCATATGAGATATACTATCACTCGTTGCGTGCTGCTCTGGAGAGAGTGTATCGTGATTGGAGAAATGGCATCATTGCAAATAAGAGACGTGGAAACTGGTGAGCATCACATGTGCCCTCAATGTGAGAGGTGAACATCAGTAGCAAAGGTTCGTGAGGACCGATCGACACGCCACAATAGTGCACGTCACTAACCGAGTGAACCAGGGGGCTACTGGAATTGTGTCTAAAAGAACAGTTCAGAGAACCCTGCTGCGTATGGGGCTCAGATGCAGAAGGATAGTCACTGCACCTATGCCAACAAAGGTGCATCGGTAGAAAAGTCTTACATTTGCACAGAAGTATCGGAATTGGACCTCCACTGATTGGAAAACAATTGCCTTCTCCAATGAGTCACAACCTCGTGGGGGCAGCGTTATGGTCTGGAGAATGTTTTCGTTGCAGTCCCTGATTCCACTCATACCTGTTAAAGTCACTTTGGACCGAATTTCTTATGAATCCATCCTTACAGACCATGACACCCATACATGCTGATTGTCTTCTCTGGGGCTGATGGAATCTTCCAGAAAAACATACGACGTGACGAGAGTTATGTGATATCACAGGGCTAGAAATATCCGAGGGTGAGCACGATGAAGACTTCAAAATACTTCCGTGGCCCTCTGATTCCCCAGACGTAAACCCAATTGAGCATCTGTGGGACCACTTCTGTGAACATTTTCCAGCACTTTATTGAGTCACTCTCAGCCCGTATAGCTGCTATCCACGCTGTACACGGTTGTTACTGTGGTTTTAACTGGTAGTCACGGCAATGTGACTCGACCATGTATATTTAAAAATAAAGTCTGTTTTCCGCTTTCCAGATTTAGAAATGCAACTCTCCAGGGTGCAGCTATCGGTAGAAGAAACAGGTAATCAGAACACCAGATTCCTAAACACGTAAAAATGTATTGCCAATTATCTTCACCCAAATACACACAAGCGGAAACAATAAATGACACCAGTACATACTGTAGGTCTCTATATTTACATATTACATAGTACCAAAGAATTTTTACTTATGAGGAGATCATACGATACTTTTATTTAAAGTAATGTGAAAATACTATATTTGCATTTTTATTGTTTCATAATAACACAATACCGTAGAATCATGGTAACTCAAAATTATTTTCTCTCTCTTTTCAGAAGGCATCTTTGCCGATAATATTGTAGAAATGTTTCATGAAAAATTTGCTTATTCTTCAGCAGAAGAAATTTCTCCAGAAAACGAGGGTTATATGAGATTACTGCGGCATTTTTCAGATTTCATATTCAATGAAAATGTTAAGACAATAAGAGTTCCTTACCGAGGATACAGCCCGGAAATCATTGCAGCGATTGGACGCAACTGCAAGGTATGTATTGAATTTCAGATCATCTCATTTAGACGTCTACTAAGATACTTTTATAAGACAAAGCTATCTCTCTACTTTATGTCTATAACACGGCTACCATACATTGCACGGTAAAATTCGGAGAAAGAACTAGTACAACGGTTTTCAAACTGAGATAGTGCCGTGCGTACTTATTTAAAATGCATAGAGTGCAGAAAACTATTGCTTCTCAAACTACGTAGAGTGCATTGTGTACTTATTTAAAATGCGTAGAGTGCATTGCGCACTTATTTCAAATGCGTAGAGTGCCCTAGACCTGCGGTTCTCAAAGTGCGTAGAGTGCCCTAGGCACTCGTGTAAAATGTGTAAAGTGCATTAAACCAGCTGTTCTCAAAGTGCGTACAGCGCCCTGCGCACTTATTTAAAATGCGTATAATGCACAAAACTAGCGTTTCTCAAAAAACGTAGAATGCCCTGCGCACTCATTTACAATGCGTATAGTGCACTTCGCACTTATTTGAAATGCATACAGTGCACTAGAACAGCGGTTCTCAAAGTGCGCAGAGTGCTCCACGCAGTTATTGAAAATGAGTCAAGTGGGAAAGCCAGCGGTTCTGAAACTGAGTAGAGGGCCCTGCTCACTTACTTAAAATGCGTGAAGTTCACTAAACCAGCGGTTTTCAAAGTGCGTAGGGTGTAATACGCACTTATTTAAAATGCGTAGACTGCACTTGAACGGCCGTTCTCAAAGTGCAATGAATGCTCTGCGCACTTAATTAAACTGCATAGAGTGCAGTAGAACGGCGGTTCGTCTAAACCGGAACTTAAGTTGGAGCGCATTTTTTCTCGAATATATATATAGGTCATTTTAAAAAATTACAATAGGTAAACAGTTGGAATATTCGCAACACGTACTCCAGAGTATGAGGGAGAAATGCCCACATTTTAAAAATAGGAAAAATACCTACATCTTAAAAATAGGGAAATTTGCCTGCTGTTAACTGTTCTCTTACGTCTGTTAGAAACATGAGGTGATTTCTTTTTATATTTTAGAAGAAAAATCCTAAATTCAATTAAGAACTCTTTAAAACTTAACAGAACATTTCCCCTGCTGAAGAACATAGTGTTACCTAGAATTACAAGGGCATGGTGTAGTGTGTTCCCAAAATGACAGAAGAGGCTCATGCTTAGGAAAAACAGAAAAATGCTAATATGTGTAAAAATGGAATCAAATATTACTAGGAGTCAATAACACATTGAACTTAAAACGTTCACTAAGTCCTCAAGGTGCAGGGATTTTTGGGTGTTCCTTGAACTTAAAACGTTCACTAAGTCCTCAAGGCGCAGGGATTTTTATGTGTTCCTCTAACCCGTACTGCTCTATGCAATGCTTTGTTTACGAAGGGGGTGTTCTTTTGATTTTAGCATGTGTATCAGATTTTTCAGAAAGCTTGACTACATCTGAATGATTCAATCTTTAAATGTGTTGCTTTAGGAGCAATTATTTGTTGTTTGTGGATAAGCCATGCACCTATTAGTTGGAACAATGAGCCACTTTTGCCAGTTTGGGAAAAAACTGCTATGTCTTTGTAATGGAACAAACTGCTTTGTCATTGTAATGGTACAAACTGCTACGCCCTTGTAATGGAACAAACTATTATGTTCTTTGAATGGAACAAACTACTATGTCCTTGGAATGGAACACACTACTATGTCCGTGTAATGGAACAAAGTACTATGTCCTTGGAATGGAGCAAACTACTATGTCTTTGGAATGGAACAAACTATTATGTCCTTGGAATGGAACGAACTACAATGTCTTTGGAATGGAACAAACTACAGGGTTGATACATAAGTTCATGCCGTTTTTTCACCTCGGTACAGGAATGTATTACATCAGAATGGAAAACGGAATCAATCAAATATATATTCTTCCCCACTGTTTACGATATTGTCCCAATGTCTGGATAGGTCTGCAATGCCATTCTTGAAAATCAAGAAATCATCAAGGAAATTCTGGAGATCAACATCATTGTTGAACGTTCTAAAAAGGAGTGCATTCGACAGAAATCGGATCAGGTGATAGTCTGAAGTGGAGACATCTGGATAATAGGCGTGACGTGGAACGATACTCCGATGTCGTGTCCTGAATGATTATTATGATCATGTTTGGACTATGAGAGCGTGCATTATCATTTTGGAGAATGACACCATGGCGTCGATGTGGCCGTTTCTGCTAAACTGCTGCCTTCACACGGCGGAATTTCTCACAATAGAGTACAACGTTGATGGTCCGATTCCTCGGCAATATTTCCTAGTAAATAATGCCTTTCATGTCCCATAAAACACATAACTTATTCTTCGTAGGATGAAAGTCATGTTTTAAACGTGGTGTGGGCGTCTTGTTCGATTTCGAACATACCGAGGACAACAAGAATCAGCTTGTTCCCATATGTGGTTCCATGCTCGCTTGACATACTGAAATTCACGTATCAGTCACGACTTTTCATATCCAGTAACAATACGCGACAGAAAGTGTTTGTGTTGCTAAGAACTTTCGCGGTAACATGGGAGCAAGGAACCACATATGGCGACCCGCTGATTCTTGTTGTCCTCGGTGAGTGTGTGAGGCACCCAAGACCCCAATTTCTGAACCATTTCTCGTACGTTCCAGGTGCCGCATCACTGTGGCCTGATCACAGTCCATCTCAGTGGGCAATTCGCGTGCGGTTTGACACGGATCCAAGTCGATCAGATGGTTCAAAGGATCCTCATCAAAGTGAGATGGAAAACCTGAACGTGGAAAGTCCTTGAGGTCAAAATTGCCACTTAATTGAGGTCAAATTGGAACCGAAAGTCCTTGAGGTCAAATTGGAACCGCTCAAACTATTTGCGGGCTGTCCTCGGAGCAATAGCATTCTTCCCACACAAACCACAAATCTAGTCGACCATCTGGGGATTGGGTGGGAACAGCAAATCCAATCTGTGGCTGTTGAACCACGCAACTTACAAGAGTTAAATAATCTTCTGGCAACGTTTTGTTACGTGATACAACAAGACCTCTTTAGAAATCTTGCAGCGTCTATATCTCGCCGGCTAAGAGTTGATTTGGCGGGACGAGATGGAACCAAACATATTTGGTCAAAACGTCTCGTCTCATCCGTGAATGTGTTCGGTATTAGTCGGTGACGTCACTTGTAGGTCATGTGATCGGGGTCAGCTATTGCACCGGTTGCGATAAAATTATATGACTCATTAATGCAGTCTTATTGTATTTTTATTCTGTTGGATAAATATTAATGTGAACGCATGTATTCTGCTAAATTGTTAAGTGATTGGAATTTCCTTTTTCTTGTTTCAGAACTTGAAGTCACTCCAGTCCATTGGAAGGAATCTGGACCCCGCTGTATACAATCCTATTCTCAGAGACATGAAGAATTTGACCGTTCTTAATTTGAGTCTTTACAAGAATCTCAATGTGGAGACAATAGAAGTTATTGCGATCTCCCTCACTGAACTGAAAACACTAAGTCTGGTTTTTACAAACATAAATGACGATGCATTGTTTATTCTTTGCGGTCATAAAAGGGGCGATGGTGAAGACATTCGCAGTTGCTGCTATACAAAAGAGTGTGGAATGAGCAGTTCGTTGCAACTCCGGAAACTCGACATAAGTGGTACAGAAGCCAGTAATGCTGGAGTAGCTTGCGTTTTAACACATATGCCAACACTTCGAAATCTAAATCCCCTTCCTCTGGAGATGTACCTAACGCATTCTGTGAGATTGACAAGCAGCGCAAGACACGCGAAATGTCTCGATTAAATGTGCAGCTCACGTCTCTTGGTTGTGGTGAATTCGATGGAGACTTGGAAACGGTTATTGGTACTTGTCCAGAATTACAGGAATTAGTTTTATGTATTAGTAATGATAACGGCAAACGCAGAGACCAGACACAGGCCATGCGTAGACTCAATCATCTAAAAAAGCATTTCTCTTTCTAGTGGAAGCAGTAATCGTCTTGGTGAAAGCATGAAGATGTTCTGGACCAGCAATGGAAGTCATATAAAGTCCTTACACCTCTTTGGAGAAATGGGGGAAAAGATGTTATTCGACACAAAAGATCTCGAATATATACTGAGAATGTGTCCCTATTTAGAGAAACTCTGTCTGGCTGATATTTATCTGAATTGCCCAATATCGGGCAACAAACCTTTCAGACATGTTCTGTGTCTGAGCAATTTGCACAAGCTCAAGATACACATGGAAGGTGAGCCGCATTCGATGGTTGTGAGAGAAGTCTTCAAGATTATTTCTGAAGCTATAAACATAGAGAAATTGACTTTGCACCTTCCTGCAGACGTAAATGTTGTTTCTGAATTACTTTCAGAAATAGAATTACTTTCCTTAAAGAAAATAACATATATCGACAGCAATCAAACGGACGGAACCTATACGTGGAGATATTAAGATGTCGCGCACGATTAAATGTAAAAAAGCGCTATTTCTTTAAAGATTTGAAATAGTGTCTACTCTATTTTCTGCAAATGTCTTGCCAATGAAATGTCAGAGAATAAACGTATATAAGATTTGAAATAGTGTCTACTCTATTTTCTGTAAATGTCTTGCCAAAGAAATGTCAGAGAATAAAGGTATATAAGATTTGAAATAGTGTCTACTCAATTTTCTGTAAATGTCTTGCCAATGAAATGTCAGAGAATACACGTATATAAGATTTGAAATAGTGTCTACTCTATTTTCTGTAAATATCTTGCCAAAGAAATGTCAGAGAATAAACGTATATGCTTGAAATGTGTTTCTGTATCTCATTATAAAACATTTTTCTTTTCAAAGGTTTTCATGTGTTGTATCATAGAGTAAAGAGACAATTATAAATCAAATTATTCCTCTAAGTCAAGTGAAGTTATATATATATACAGTATATACTTAACTTAACTTAGAGGAACATTTTGTCTATATTTGATTCATATATGCGACATCAAAACGCCTGCAACTTTCTCGTAATTTAAATAAAGTAATCCAAATGACCAACGCAACCACTTACCATTGTCAGAATGTTTATCTTTATATTCCTTTGTCAAACCAAGTTCCTCGATTTTTCCTCTACGACTGAGATGCATGGAACAACATCCTATGATATTGCTTGTATGTCAGGTATTTTTAATTGCTGAATGAATTCCCACTTCGAACTGTACTACAGCAGCAGCGTAATACAGCATTGTGGCCGTGGTGGATGTTTGTGATAGGACAACACATGTGCAAACTACAAATTAGAGGTGGGTACAAAATCACGTCACGGTTACTTTGTAACGTTACTGAAATGTCACTTTCACGGTTACTTTGTAACGTTACTGAAATGTCACTTTCACGGTTTGTGATTAGTGGGCAAAATCACCGTTCCAGAATCACGAGAAAACTTTGGTTTCTGAATTGTTCCAAATTTACCTTACTTTCGTGGTACGACAGGTACGTTACAAATCAAGCGTTCCCAAATTAACCTACTTTCCTCAACCGCTCCAAAATCACTGAATATTAAATATAGATATTTCCAAGCTTTTTCACTCAATAATCTCAATTTTAAAGCTATTTATCTAATGGTGTTGGGTTTTTATTTATTTGAAGTGATATTCATATATATGCTATTTTTCACCCAAACCACCATTTAGTGAAGTTCTAGAACACCAAGATTTTTAGTTTAGGGCTTGAGCACAAAATTTCAGAAAAATGCAATTATAGGCTAAAAAAAATCCCGAATAAAAATCATTTTTGTGTTTAGATCTGTCTACAGACCAACAGACCGAATAAATGAATATAAATAATATATCATTTATCTTCCACTTGAAAATTTTTTATATACGAGCTTGACTACTATCTGCTCTTCGGGATTTAAAATATTTCATGTTCAATGTTTCTCCGTTACTTATCTATGAAAAGAAGCTAAAATACCTATGAAAACTAACTGAAATGCCTATCAAAAGTAACTAAGAATACAAGTGCCTAATTAGTCTGTCAGTGGAAATCTCGGAAATAGCACGAACACGAATCCTCTTGAGAACTCAGAACGAGACCTGCGAAGCAAAGTGCAGACTGCCGGGTAACGATTAATGAAACGTTTCTGTGGACTGTGATTTCGCCACGTGACTAATTTAAACATACAGGTACAGGTGTTCGTTCTTGTCAAAAACTGTGACTTTGTCACTGTTACTTGTCACGGTTACTTTTTTGGAACGTTACCGAAAAGTCAGTGTTAAGCCCATCATTACTACAAATGACCACATGGACGATACGCGATGCACGACCCCCTGCTTCCGCTTTCGGTGTAAAAAACCTGTTCCATAAGAAGATGCGGTTTTTATATAGAGAGAGGATTTTAGGAAGGAAGTGTCTGACCCACAGGTCTTAAACAACCCTTGGAAATAGAAGCTAGGAGATTTGGACTAGAGTGCCAGATAGGAAAGTGACACGGAGGCGAAGTAGAAATAAGGAGGAAGACGCGCTTATTTATTACCGTGGGGCCAGTACCCGTTGTCCGACGGCTTAACATGCCCATCCGAAGCACGGCGGATATTTAGTGGATCGCGCGTTCCCACCTGCCTAGGATCAAACCGGAGGTCCCTTCCGCGGCAGTCACGAACGTTACAAACTAGGCCACCCGCGGCCCAGGCTTTTGAAGAAGATGCGGTGGAATTCTCCCGTTGATTTAACTGACAGGCATTGTGGGTGGGAGTCCGGTGCAACTACCCCATGCGACAGGATGGGAGTCCGGTGCAACTACCCCATGCGACAGAATGGGAGTCCGGTGCAATTAACTCTTGAATTTGATTGACAGTTTCCGTGAGGGGTGTAACTGACCCTCATCCAAATATAAATCTGACAGATGCGCAGATTAAAACATCCCTTCTGAAGGTCAGGTTGGGTTATTCCTTAAAAAAAGATCAGCCTTAGAGATAAAGAAGCACATAGCACTTCTGTTACCTTTGAAAAAGGGCATTTTCCAGCTACAAGTTGTCATAGAAGGTATATAGAAATACCTCTGTATACATATTGTTTCTTTCTTGTAATTGTGTTAATATGTATGCAGTGTGTTATGATACCTATAGCTTTTTCACTTGGGCGACCAAATGATTAATTGGGTTCGGGTTCCACTTCCCGACGAGGCATTGATGGCGTTCTGGATTACATTTAAAAATGTGCGTTTTTAATTTCTCCGGGATATTTTTATTTTCAATATGTTGGGCCACCCCATAAGAAAATCCTGAGAGCGCCCTTTCACTCTCTTCTACCATTTTGGAGTAAACTACGGTATCCGTGGATTTTAGCACGAGACGTATATTCTCTGCATCTACGGTATCCTTGGATTCTAGCACGAGACGTATATTCTTTCGATCTACGATATCCTAGGATTTTAGCACGAGACGTATATTCTTTTGATCTCGGGTATCCTTGGATTTCAGCACAAGACGTATATTCTTTTGATTTACGGTATCCTTGCAGTGCTTGTTAACTTTGTACGGGTAAGATGAGGAAGTGTTCTGATTCGCTTTTTCTATGAGCGCCCTTTCACCCTCTGAAATTAAGAAAAACCTCGTGTTTTAACAAATATAGGAAATCATCTGTCAGCAGCAGTTGTATTTTCCACTTTTTACGATGTGGGGTTTTTTTCCTGATTTCGAGAAGTTTGCATTTCTTCTGTGGTAATTCTTTCGTACATTCCTGTAAAGTCCTCAGCCTTCATACGACAGGTATAACGTTTTGAAAGAGAGGGGGAAATAACGTACCGTCTTATAAACCTTTATATGAGGCGAAAATGCCCACTTCTCGAAAATAGGCCAACTGTTAACTATAATGTTTTGTTAGAAACACCCGGCGCGTTTTCATTTCGTGAAAAAATATTTTAAATTGAACACAGCATTCGACAAAACTTGTCCGAAATATTTCCACTGCTCAACCATATAATGTTATATAGCATTACACGGACGTCAATCATAGTTTTCCCCGAGATGCTTAGTCGAAATTAAGATATTTTTTTCATGAAATTAAGAGAGACCTCATGTTTTCTGCACGTAAAACGCACGTGTTCTTTCGAATTCAGAATCTCTTTCGTAATTTTGGAAACAAACTATGGTGACCTCATAATGATAGATAGCGTTGGGTGTAGGAGAACTGGCCCCAAAAATGTTAAGGGGCCATATAAAAATTGCGTTTACGACAGCTTCGTTGCCACGTCTCAGAGGCTGGTTATCTGAATCACACTAAGTTTCCGGACATTCGTATTTTCTTGATTGCGATATTTAATGTAATTCCTTGTATAAAAAAAATCATAATCTACAACTCAACAAAAGAATCTCGTGTTTTAAAACCTACAACTCAACAAATTTTCTGCGGGCATGTAAAAACGCAGTAAACCTATGGGGTTTAGGGACAATACGAAAAATATAAAATATAAAGAACTTCTGGTCCGATCGATAGATTATAAGTGTTTACAAATACAACTCAAAAAATTATCTACAGACATTTGCTAACGCATGAAACCTATTACTGACCTTATTACCAAAAATATGAATGATTTCTGGACCCATCGGGAGATTTTCGGTGTTTACAAAAACAACTCAACAAATTCTGAAATTCTTTGCGGGAAAGTGCTAACCCAGGAAACCTATCGGGTGGGGGTGGGTGTGTGTGTGGATGGGGGGGGACTGCGGAAAACACAAGATATTAAGAATTTGTGGTTCGATAGGGATGCTTTTAGCGTTCACATACTACAACTGAACAAAACTTCTGCGGGCATCTGCTACCGTAGGAAACTATCTTTGGGAGCGAAGGTTAACGCCAAAAATGTTGAATATAAAATAATTTGTAGAGCTGTAATTTTTTAACGCGGAAAATTTCCCGATCGGACCAGAAAATCCATATATTTTATATTTTCGGACCCCCCCCTTCCATCCGGTTTCTTGTTTCAGCACAGGCCTGTACAGAATTTGTTGAGTTCTATATTTAAACGCCGAAAATCTTCCATCGCACCAGAAATTCCCTCACATTTTTTATGCTTTCTGTTTTAAGATCCCCCCCCTGCCCACCAAGCAAGTTTCCTGCGTTTGCACATGCCATCAAAGGATTTGCGGAGCGTTTAGAAACCCTGAAACTCTTTTGTTAAGTTGTGGATTATTACGGAAACTTTATGTGACTCAGATAACCAGCCTCTGGGGATGTGGCCACGGAGCGGTCAAAAACGCAATTATCATACGGCTGCTTAAAATGTTTGTGGCCAGTTCTCCAGTGGCCACTTCTCCAGGTACTAGTTCTCCGGGTGCCAGTTGCCCGCTTTGTCTTTGGCCAGAAAACCATGGAAATGTCTAAATTTCTTATTGAAAATGAAATGGCCGCCCCGGTGGCGCAGTGGTCTAAGGCGCTGGCCTCTGATCATTCGTCCGTAAGGGGTCCGGGTTCGAATCCCGGTGAGGCATGGATGTTGTGTTTGTCTTACGGCACTGGCTCTCTCCCTTCCCTGGAGCCAGTGACCCTAAATTAGGGACGGACGACTGCTTATAGCCCATTGAGTTGCTCACGGTGGTCGTTAAACCTCCAATCAAAAAAAAAAAAAAAAAAAAAAAAAAAAAAATGAAATGCTAAAACAAAAATTGTTTTGTGAACATTAGTTGCTCCAAAAGTAGGAAATATAACCACAGGATATTTATTTATTCAGAACAATTTTATGGCACTGAAATTGCGATGTGGCCGGTTGTCCGTACCAGGATAGCGTTATATGATAGAGCGGAGGAGGCGTTCTGTTTAACGTTGTTCATTGCTTATTTGAAATTAAGATATCTTCTCATGAAATTAAGGAAGACCTCATATTTATGCACGTAAAAAGTACGAACGGCCCTGTTTGCATAGTGGTCTAATTGATGGCTGCTGATCATTCGTACCAGGTGGATCCGTGTTCGAATCCCGTCAGGCGTGGTGTATCGTCGGGTACGGAGAACTGGTCACATCGCAATTTCAGTGGCATAATTTATTTTTGAATAAACAAATATCGCGTGGTTATATTATATGTGGTCAAATATCGCGTCGTTATACCTGAGCAACTAATGCTGAGAAAACAATTTTTTTTAATATTTCATTTTCCATAATAAATTTAGACATTTCCACGGTTTTCGGGCCAAAGACGAAGCGAAGAACTGGCCACAAAAATGTTAATGGGGCCGTATAAAAATTTCGTTTTTTAACGCTTCGTGACCACGTCACCACAGGTTGTTTATCTGAGTTACATAAAGTCTACGTAATTTCATATTTTCTTAATTGCGATATTCAACACAATTCTTAAAAAAAACCGTTTGTAATCTACAACTCAACAAAAAATTTCAGGCTTTATCAACCACAGCTCCGCAAATTCTCTGCCGGCATGTGCAAACCGAGGAAGCTTGTTTTGGAGGGAAGGGGGGCAGGGCTTAATACCCAAAACATAAAATATAAGGAATGTCTGCTCTGGTCTGGAGATTTTCGGGTTTACAAATACAACTCAACAAATTCTCTACGGGTGTATGCTAAATCAGGAAACCTGTAGTGGCGGAGATTGGGTAGTACCAAAAATATAAAATCTAAGGAATTTCTGGTCTGTTCGGGAGATTTTCAGAGTTTATAAAAACAGCTCAACAAATTCTCTCAGCTCATTGGCTAATGCTGGGAGCTGGTCCGGGGAGGGGTGTTAATACCAAAAATAATGTAAAATCAAAAGAATTTAAGCGTTTACAAATTACAGTTCTACAAATTCTATATAATCTACATATTCGGCGTTACCCACTCCCCCTTTCCTGAGTGATCCCAGGGACAGGTTTCGTACGGTAACAGTTGCCCGCAGATGTTTTGTTCAGTCGTAGTTTTTAATCGCCCAATCACTTCCGATCAAACCAGAAATTCTTTATATTTCACGTTTTTCGCAGTAACCTTCGCTCACCCGAGAGGTTTCCTTCGTTAGCACATGTCCGCAGAGAATCTGCAAACATTTGCGCATGGCCTTAAATCCACCACTCTGTTCTTTTTAGTAACTTTTCTTTGTAACCAAACAGGGGGAGCCGTCCCGGTGGCGCAGTGGTCTAAGCGAAGGGGTCTGGGTTCGAATCCCGTGAGGCATGGATGTGGTGCTTGCCTTACGGCACTGGCTCTTCCCATTCATTGGAACCAGTGACCCTAAATTCGGGACAGGCGACTGCTTATAGCCCGCTGAATGGCTCACGGTGGTGGTTAAACCACAATAATAAAAATAAAAAGCACGTGCTCAATGGAGTAAACGAATCTCTTTCACCATTTCGGAAACAACCTAGACTGCTGGACAATTGCTAAGGACGGATCATAAACGGCCATATAGCGCATAAAAAAGTAAGTGTGGTTGGATTCCAAGTGAAATAAAATTATGTCAGAATGCCAGGACATTACAAGAAAGACAATTTATTGTACTCTGAAATCCAGAAGGCTTTGGAACGTGTTCAAGAGACAAACAGGCCATTTTGTGCAGAATACGTAAACGTGAAAAAAATGCAATTACCGTCCGCAGGCGTTCCGGCGTAAGATGTCAATACGGGATATGGCCACCATGGAGGGCGATGCAAGATTCCACACGTCGTGTCATGCTTTGCACAACATTATCAAGCAGCTGTTGGGGTAATTTATCCCATTACTCTGTCAGTGCACGGATGAGGTTGTCCTTGTTTATTGGAGGGTATTGGCGACCACCAAGACTCCTCCCCAAAGCATCCCACACATTTTCAATGGGATTCAGATCTGGAGAACGTGCTGGTCATACGAGGCGTTGAATATCCTCGCTCTCAAGACACTCCTGGACAGCGACTGTTCGATGACATGTTGCGTTGTCGTCCATGAAAATGACCCTATCACCGACAGCACCACGGAACATGCGAACATGATCTAGCAGAACCTCATTAATGTACCGTTGGCCAGTCAAAGTCCCTGTTGGAAACACATATAGGGACGTACGGCCATTGATCATGATGCCAGCCCATACCATGACACTACATGTCGGATATCGGTCCCTTTCCTGTATGTTTGCTGGACAATATGCAGTACCATTATCACGCCAGATCAGTTGTCGTCGACAATCAGACGATAGACTGTATCTACTCTCATCTGAGAAGAGGACAGCAGACCAGTCGTTATCAGTCCAATTGCGATGTTGATGGCACCATTGCAAACGGGCGGTACAGTGACGTCTGGACAATGGGATGCACACAACAAGACGGCGGGCGTATAGTCCTCCTTCATGCAAACGTCTGGCGACAGTTTTTCGGGAGATCCGCTTGCCAGTAGCAGCCATAAAATGATTTGCTACCTCACTAGTTGAGCTGCGCCGGTGTCTTTTTGTTGATAGCACTATGTACCGATCTTCTGCAGGTGTCGTACTGCGAACACAACCTCCCCTGTGACGTTTGCTACATTCTCCATTTGTTTGAAATGATTTCCAAAGCCTTGAAACAACACTGTGGCTGACGTCGAACTCCCTGGCAACATCTGTTATTTTTTGCCCTTCTTCAATCTTGCCAATAAGACGGCAACGCGTAAAATCATCTAGGTGATGTCGGGAAGACATACTAAAAAGTGCAAGTTCGTCAATTGATTCTTTCCCTTTCAACTTTGCGTTTGAACAACAACGGTCAATTCGCGTCCAATCCTTTATATCTCTTATCAGCGCTATGACGTCACGAACAAGTTTTTTTTTTTTTTTTTTTTTTTGATTGGAGGTTTAACGACCACCGTGAGCAACTCAATGGGCTATAAGCAGTCGCCCGTCCCTAATTTAGGGTCACTGGTTCCAGGGAAGGGAGAGAGCCAGTGCCGTAAGACAAACACAACATCCATGTCTCACCGGGATTCGAACCCGGACCCCGTTCGGACGAATGATCAGAGGCCATCGCTTAGACCACTGCGCCACTGGGGCGGCTCACGAACAAGTTCGGCAATCCAAAATTCGCATACACACAACACGTCTTACTGTATCCCGCACTTATGCTAATTTCCACATTTTCCTGCCTTCCATTTTATGGTTGCTTTCGTTGCTATTGTCATCCGTCCTTAGTAATTAATTGTCCGGCAGTGTATGATGGTCTTATAATGCTACACAGGGTTACATGGTCGAACGGAGGAAGTTTTCTGATTGGTGTTGTCCATTGCTTAGTTGAAATTGAGATACATTTTCATGAAATTAAGAAAGACCTCATGCTTCAGGATCATACGTCAATTCGTCGCGTACGACAATTTGTCGCGCGTCAATTCGTCGCGGACAAATTCGTCGACTACGTCAATTCTTCGACTGCGACAATTTGTAAACTAGATTTCACGAAAATTTATATGTATGTGGGGGGTGGGGCTGGGGTCGAGCTCTGACCCCCTCCGAGCCTTAACCCGTTCCAGAAACCGACAACCGTCTAAGTTAGGGTACAATTCGTCGCGGACAAATTCGTCGACTACGTGAATTCGTCGCGTTTACAGATTTTGGTTACATACAAAACGAATGCAGGAAAACGTACGGTTTCGAACGTCTTCCTCCCTGATCAAAATTATAAAGTTTGGACACTCAGACAGGATAGGAATATTACGCTTTTTCCTTGGCACTAAAAATATTAGACGGTAGACGGTTTTTGGAAGGGTTCAGGGCCCTGTTGGTCAGAGCCCCCATATACAAAATTTTTGTAAAATCTACAGTTTTCAATTCAGAACCACCAAATCAGGTATCCTATTTCATGGTACCCTAACTTAGACGGTTGTCGGTTTTTGGAACTGGTTAAGGCTCGGAGGGGGTCGGAGCTCCGACCCCCCTCACATACATACAAAATTTTCGTGAAATCTAGTTTTCATTTCAGAACCATCAGATTTGGTATCATTAAACTCTAACTTAGACGCTAGACGGTTTTCAGAAGGGGTTGGATCCCGGGGTCAGATCCCCCTCTCATAAAAATTTCGAAAAATCTACAGTTTTGGTTTAATTTGGTATACTATCTCATGGTACTCTAACTTAGACGGTACATCGTTTTTGGAACGGGTCAAGGCCCGGGGGATCATAGCCCTCCACATACTAATTTTTTTTTAAAACTACAGTTTTCAATTCAGAACCACCAATTCTGGTATACTATCTCATGGTACTCTAATTTAGACGCTAGACGATTATTTGAAGGGGTTGCAGCCGGGGGTAAGCCCCCCTCCCCTTCATAAAAATTCACAAAATATAC
Organism: Macrothele yani; assembly: GCA_039090855.1. Classification (NCBI taxonomy): domain Eukaryota; kingdom Metazoa; phylum Arthropoda; class Arachnida; order Araneae; family Macrothelidae; genus Macrothele; species Macrothele yani. The sequence goes on from CM077034.1 coordinate 22,802,368, forward strand.
AGTATTCAATTTAGAACCACCAAATTTGGTATACTATCTCATGGTACTCTAACTTAGACGGTAGACCGTTTTTGGAACGGGTCAAGACCCGGGGCAATGCCCCCCAATATTTTTGCAAAATCTACAGTTTTTAATTCAGAACCATTAAGTATTCTATCATGAAACTCTAACTTAGACGTTTTTTGGAAGGGGTTAGAGCCCGGGGGTGGAAGCCTCCCTCATAAAAATTTCGTAAAATCTACAGTTTTCAATTTAGAACCACCAAATTTGGTTTACTATCTCATGGTACTCTAACTTAGACGGTAGACCGTTTTTGGAAGGGGTTGCAGCCCGGGGGCAGAGCGCTCGCCCCCATAATTTTTTTTGTAAAATCTACAGTTTCCAATTCAGAACCAATAAGTATGGTATCATGAAACTCTAACTTAGACGCTGTTTGGAAAGGGTTAGAGCCTGGGGGGGGGGGTGTAAGTCCCCCACATAAATTTTTTGTAAAATCTGCAGTTTTCAATTTTGAACCACCAAATTTGGTGTACTGTCTCATGGTACTCCAACTTAGACGGTAGACCGTTTTTGGAAGGGGTTGCAGCCCGGGGGGTAAGGGCCCCCTTCATAAAAAACCCAAAATGTAGTTTTCAATTTAGAACCACCAAATCTGGTATACTATCTCATGGTACTCTACCTTAGACAGTAGACCGTGTTTGGAACGTGTCAAGGCCCGGGAGGTCACAGCTTCCCTCATAAAAAAATTCGTAAAATCCACAGTTTTCACTTTAGAACCACCAAATTTGGTATACGTTCTCATGGTACTCTAACTTAGACGGTAGACCGTTTTTGGATCGGGTCAAGACCCGGGGGTCAGAGCGCCCGCCATCATAATTTTTTTTCGTAAAATCTACACTTTTCAATTCAGAACCATCAAATATGGTATTATGAAACTCTAACTTAGACGCTAGACGGTTTTTGTAAGGGGTTGGAGCCCGGGGGTGAACGCCCCCTCCCCACATAAAATTTTTGTAAAATCTACGGTTTTCAATTTAGAATTACCAAATTTATTATACTATCTCATGGTTATCTAACTTAGACGGTAGACGGTTTTTGGAAGGGGTCGGGGCCCTGGTCAAGGGAGCCCCAAACAAAATTTTCATAAAAAAGCTTGGTTTTCTACATTTAAGAATACCCTATCAACGTTCTAAGGCGCTCTTTGGCCCTTTGAGGGCCTTGCACCATAAACCATCAACCAACCAACTAACTAACCTACGGTCTAAGTTAGAGACTGTAGATAACAATAAAGTGCTAAAATATGCGTTTAATGGTGTATTAAAAACACAAATCAATATAGTTTAGCTTTCACTACCAACGAGCGGCTTATCAGGAAGAAATATAATGTAATGTTAAAAGAGAGTTCCAAATATTCAAAATTCAAAACGGTAAGAAAAAGATGATCAATGCCAATGTGAAGTCCAACGCAATCGACATCACATAGGTACATTGCATTTCTTTGTTGCGGGATTCACAGAAGCACACGCCATATGTGCTGAAGTTCAATAGATGTCTTCTAGAAGGTAGGTATTCCCATTCCTTTTTCTTTCTTTTTTGTTTAGCAAAATTAAATTAACTAAATCAAAAAATTTAGAATACGTTTAATGGAATATCTTTTTCATTCATTAACTTTCACCCGCTGAACTTGGTGTTTCCACAAATAGTAATAGGTACCTGGCAAATAACTAGTATCACTGCTAGTACAAATTATATTAATGATTTATTTGCTTATTTGCGTCCATTTCAATCTGGTATGTTCATAAGAGCGTTTGGGGCCGTATGTAAAATACATTTCAACGTGTGTCGCTACAGCGGCGGACTGATCTAGGGGCTGGCTTCTGACCACTTGTCAAGAAGAATTTTGTGTGTGATGGCACTTACCCCCTGGGCCTTGACCAGTTCCAAAAACCGTCTACCGTTTAAGTTAGAGCGCCATGTGATAGTATACCAAATTTGGTGGTTCTAAATTGAAAACTGTAGATTTTACAAAATGTTTTATGAGGTTGGCTCTGACCCAGTGCCCGTCCCGTTCCAAAAACCGTCTGCCGTCTAAGTTAGACTACCATGCGATAGTATACCAAATTTGGTGGTTCTAAATTGAAAATTGTAGATTTCACAAAAACATTTTGGGGGTTGGATGAAACCCCCGTGCCACGACCCGTTCCGAAAACCGTCTAAGTTAGATTACCATGATATAGTATACCAAATTTGGTGGTTCTAAATTGAAAACTGTAGATTTCACGAAATTTTTTATGGGGGGGGGGGGCTCTGAACCCCGATCTCCAACCCTTTCCAAAAAACCATCTACAGTCGAAGTTAAAATACCATGAGAGAGTATACCAAGTTTGGTGGTTCTAAATTGAAAACGGCATATTCTAAGAAAATTTTGTACGGGGGAAGGGTTCTGACCCCCGGGCACCGACCCGTTCCAAAAACCGGCTCCCGTCTAAGTTAGATTTTCATGATACCAAATTTGGTGGTTCTAAATTGAAAACTATAGATTGTACGAAAATTTTGCATGTGGGGGCTCTTACCCCCCGCCCCTGGACCTATTCCAAAAACCGTCTACCGTCTAAGTTAGAGTACCATGAGATAGTATACCAAATTTGGCGGTTCTAAATTGAAAACTGTAGATTTTACGAAAAATTTTTGTATGGAAGGGGGTGGCTCTAACCCCCTGGCTCCAACCGCTCCCAAAAACCGTCTACAGTCTACGACAGAGTTTCGTGAGATAGTATACCAAATTTGGTGGTTCTATATTGAAAACTGTAGATTTTACGAACATTTTTAGTATTGGGAGGGGGTGGCTCTAAACCCCCGAGGCCCCGACCCGTTCCAAAAACCATCTACCGTCTAAGTTAGAGTACCATGAGATAGTACACCAAATTTGGTGGTTCTAAATTGAAAACTGTAGATTCTACGAAACTTTTGTACGGGGGGTAGCTCTGACACCCCGGGCCCCGACCCGTTGCAAAAACCGTCTCCCGCTAAGTTAGAATTTCATGACACCAAATTTGGTGGTTCTGAAATAGATTTAAAAAAATTTTGTATGGGGTGGCTCCTACCCCCGGACCTTGACCCGTTCCAAACGGTCTACCGTCTAAGTTAGAGTACCATGAGATAATATACCAAATTTGGTGGTTCTAAATTGAAAACGGTATATTTTACTAAAATTTTGTACGTGGGGGAGGGGGGAGGCTCTGACCCACCGCGCCACCACCCGTTCCAAATACCATCTCCCGTCTAAGTTAGAGTTTCGCTAATTTAAAGGGTGTCTACAATGTCTTGTTATCCCCCCATTGTAATAAGGAATGTAAGTAGGCTATGTATCTGTTGTATGATGTATATGTTGAGACATCCTTAAACATTCAGTAGATCCGTTTGGGCTCCGTCGTTCTCGTGACAAAGAATAATTTTACGCCATGTTCTGTGGGACATTTTCCGAAGCAGTTGCGGGGTGATACGAGAGAAAGCACGTCTCACTGCTTGTTTAAGTTCATCAGTGGTTTGGTAGCGCAGCTGTGCAACAACCTCTTTTATGAAACCCCAAAGGGCACGATCACACGTTGAGAGCTCTGAGCTTCAAAGTGGCCAATCAAGTGGAGCGGGCAGCACTGCCGAACATGAGCCGATCCAACGATCCCGAAAAACCACACCAAGGTATTCTCTACCAGCGATTGCGTAATGGGCGGGTGCCCCATCCTGTTGGAACCATACGCCATTCAAAATGCCAAGATTTCCAAGTTGTGGCACGAACCAGGTTTGCAGCATGCCCAGATAAGTTGTCTGATTCACTGGACCATCAAAGAAATACGGTCCAGACTGATGTCGACTATTCATTGCAGCCCATATTATGACATGCGGAGGGTGATGTTTTAATTCTTCGACATAATGTGGGTTTTCCTTTGACCAGAACACAACGTTCCGTGATCGACGGCAGCGGTATATCGCACATTCATCACTGAAAATGACCTTTCCACGTTTTAGGATTGTGGCAATTGTCTGAAGCATCATTGCACATGCATCACGTCTGCGGTTTAAATCGATGGATGATAACTCCTGAACGAACATCGGGCGATAATTATGCGTGCGAATTCAGGTCATTCTTAATTTGCTTACGCAGTGTCGATCGTGGTATTCCAAGCTACGCCGATCGTTTGCGGAGCGACTTCGCTTGACACTGTTGCACCCTGGTTGATGGTCTTCCCGTTCGTCGTTTATCCTTGATGTTGCCTGCTTGGAAGAGTTTATGTTCCCACCGCAGAGGAGTGTGTTTCGGAGGGGCCTCTTTGCAGAATCGTTGTTGGAAATCGGCACGCACATCACGCATTGTCTTCCCTGTGTGTGGACGTTCGTGTACCCATACACTGACAACAATCCGCTGTTCCAGGGTGTTTTCTCTGGTATCACGTATGGTTCCGGTACCTAAACTGTAAATAAACACAATACAGACCATAACTCAACATATACATCATACAACAGATACATAGCTCACTTACATTTCTTATTACGGAGGGGGGGGGGAGGGTAACAACACATTATGGACACTCTGTAATTGATTTTCTTTTGCGCACGGCATTGTTACTTCCTTTATCTCACTGCCATATCCCCATCGAAATGTTGCGCAAATTTTTTTAAAATTCGTGTAGAAATTATACTTGAAATTTATTTTGAAAGTCGCTAAAATTCCCTGGATAGAACCTGTGAATTTTGACTTTTACTGCAGTGAATGAACTTTTTTGTTTAGAAGAAATCCATTTCCGATTTTTTTCTTCAAAAGAAATCCATTTCCGAAGATTCAAATCCGTTTCCGAAGATTAAAGAAATAATAGCACACATTTCTGGGGTCGTGAAGTTTTCTAGCGGACAAACACATAGTAACATAAAAATCTCTTTCTGTTGCTACAATAAATATCTTATAGCGCTTACCTTTCGTAACCGCAGATGTTATCTTTACCCTGTCCCAATAAAGATATGACTCTGGATCACAAAGAACTGATAAATAAACACTATACTGATAATAACCTTACCACTAAATAAACACTAGGCTGATAGTAACCTTACCACTAAATAAACACTAGACTGATAGTAACCTTATGTAAACAAACCATCGAAGCAAAATATTTGCCTTTTGCAGTTGCGTCAATCCCCATAAAACGCCTTCTCTACTGCGCATAGAAATTGACCCTCTCTGGAGACACGCCTAGTAATAATTGATAAAGACCATCATCATCTGGCAGGCCTGCATTTTTACGAAAACAATTGTGATACATTTGAAGAAATATATAAACATCAAAACTAGTACTAGAAAACAAGATACAATAAATACCGTGGAAGGATACAACTACATTTCGTTTTATAAAAAAAAAAAAACACAAAAATATGTAAAATGTTTTATATGCCATAACATGTTTTTTCTGAAATTTCGGTTGAATTCTATAACCATAAAATAAAATATCTGTTTCATTTCAGAAACAGATATTTCGAATCTGGCAGTAACTGGATTATTTATTCGAATTGAACTGTTGAGTGATGTTCGCACATTTTTTTTCCATATCATTCATCATCATCATTGTCAACCATTATCAAACATTATCAATGCACTGCTAGACGAAGGTGTCCCCAAGTTTCTTCCACAACGGTCTATCTTGTGCCAGTCTCCTCCATGTTACTATCGCATACTTTCGAATTTCATCCACCTATCTCTCATGTGTTGTTCTTCTGGGTCTTTTCCTGTCTCTTAGAATCCAATCTAAAATTTTGGCTGTCCATCGATGGTCTGTCCTCCTGGCAATATGTCCAGCCCATTGCCATTTCAGGGATTTTGCTCTGATTATGATGTCTTCCACTCTTTTCATTCTTCTGATCCATGAGTTCCTCTTCTTATCTCTCCTGGTTACAGAGTAATATAATATCCGTCTTGAACTATTTCTCGACATTCAGAATACGTTCACAAGAAGGCTTAACATGAGCTACATAACCTAATTATGGCAGTAACTTAAGAGGACATCCAAAAACGAAGAGACATTTTGCCAAAAATTCTGCAGAAACAGGGCGCTTCTCTATTTCGCGGTAATTGACTTTTCGATATCGATCGTCACTCTCTGTGTTTACACTAATAGATGCATAATTTAAATTTCTACCTCTTACCAGAGGAGCAAATTGTTTGGTCCAACGACGGAATGTTCACAATTCTTCGTAGGCATTGGGATTGATTAAAAAAAAACTGAACTAAGATTCGCATTAAATAATTTTTATCATGTACTCTGCTTGTTTGTGTGAAGAGTTTTTTAGCAGATTTAAAAAACGGCGCTTTACAACGCACGTTCAAACTTATCAACCGTAACTGACAATGGCTGAGATATCAAATCTTAAACAAATAAGCGTGCTGTATTACAAAATATGCACAGTAATTAATGTCCGAAAACTTTCAAAATACTCTTATGATACGATATATGCTGCTGCTGATATTCAAGATTAAAACGGTATAAGGAGTTTTCAGTTCACTATCAGAAAAAAGGGAGATATATAAGAAGTAGTGTTGGATATGAAAGCTTTGTGCAAGATGAATCCCATAAGCATTGCCCCGTTAAAACGGCATCCTTCGTGACTGTGGCTTTACACTGAGGGAACTGCAGGCAATTGCACCACATGTGGCGTCTAAGTCGAGTTTGTTTTAGTCTGTAGGCTTTCTCTAAGCAGATCGGTTCAGTTTGACAAATGCGGCACGATGAGTTGGAACACAGGAAAAACAAAATTGCTCGTAAAAAACGCCTCGAAAAATGCGTTATGTGGGACCTGAACTGTAAATATAATTGGAAAAAAGTCAAGGTTTGGGAAGAATTGGCAGTGAAATTTGATTGTTCTGCAATGAAGTAGCCAAAAAATTCAATTTGAAAAGCAGTTTCACACATCTGGTTATAATATGTCGGACAACTCGTCGTTCCTCTCTCTCCGTTGTTTGTCTCGGTCGCCCAAAACCTTCCTGTCGCTGCTTCGTCCCTTGTTCTCCCGCTTCCCGGAGCCCGACGATGCTGTCCCTTTCGAACTCCTCCAACTGCTCGAATTGCTTCCGAACTTTTCTTCGAGGTATACTACACTTACAAAGGATGCAACCAACATAAAAGCACAAGTCAGAATGACAAGTACACGCTACGGGACGACCTTATATAGTCGGTCAGGCACAGCGCTACGACCCCTTCTTGCTGGTGTCACATACGCTTCCGACCGTGATACTTGAAAATTTGCATGTCTCACGATGTCAAACCTAACCACCAAGTTACATTTCGTTAGTTGTTGCTTTCTAGATTTAACTATTTCTTTTTACGATGAATGCATTTTGTTTAAAATCATGAAGTGCTGCCTGTATCCCTCCGATTCGTTTAAGTTTGTGGACATAGATTTTGTGATTTAACAACGGGCTGTAGCTTACAGATAAGTTGTTCACTCAGCTGTGTCAGTTGACGATAACTTGAACAATCAAACAAATGAATTATAGAATTGAATTTTCTTACATAATAGACTGCATCCACACCCAAAAAAATATTAGAGAATCCTCCTTTCCCCCCAAAAAAAATTGAACAAAGCCGGCTCCAGGGAGACGCGTTCGGTAATGACGTCTGCAAGAGATGGATGAAGTTTATTAGAAGGCGAGCTCAGACCCTAGGAAAACTAAATGTTGCGAAAGCCAAAATAACTCAATCAAAATTTTTAGAAAGCTACCTAACAATCATGGTTGGAATTAAAGCAAAACAAATGCCAAATATTATCAGTCGCCCCTCACCCTAAGTACCACGATATTGCGACTCGAAAGAAGGCAGCAAACCCAGATGACTGCCAGACATAAGAATATATTCTAATACAGTGAGCCGACCAATGCCTCTATTCAAAAAGCGATAACTAAACATAATCGGTGCAGTTAAATAGAGAATGAGCGTCTAATGAAAGAAAAGCACCGAATTCTAAAACGCAAAGCGCAAAATTTCAGGAAATAAAAATCGAAGAATCGCAATTACGTTCGTACTTTTCTCGCCGGGGTTATTTTGAACAGGCATCACCTTGTAAACATGCTTAGCATGTTTCAAATTATTCCCTGGTGCAAAGAATTGAAATTTGTTTCAAAACATTATATATATAATTTTGTTTTGCAGTTTATATAGTGAGAATTATTTTTCAACATTGGGTATAGAAATTAAAAGCTAAGTTTTTTTTCTCTTAAGTTCTTATTGCAAAACAGTTTTTAGCTTTTAATCACAAAAATTTGATAGTGTGATGAATACTCGATTACCTAAATGAGTTTGAACCAAAGTATTTTCTTCCAAATGCCCGTAGGCAACACCAAACGAGCGTGATTTTAGTTCTCGTATTCTGTCTTATACATCTATACAGTCGTCCTTGGCTTCCTATTCGTTTTATAAGTTAAATACCTGCTGCCTGTTAGGAGAATATTAACTGAACTACATTTTTCTTCACTGAATATCGAAATGTGTATTCGTCGTGTTTGAAGTTTAATTCATTGTAATTACTTTTATATTCTTCCAGACGTCCAAGTAATCATCAGTTTGTTACGTAATTTCTACCAGCTTTGCCTACCAGTTTCCTTCTGTATAAACAAAATGTAGTCTAGATTGCTGCCCGTAAATTTAAAATTTACTTTTTAATTTCATTTGTGACCCCAAAGAATGCAGTAAACATAGCTTAGAGCGAGACTTGGGAACATACCCTAGGACAGTAACTGGACTAATACATGTACTAACTGCGAAAAGTTGAAACGTTTAAACAGGGGACGAGCGGCTTATTAAAGTAAAAACGAACACTCTAAATTTAGTAGAAAAACCTATAAAAAATACGCAAAGGGCCATTTCAGAGTAGAGATGTCTCAGAATATTTACTATGTGGGGGTAATATTCCACTCCAAATGGAATTTTCGTAAATAAGGAAATGCATGATTGTAAATGAATGTGGTACTGCGAATATACAAGTATTTACCCCAACAAGAGATACTTCACGAAAAGCACCATCCAGTGGAATTCAATGAAAAGCCAACACATCCAATGAAAAACGCTATTGGCTAACGCTGTCACCTTCTAAATCCAAGAAAGTTTTAAAAGTCAGTAAAATTGCGTGTTAAAAGCACGTAAACAAACGAATAACGGTATTTGACATTACGAAAGTACGTTATGATTCTCCTTACAAGCAAATAGGTGATCTTTTGCATTTCGTTGAGGAACTAATTATATCATATTGTGGCATACGCAGAATTATGGTAAGAAACGTAAACAAGTCCGCCGATCAGTTCAAATTCAGAAGTGCAGTTAAAACCTTCCCAAATCTTAAAGTTTTTCTCCTATGTTTTTATTGTCGTTTTTATAGCGGCGGAGCTGTTTTGCCTCGTGATGGTTGGTGTGCTCATGTTTGTGTAAACAAAGCGCTTCGATACTTGAAACTACTTGATGTGCTGAAAATCTTAAGAAAAATAATATTTTTCTCCTAGAAAACAGGAGAAAATGTCTACCAAATAAATTGATTGGCCAAGCCAATCTTTATTTTCGAATTATGTGACCAGCTAAGATTTCAGTAGTCACTGAAAACACATTACTTCTTTCCCCATTTCGAACAGAGGGTTAAAATTCGTCCTTGTGATAACCATCGCACCACTGTGTATAACAACAGTTCTGTATGTGCAGATCTCATCTCCTCACACATATTATTAAAATGACAGGAATGGAAAGTTCGGGACTTGATCAAATCAACTACTTTTATAGCACTTACAATGTTTCAAGAAACCAACGATTTTTTTTTGCTTCCAAATTATGTTATATATCACGTAATATTGTCACTTGATGTCGGAGTTAACTGAGCCAATTCGCGCAGCGAGACCACTGTTTCCTGCTAGCATTGAAGCACCTCCATCAGTGGATACCCTGGTACGTCATTCTTACAGCAAACGTATAAAACTATGAAGGGTTATAAAATATCTTCTCGCATCGTATGCTCTTGTATTTATTTACATCGGAGTATATCTAACGCCTTTCTGAACGAAATTTTCGGTTGCAGTACGCATCACAATATGATTTTTCGATATATGATTAATTCCTCAAAGATAGTATTAACAGGCCTTACAAATTTATCCGAAGATTTGACCTCAAGAAAATTGTGAATTTCGACAAGAAACTTCGACATGGATTGGAAATGAGGAAAACGTTATTCAACCTGTTACTTTCTGAGGAATCAAACAAAAAATCTAAAAGAAAATGCAGGTAATTAGCATGACAGCTGCAGATTTAAATGAGAAAAATGTATCACATTGAAAGCTAACAGTATGTTATACAAATTATTATATATATTTTAGTTTATTTTCAGACAATTCTGAATAATTTATAAAATTATTTTCTAATAGAATGATTTTTTAAAGTACTGCTTTTTAATTCATACCTGCTACTGTAAAGTGCTGGTAAATATGAAATTTGATGCCTTCTTCGTCACTCATATCACGAAACGCAAGCGGTATACATAATAGTGATGTGATCAAGCATGTGGAATTCAACGAGAATAGACATTACCTTCCTTATCGAGACATCACGTTCGGAAATTTATCAGAGGAGTTTCAACCATAGAGCTCTAACAGGGACCGTAGAGGTTTCAAAAACATTTTGCCTACTAAGTAAACTGAGCTGCAATTTTTAACAGCTATGATGTTTTAAGAATTAAATTTATTGTATTTGGAAAAAATCCACTTCGTATATAATATGCACTGATCTCCAGACTATTCAGAATAATTTTAATTTGCATTATTAATATTAAAGTTGAATATCGGTTTTATCACAGTGCCTTTATGTGCTACTTCTGTTATTGCACTATACTTTTATTTGCCTCATTTAGCATTTAGTTGCGCTCCATTTTTTAGATTCCCCCTTGCTACATGACGTTCAGTTAATTTCAAACGATTTCTTTCCATGAATAATTTTGAAAATATTTTGTTCGCGGACGTAAAACAATGGTCGTTTTAAGAATGAACGTCGTTAGGGAATGAGTGCAATGAAAATACTATTCTGATGATGTATAATATCATATATTTATAAAAAATTAACGAGAGTCAGGAAGGCGAAATACTCTCGCAAAAGAGATACGAAATATGAAACCTAGTTTTCAAAAAACTGTTGCGGGTCATGCAATGAAAGGACATATCTAACCATCTAACTTATCTCTGTCTTGTGGAAGCTCACTTCTTCCCCGCGTTTATTTTCCTTCTTTCAGAAGTTATCCCCGTGTTCAGCCAATTCTGGTACTGAGCAGGGTAAATAATGAAAATTATTTTCCATTGTAGTTCTAAGACACCCTTTAGATGATTCAGGAAACTGCAGGCTTGAAAAATGTTGCTGGAAAACTTTTCATAATACATGCCTTTCACACATGCAAGTGGTGTAATATTGCTTCCGTTTATATATCTCGAGCAAGGAACACGACTGATTTTCCGATATGTACGGAAGTAAACTCCGGCCATCCGAACTCGACAGTCGGCAGAGTCGAACTCTGCCGAGATTAGGGCCGCGGGCAGACATGAATGGCATTGTTCTACAGTAGTTCCTTTGAATGAAATGTTGTTAAGTAGCTTACGGGTGATGCTCCTCTTCAAGATCACGGCAGTCCATGGGTGAGAGAGGATACATAACAAAAATGTTCTCCTTGTGTGCCAGAAAATTGCGTTCTAATGATTTAAGTTGGTCTTTTAAGCATTTAGCGCTCGGAGAAAACTGGTAGATGAGGGTTGCATCCTGCAAATCCTTACCATCATTTAGTTACCAGTAGATACCATTCCAGCACTGATACATTGGGCTTCCAAACCCCACTCACCAACGCATGCTTACCGTATTAACTTCTGATTTCTACAACTCCCACGCTGCCTCACCACAAGAACGACTGCAGTAAACCAAAAGAGCGTGTACCCTTAGGTAATTTAGCACCTAGTCATTCAAGGGAGCTCTAGTGAAGACGGCCCTTTCATGATTGCAACCATCTTAATTGTAAGAGAGTCCAATACCTCCGGATGCAAAGTTCAGATTATACGGAAGTAATAAGTGCATTAAGCAGAAGCGATTTTGAATACTTCGTCTAAACCACAGGCAGATGCGGAGAATTTTTAAACTAAGAAACTGAAGAATATTTCCATGTGTACAATGCCGAGTGAAATGACAAAGAAGAAAAATTGTATTTCCAGGAATGAATTCAAAAGCAAAAGCACAATTATTTAGTAGCTGTGCCTTTGTCAGGGAGAAGTTTTCTGTGACTTCTTCTGTAGATTCTGTTAGTGCCAAAAGTAAGAAAAGACAGAATAAGATGTTTTATTATGTTTTCCATCGGTTAAACATGCAGTTTCGAAGATCATTATGTAGACAAATGATATACGCACACTGTAAAAGATCTGGAACAAAAAGGATTAGGCTGAATCATGGTGAGCTTCGGGTGACACAGCTGGCAGTAAGTTAACAATATTTTTTGACACTCATTTATTCTCGAGATATTTTTAGAAATATTTACGGCCTATCTGTGTATGTGTGCGCAAGAAAGAGGGAGACGTTCTCTCAGCATTGGTTATTAATATACACTGAGTGACCAGTCAATTATGACAACTTGACCAAATGTCTTCGTACGGCCTCCTTACGTCCTCAAAACAGCAGCTATCCTACGTGGCATTTGTTCAATAAAACATAGAAGCATTTCGAAGGTATGGCCAACCAATCTGGGTGTAATACGTACCTCAATACCGGTATATAGAGGTGATTGGTGTTTAGAGGCCGCTGATGTGACGTTTTATAATGTGCCACAAGTGCACCTGTTGGATTTATATCTGTGGAGTTCGGAGGCCAATCGATATTGTGGAACTCTGAACTGTGTTCATCAAAACATTCATACACAACCTTTGACCTGTGTTTCGGCTCATTACCATCTTGGAAGAAATCGTCGCCATTGGGGGATAAAGTACAACATTGCTGGGAGTACAGTATCCACAAAATAATTCACGATAGTCGGCAGCAGGAGTTTTACATGCAGCATGGGTCCAATTTCCTACCAGGCAAGCGGGATCCACACCTGTGCATTGTCTTCACCGGCTTGCACGATGGAGACAATGTACGTTGGATCCAGAACCTTATGGTGTTTGTGCCAAATGCTCGCTCCAGCCAGTCGGAAACTCACAGTAATCCCTTTATGGAACGCCGAAATATCCTTTATTTTTCTCGTTTTGAAATTAAAACAGGAAACCTACCATCAACAGAAGGAACTAAAAAACCGCGGTGTTCAGACGACATACTTTTGTTTAGTAATCCGACGTTAAACTTGTGTGATCTTTGCACCAGGATTGTCGTTTCGCCCATGAATATGGATGAGAGATCATCCACTGGAAGCAAGACTATTTTTAATTTCGTTATTGAAAAAGTACGAGATCTTACATCAGAGAAAGTGTGGGATGTTCAGAGTGGTTTTACGCCTGTTAAAGGTTGCGCTAAACAAATCTTTGAACTACGTATGATGATCGAAAAGCATGTGGCTGTTTGTAAGATAGTCTTTGTTGCCTGCAAAGATTTAGAGAATGTTTATGACCGCGTAAATGAGATACTTCTATGGAAGGTAATGAATTGATATGGTGTTATTGGGAATTTACTTCATAGTGTAGATCTATATATGCTGGCAGTAGAGTTTATGTACGTGTGAATGGTGTTCTATTGAAATGGTTTGCTATTGGTGCAGGAGTCTGACAAATTTGTGTAGTGTTACCATGGCTGTTTAATATATTTATGGAAGCGTGCGAGCGTGATGCCAAGTTATACAGTACTGATTTATGTATTTTTATTACCCGTACGTGCATGTTAGTAGCATACTGATGACAAGGACCTGCTGGTAGAGAGCAAAAGTGAGTGCAGAGTACGTTGTCCTGGGTGTACGAAGTTTGAATGAAATTCAAAATGAAGTATAAATAAAGGAAAGCAAAGTTATGGTCTTTGAGCGAGTAACTCTTAGCACTGAATGTCATATAACCCTAAATGTCCCCGTGATTGAACCGGTGAATGCGTTTGTATATTTAGGAAGCATGTTTGACAGAGGGAATCAATTGGATTCGGAAATGAAAATCATGGATGTTATTGGAGATTGCACAGGAACGATGGGTTCTCAAGGAAGTCCCGCATGGCTGTGTATGAAAGTGTAATCACCCTACTCTAATAGCATGGCAATGAAACCTGGATACTTAAGAAGGTACATAGGAGACATTTGCGTGTTGCAGAAATGAGTTACCTACGGG
>CM077034.1:22816802-23107046 GCA_039090855.1 Macrothele yani
ATTTTGGCTGTCCATCAATGGTCTGTCCTTCTGGCAGTATGTCCAGCCCATTCACATTTCAAGAATTTAGCTCTGATCATGAAGTCTTCCACTCTTATCATTTTTCGGATCCACGAGTTCCTCTTCTTATCTCTCCTGGTTACACCAAGCATGCACCTCTCCATGCTGCTTTGAGTTGTCAACAGCCTTTGTATGTCTCTTTTAGTTGGAGTCCACGTCTCTGCACCATACGTAAGCACTGGAAGGATGCATTGATCAAACACTTTTCTTTTAAGACATAATAGCATATTGCTCTTGAAAATTATGCTGTTTCTTCCAAAAGCTCTCCAGGAAAGTTTTGTACGCCGATTAATTTCTTCATCAATGTGAACCTCGCCAGATATCTGCTATCCAAGATAAACGTACGTGTCTGTTATCTCTAGCTTTTCTCCATCAATCGATAAATCTTCATTTCTTGTAAAAGCATTGCACATCACTTTTGTCACTGAAAGTTCATTCTTAATCCCCCTTCTTTACTCTTGTCAGCAAGTTCCTGGATCATACTCTGCAGCTCTGATGAGGTAGTGGCAAAAATGACTACGTCATCAGCAAAACGAAGGTGGGTTAGATAATCTCCATTAATCTTTATCCCTTTGTTTTCCTAGTTCAGTGATTGAAAGACATTTTTCAATGTGGGATTAAAGAATTTCGGAGATATGGTGTCACCTTGTCTCACTCCCTTTCCAATTTTTATGTGTGTTGTATTTTCAAACAGCCGAATCTTTGCACTTGCATTTTCATGAATCTTATTAATAATATTAATGTATGCATCTTCAATACCACAGGATTTCAGAGCCATTGTAACTGCTGATGGTATTTACCTTCTAAATATCTGATTGCAAGAATCTTTTTTCTTCCTTTATATGTCATTTAAAACAAAAACTGTTTTGCATTACGGTTTGTGTTTTCAGTAATTTTACGATAGATGGCGTAAAAGTGAAACTACATCTTCCTCGATATAGCTGCTTCTAAAAGTCCTATTTGAAAGATTCTTTTTGTAACGTCCTCAGAAAAATTTTAAGTTTTTGGGAAAGACTGTTCATCCACCAAGGATGGCGTAAATTTTCATTTCTTTTTCTGGTATTTTTGCGAAAAAATGTGCGATTCTCAAAAACTCGATTAAAAAAGTTCTTGCGCAGACCGATATCTTATATACCACAGAAAGTTTTGAGAATACACTTCTGCTTAAAATAGTGCACAATCTTTTCGCCGGAGGGCATACATCAGTAACTTATTTTTGTCGATATCTTTGCTTCAAATATTCCGATTTAAAAAACTGTTTCTTCATCTGAGGTCCTTTCTGGTGCAAAATGTTTTGCATATCGTTTTGAAAAGAAAACTAACGCACGGGCATACCATTAGAGGGCGTACGTTTGCGTATCCGTTTTGCAACAACATCAGGGAGACCAAACACCCAACTGAAAAAATTTAAAATTGTTTTTCTTTCAGATATGACTATATCGCAAATGCGAATTCCAAGAAATCTACACCTGTATTGCAAATGCAAATTCCAAGAAGTCTACACATACAAAAAAAACATACATAAAATGTAAAAATTTTATACCTTGGCTTTAATTCAGTAATAACGCACGGATTTCACCCTGGGGTGGTGTAAAATATTGAGGATGCTAGTAAGATAATACTGTGCTGGAGAAAATCTCCCACTCTCAATATTAGGAGTGGTAAAAAAGTTCTCGCCATTACTACAAGCGTGTTTCTAATTACCTGAGGAATCTTTACAGCGTTACCTGAAAACAGGTTAGTCCCAATTGCGGACAGAGGGAAAAACAGTGTCAATTGCGGACATATCCGATTACGTCCGCAATGGAAAAAAGGGGAAGAGTTTTTAGTGAGAGATTAGGTAAACACTCCCTTTGGCAAAAAATACTAAAACTGGGATTAGTGAATGAATATAACAATAACCAGAAGATAAGGCAACACCTCCGAATGCGTGCTTCATTGGCCTATCTTTCTATGAAAAATAAAGACGATGGTTGATATGCATTCAAGAATCCAGTCCACATTAATGAAAACCTTCAGAAATTTTATGATTATTTCCTAATTGGCTGGAAATTCCGGTAACAACTGTAGAAATATGGAATTGCAACAACAAACAACAAAAGGACAAATAATGTCGTCGAAGGCTGGAACCATCGGTTAAATGCAGCCATCAAAAATCCTCATCCTAAAGTCATGAAGTTCATAACGTGCTTGAAAGATAAAGCGAGGAACACCGACTTCCTGTAAAGCAGAGAGTGACTGAACATCGAGGACAAGAACAAACACAAACAACAACAATCAAATTGTATGAGCGGATCAGCAAAACTACGGCAGAGTTTTACAAAACTGCGAATACCCTGCGTTGTTTGAAGAATCTATCGTTCATTCAGAAGTTGGAATAATGAAGAAGAAATCCACATCTACCTTCAGTTTTGTAATTTTATTGTGAAACTGATATACAGTGTGTTTTTATGAGAATATTTGTATTTTTTTTCACTTTTTGTTTTGAATTAAAGAAAGTGAAATAAAATAAAACAGATTAATTAAAAAATATTAACTTTTTCAGAAATTGGGGTTAAAAAAAGTTATAGCTGCACTGGAAGCTCATTCTCATAGGTGGACTGGCCCCGGCTGTATCTTGTATAAATTTATATTTATATACTCTATGGTTTTCAGTTACGACCCACAGTAGCGTACAAAAAAAAAATACTTTTTTAAATTAGGCTGATAAAGAAGATTTTCAAATAGAATGAAAAAAAATCCCCCATTTATCTACACAACACTTTTCCAATATTTGAATGACTTCAAATAAAATTCTGGAGAGGGATTAGGGAATTCCTTTCCCAGTTGCGGACAGAAAGAGGATCTGTCCGCAATTGTCACCCTGTTTTTCCATCTGTGCGTGGCAGAGACATTCGCCTAGTTGGGAAGACACCCTGTAAGAAAACGTATGGAGCAAACCATTCCACACTGCCATTTGGGTTCAGCTCCTTTTGATTATTTAGATTAGCACTTAGTAAAAAAAAACAAAAAAAAACCTAACTAACCGTTTGTGTGCGTGAATGACAGTTTAAGGTGCCTTGATTTTCTTTCTTTCCTTCACAGAGCGTAAATTACCCATCGCCTCAAGAAAAAAGCCCACCTTTTTATAGGGAAAAATTATTCGTAATTTGCTATTGCTAAAAATTAGTTAGCAAATATTTTGTTGTATTAGGAGCAGTAGCATCACGTTAGCTACACTAAGGCTTAACCGCATACATGGAAAGTCAGCATCCTGAAGACTAAGAAATAAAACTGAATGCCAGCTTCCAATACATGTTGATGTGTTGCGGTGCCAAACATCTCTGCTCATGGCACTGGTTTTTTATTGCGGAAGTAGTCTGAGTTGTCAGTGCTTTAAAAATTGTCCCTTCAGCGAGGACTGTTTAAGGTTGTATTCAAGGATGATAGAAATTTCAGACTGAAGCCCATGTAGATGTTTTTTTTTTATTAGTATATTATTTTCCGTTGTTTTCTTAAGTTTTTCTTTTCCGACAATTTCTCCAAATATACAGCTATAAACGAAAACAATTAGATTACATACAAGGGCAGATCGTCCAAAAACCCACGGGGGAGGAGGGCGTTCACGGATTTTCAGGGAGTCTAAAAGCGGCCTCGAAAAGATGCCTGAATACATCACTGCTTATATGAAAGTCCCTTTGTTTCAAATATCTTACTTCCACTTTTTGTGTGCAAATTTGTTAATTTTCGTAACATGCTTTTGAGAAGTTAGTGTGCGTAAGCAGCTGCTTCTGTTTTTTAGATATTTTATGAATTCTAGAAATCCGGTTGATTTTTTTATGACGGTATCGGTTGGCTGTAAAGCCAAAATGGTGTTGCTGGGCCATCGCTCAAGCCAGCACTAGCAGCCAGCAATGGCCCAGCACTATGTTACCGCTGCCCACAATAACGGTCAATAAAATGTCCCGGCGGCCCTGCAAGCACGTGACGCAAATCATGGCTAGCCTAATGTGGTCCGCTAGTTTCCCGGCAGTGACAATCATTGCCGCATCGTGTCCACCAATTTTCCAGCGGTAGCCAATAAGAAAAAGAAAAAAGTAAACCGCAGTTTCCCGAAGGCACAACTACCCTTCCCGCTTTCCTTACCACGAAACTTCTGCATGACGTCACGCCACTGGGGAAATTTTCTCAACAAGTCCAAAAAAACGTGCTTTTGGATCTGGCTGGCATCGAATCAAGGACGGTCTGACAGTACACTTCCTTTCCCGACTACGAAACTTTTTGCATGACGTCACGCCGCTGGAGAGAAATTTTCTCAACAAGTCCCGAAAAAACGTGCTTTTGGATCTGGATGGCTTCAAAGAAGCCCAACGACAGTCTGCTTGGAAAGTGAAGCTGCACTGACCCCTACACTGGTTTAGCACGTACGCGCCTTTTGCTTGAGGCTTGAATCTCTCTCCTGCGCGATGTAGAAACAAAGGGTTCTCTTTTTAATTTAACAATGTTGTGAGGTATTTTTCATAAATGTCAGTTTCATATAATTTATACATTTTTATTTTTCAGCGTAATTATTGTTGTTTTTTTTAACGTAGGAGAACTTCACTCATTTTTCAAGAGGTGTACCAACTTAGAAACCACTATCCAAAGTTCCGTGCTGTCCTTGTGGTCCTGAAAGGCGGTTGTTTCATTAATATATTTAACCGTACATGCCACATTTTGTTACATATTTACCACTATATCTTTTTTTCCACTGTCCCAAGCTACATTTCTTCTAAAGAGGAAAAATATTTCATTTCTCTTGTCGTTATTTTAAAAAGCGAATTCTTACAGTCTTGTGTAATTAACCCATGGATGAGTACGTTTATATCCACATAGCGTTGCTTTTTTTTTCATTTTCAAATTTTTACCAACATAACGATTGTTTAATGTCTTTCTTCCCGGACCTTTGTTTAAGGAAGCAGTTTAGTGTATGATAAAAAAAAAAAAGATTACAAATAAATTTTTTCTTTTTTATTCATGTGAATGGATTGTGTGTATTTACAATGGTTGTCTGCTACTCTCTCGATTCTTAGTGTGTTAAAAGAAGAAACTTTTGCTATGAAATTAGTTTCTATAAATGCACGAGAGTAATTGACTATTTCTTACAATTCGTTAATAAGTATTTATATAATTTTCTTCCGAACGTAATGCTTCGTCGACGTGGCATTTCATTAGGAAATACATTCGTCTCTCTACACATGGATTTTTTTCTTAACATTCACTAAAATAACACGATGTCGATAGTCCTGTTGTTCGGTTGCCAGCTACGGGCCACCTAGAGGCACTTACAGCTTGGAGGCCCGCAATTCACGGCGTTGCTGCAGGGCCATCAATGGCTCGCCAACTGATTGCGTTGCTAACAGCGAGCAGCCTACCGCCCCATGAGGGGCAGATTTCAGCCAACAATGACCCAGAACTGCCAGCTGGTGACCAGCAGTTTCACAACACTTGTGTTTTTCCAGGGTATGAATAACTATGAAAAATTTTATTCGCATCATAGAGGATTCAAAAGACGTTTTCATTGCAATGGGAAAATTGATTGTAAATAAAGTACTCATTTTCTGCTTTTTTTTTAAGTAACTTTTACCATGTGAAAATATTTTTTTAAGTTAAATTCTATGTTTATAGTTGATATATATATACTTTTTATCAACTACAAAATGTATGTACGAATCTCATCATTCTGGTCTGCTACAGATTTTGTAGATACACTTCTGAGTCATTTCAGCATGCACAGTATTTGTGTAGATATTCATATCTCTTGTAAAAATTACCCGTAATAATACTTCGTTTTATTATTATTAACGTAAGCTCAATATAAAAACGAATTAGCCGTGTAGAACTGTAGAAAAACGATTTTTTCGGGTTTCAATCATTGATTGCTAAAAAACCAACAGTTGTCCACTTTTTTAGATATTTTATCCAGTTTCAATGCTAGATTTAAAACCTGAATATTTTAGTTTAAAAACTTTAGCGTTTTAGAAATTTGTTGTTAGCTTTTCTATGATGTACTACAGAGGTAAAGCACATGTCAAGACGGCAAAGTTGCAGCGATAAACTACGACGGTGTAACTAAATTGGGAAAGCATTCAGCTCCGGAGCAAAAGGAATATGCTTTGATCCCCGTCACAAACAAATTTGTGTTTTCACATTTCGATATGATACAATATTTCAAGAAGTTTTAAGAAGGGAGTGTCTGCCCCCAGGTCTAAAACTACCCTTAGACGTAGGGAGTTAGGACATTTGAGTAAGTGAACTCAATAGGAAAAATAAAAAGAAAAATGAGTGAAAGGAGAGGGTGACATATCTTGTGAACAGTGACACCCGTCCGGTTGGAAGGGGAACCAAGCACCGCACAACCTCATAGAGAACCATCCACAACACCACCTGGCCGCCGACGCACCAGGGAGTGACTGAAACTCAACGAGACCAAATCCAAATGCCAGAGAAGAATCCATTTTCACCATCTTAATGCCAATCTGATGAAGAAAGGGGTGGTGGTCTTTCTAACACCCACAATTGTTCACATACTTACTCTCTCTCTCTGTGTCAACGATCGCCACATTTGTTCTGGGATACCTATGGAATTCGCTGGGATTGTAATCTACCGCGCCCCTGATAAGTCCATTACGGTGGATTTCCACTTTCTTCACATTTCAACCCGAACCCAAATTTATGAGCAACCCCCACCCTCCATTTAAATTTCCTGGATAAACCCCTGGATTCTGTTAACCCAATAAAAAGTTTCCACTCACTACTAAATATATGCAACGTATAGCGTGTAAAAAAATTTCATTACTAAAATTTGATCACGAAATCATTGGAAGGAAACCGAAGAAACATATACACAATGGCTAACAATTCTATCAGATTTTCATGAGAAGCTTAAAAGGATAATCCTCTCGAGGATAATCCTCCACCGAATATCTTTGCTTGAATATTCCGTGGAGGATTATCCTCGAGTGGGAAAGGTGTGGCTTCATGTGTCTTAATTCGCCAATCACCTTTGCCGGAGGGAAATCCAATTAGCGAATTAAAACATCCCTTCTGCGGGTATAAATCAAGTGGCATAAAACAGTCGTAAGTTGGTCTTCCTTCAATACGGTCGTTAGTTCGTCTTCCTTAGAAAAGAAAGTAGCAATTCTCCTACCTTTGAAGAAAGAAGTCATTGATTCTTCAGCTACGAGTTATCATATAAGGTATGTAGTCTCTTTATACATATTATTACTTTCTTACAATAATGTTTACTTAAATTGTATGCAGCGTTGGTCCTTATAGAATTTTTATTTGGTAGGAAAAAATATTAGGTTCGGGTTCCACTGCTCCGTGAAGCATTGATGGCGTTTTAAATCATATTTTATAATTTGCCTTTTTAAATTCACCATGGATTAAAGACGAACAATTCGGTAAAGTCCACAAGTTGCTCACGGTAGTGTTACTAAACTTAAAAAGAGAGAGAGAGAGAGATTCATGTCAATTATAGTGGTGATCTTGTTGAAAAAACATATCCGTGAATGTTGAAATAAGTATTGATTTACGTTTGATTTTTCGCGTGTTTTTTCGCTAATTCTCATTCAACATAGCTTACGATTCGTATAAAGTAAATGAGGAAAAAATGCACACTTCTAGAAAATAAAAAAGAAACGCCAATATCTTGATAAAATCACAATAAGCCAGCTCGTGGCTGATGTTTTCTTACGTTTGTTAGAAACATGAGATCTTTTCTAATTTCATGAAGAAAAGTATTAATTTCAACTAAGCAATCGACACATCTAGTCAGAACATTTCCGCTGCTCAACCGCATAATGTCACCTAGAATTACAAGGTCATGGTGTAGAGTGGCTGATGTTTTCTTACGTTTGTTAGAAACATGAGATCTTTTTTAATTTCATGAAGAAAAGTATTAATTTCAACTAAGCAATCGACACTTCTAGTCAGAACATTTCCGCTGCTCAACCGCATAATGTCACCTAGAATTACAAGGTCATGGTGTAGAGTGGCTGATGTTTTCTTACGTTTGTTAGAAACATGAGATCTTTTTTAATTTCATGAAGAAAAGTATTAATTTCAACTAAGCAATCGACACATCTAGTCAGAACATTTCCGCTGCTCAACCGCATAATTTCACCTAGAATTACAAGGTCATGGTGTAGAGTGGCTGATGTTTTCTTACGTTTGTTAGAAACATGAGATCTTTTTTAATTTCATGAAGAAAAGTATTAATTTCAACTAAGCAATCGACACATCTAGTCAGAACATTTCCGCTGCTCAACCGCATAATGTCACCTAGAATTACAAGGTCATGGTGTAGAGTGGCTGATGTTGTCTCACGTTTGTTAGAAACATAAGATCTTTTTTAATTTCATGAAGAAAAGTATTTTTGTTAGAAACATGAGATCTTTTTTAATTTCATGAAGAAAAATATTAATTTCAACGAAGCAATCGACTCATCTAGTCAGAACATTTCCCCTACTCAACCGCATAATGTCACCTAGAATTACAAGGTCATGGTGTAGAGTGGCTGATGTTTTCTTACGTTTGTTAGAAACATGAGATCTCTTTTAATTTCCTGAAGAAAAGTATTAATTTCAACTAAGCAATCGACACATCTAGTCAGAACATTTCCGCTGCTCAACCGCATAATGTCACCTAGAATTACAAAGGTCATGGTGTAGAGTGGCTGATGTTTTCTTACGTTTGTTAGAAACATGAGATCTCTTTTAATTTCCTGAAGAAAAGTATTAATTTCAACTAAGCAATCGACACATCTAGTCAGAACATTTCCGCTGCTCAACCGCATAATGTCACCTAGAATTACAAGGTCATGGTGTAGAGTGGCTGATGTTGTCTTACGTTTGTTAGAAACATAAGATCTTTTTTAATTTCATGAAGAAAAGTATTTTTGTTAGAAACATGAGATCTTTTTTTAATTTCATGAAGAAAAATATTAATTTCAACGAAGCAATCGACTCATCTAGTCAGAACATTTCCCCTACTCAACCGCATAATGTCACCTAGAATTACAAGGTCATGGTGTAGAGTGGCTGATGTTTTCTTACGTTTGTTAGAAACATGAGATCTCTTTTAATTTCCTGAAGAAAAGTATTAATTTCAACTAAGCAATCGACACATCTAGTCAGAACATTTCCGCTGCTCAACCGCATAATGTCACCTAGAATTACAAGGTCATGGTGTAGAGTGGCTGATGTTTTCTTACGTTTGTTAGAAACATGAGATCTCTTTTAATTTCCTGAAGAAAAGTATTAATTTCAACTAAGCAATCGACACATCTAGTCAGAACATTTCCGCTGCTCAACCGCATAATGTCACCTAGAATTACAAGGTCATGGTGTAGAGTGGCTGATGTTGTCTTACGTTTGTTAGAAACATAAGATCTTTTTTTAATTTCATGAAGAAAAGTATTTTTGTTAGAAACATGAGATCTTTTTTAATTTCATGAAGAAAAATATTAATTTCAACGAAGCAATCGACTCATCTAGTCAGAACATTTCCCCTACTCAACCGCATAATGTCACCTAGAATTACAAGGTCATGGTGTAGAGTGTACCGAAAATGGCGGAAGAAACTCATTGTAGAAGGAACAGTACAATATTATTATGTTTAAATTTGACCTAATCACAAAATACCGTCAATGAGGAAATATTTAAAACTTTGTTAGCAAATCATCAAAACTTTATGAGAAGTTGTGCTTTTCGGTTTACATTTATCTGCGGTGTGTCCACAGTGTTTTGCTGTAATGCTATCATGTGTAAACATGAAATGAAATACTATCAAGGGTCAGAACCCGTTGACCATGAAAACACTTGCAAAGTCCCTAGCTGTAAAGCTTTTCTGGTGCCCACTCACTCCCATGATAACCTAGGTGATGCTTCTTTTTTATTACTTTACCAAGTGTCTAAAATTAAGCTGGAAGACGTAATTACCGTTGCTTCCCCTGTAATGCGCCACTAACTAAAAAAATTGCCTTACGCCTAATTACTGTTCGTCCACAATGAACTTCTTCTGCCATTTTGCAATAAGTTTCGCCATTTGGATGCACATGTTGTTTCGAACAATGAACCTCTTGCGCCATTTTGGAATAATTACGATGACCTTGTAATGCTATTGAACGTTGTGTGTTTAAGCACAGGAAGTGTTTTGACTAGTTTTGTCAATTTCCTAGTTAAAATAAATTTTTTCATGAATGAAATTAAGAAAAACGTCGTGTTTCTAACAGACGTAAGAAAACATCAGCAGTAGCCGGAGTATTTTCCAATTTTCAGAATATGGGCAAGTTTTCCTATTTTTAAGCAGCGAGCATGTTTTCTATGGATTTTTTCGTACATTCGTGTAAAGAGGGAAGCTCTCAACCTTCATGCGACACGTAACAACTTTTGAAATATTTTGGCGGTCCAGAGAAGGTAGGAATAATGCACTACAATGTACTCTTTGGTATGTGAGAGGATATTCCCACTACTCAAATATAGGAAAATTATGCCTACTGTTAACTATAATGTTTTGTTTAAAACATAACGTCGTTCTACACAGTCATGAAAAAATATCCTAATTTCAATCAATAAGTCGACAAACTTTTCCTCTTCTAAACCATATATTGTTATCAAACATTACAAAGACACCAAAGTTTGTCGGCAAAATGTTTGGTTGAAATTTAGATATATTTTAATGAAATTAAAAAAGACTCCATGTTTCTGCACATAAAAAACAAGTGTCCATTCGAGCAATGAACCTCTTCTGCCATTTTGGAAACAAACGGAGATGGTGTTTTAATGCTAGATAACTCTATATGGTTGAACGGAAGAAGTGTTTTGATTAGTTTTGTCCATTGCATAGTTGAAATTAAGATATTTTTACATTAAATTGAGAAAGAACTCACGTTTTTGCACGTAAAAAAGCACATGTTTATTCGAACAATGGATATCTTCTGCCATTTTGGAAACACACTGTGATAGCCTTATAATGCTAAATAACTTTCCGGTAGGGAGAACTGGTCACATTGCAATTTCAGTGCCATAAAATTGTTTTGAATAAACAAATATTTCCACTTCTTGAGCAAATATTGTTCACAAAACATCTTTCTTTCAGTATTTCGTTTTGAATAAGAAATTTAGACATTTCCATGATTTTCCGGCTAAAGACAAAGCGGAGAAGTGGCCTCAAAAATTTTAAGGAGTCGTACAAAAATTGCGTTTTCGTCCATTTCGTGGCCACGTTTCCAGATGTTGACTATTTGAGGCACATAAAGTTTCAATAATTTTGCATTTTCTTAATTGCGTTATTTATTTCAATTGTTTATAAAAAAATGTTTATAATCAACAACTCAACGAAAGAGGTTCATGTTATATAAACTAAACTACAGTTCAACAAATCCTCTGCGGGTATGTTCTGTCGCAGAGAAACAAGGGGGGGGGGGGGCTTGATACCTGACAGGTTTTCTGTGTTTACACTTAT
This sequence comes from Macrothele yani, assembly GCA_039090855.1. Taxonomy (NCBI): domain Eukaryota; kingdom Metazoa; phylum Arthropoda; class Arachnida; order Araneae; family Macrothelidae; genus Macrothele; species Macrothele yani. The sequence continues at coordinate 22,828,350 of CM077034.1, forward strand.
CGTATCAGATAATTTGTTCAGCTGAAATCTGTACACGCCGAAAAGCCCCCGACAGGGCTAAAATATTTTATGTTTTATTTATTCGGTATAAAGCCCCTATCCCCCTGAGACGGGTTTTCTGCGTTTGCAAGCTCCGTCAGATAATTTCTCGGGTTGTAATTTGTGAACGCTGAAAGTCTTCCAATTGTGTTACAAACTCTTCACATTTTACTTTTTCGGTATTAAGCGCCCCCCTCCACTCGACAGGTTTTTTTAGTTTGCAGGCACACTCAGATAATTCGTTTTGTTTTTATTTGTGAACGCTGGAAATCTCCCAATCAGACCAGAAGTTCCTTACATTTCATATTTTTAACATTACCCCCCCTGCTTTCATGAGTTTACACTTGCCCGCAGAGCATTTGTTGAGTTGTAGACGCTGAAAACTCCCGTTTGGGATACATATTCTTCATGTTTTATAATTACGGTCTTAGCCGGGGGGCGCAGTGGTCTAAGCGATGGCCTCTGATCATTCGTCCGAACGGGGTCCGGGTGGTAATCCCGGTGAGGCATGGATTTTGTGTTTGTCTTACGGCACTGGCTTTCTCCTTTCCCTGGAACCATTGACCCAAAATTAGGGACAGGCGACTGCTTATAGCCCATTGCGTTGCTCACGGGGGTCGTTAAACCTTCAATCAAAAAATAATTACGGTCTTAACCCCCTCCCCCCAGGTTTTCTGTATTGGCACGTGCCCTCAGATAATTTGTAGAGTTGTAGCTTGCAAACGCTCAAAGCCGCAGTACCGCAGCAGTAAGTCTTTGTGTTTAGTATTAAGCCCCACCAGCCCGATAGGTTTTCTGAGTTTGAACATGTCCACAGGGAATTTGCTTAGCTATAGTTTTTACGCCATGAAATTCTTTTGTCGAGATGTAGATCATAAGCATTTTTTTTATAACGAATTACATTAAATATCGCGATTAAGAAAATACGAAATTACGGAAACTTTGTGACTCCTAACCGACCTATGGGGACATGGCCAAGAACCTGTCTAAAACGCAATTTTTATACGGTTCCTCAACATTTTTGTGGCCAAGTTCTCCGGGTGGCCAGTTCTACACCCGATAATTTTATATGGTTCAGCTGACTAAGGGTTCTGATTAGTTTTGTCCATTGTTTAGTTAAAATTTCTATATTTTTCCATGAAATTAAAAAAGAACTCATGTTTCTGCAAGTTAAGAGCACGTATTCATTCGGACAATGAAACGTTCCCACAATTTTGAAAGCAAACTACGAAATGTGTGAAATAATGTCTACGGAAAAATGTCCGCCGCCCAGGTGGCGCAGTGGTCTAAGGCGCTGGCCTCTGATCATTCGTCCGTAAGGGGTCTGGGTTCGGATCCCGGTCAGGCATGGATGTCGTGTTTGTCTTACGGCACTGGCTCTCTCCCTTCCCTGGAACCAGTGACCCTAAATTAGGGACGGGCGACTGCTTATAGCCCATTGAGTTGCTCACGGTGGTCGTTAAATCTCAAATCAAAAAAAAAAAATGTCCACTTCCCGAAAATAGGAAAAAAATGGCCACTTTTTTAAAATACGGCAACTGTCGACTGATATGCTCTTACGTCTGTTAAAAAATTGTTCTTTTTTATTTCACTAAGAAAGGCCTTAATTTCAACTGAGCAGACTACAAAGCTGGTCAGATCTGAGTTCGCGCATATGGCCATAAAAGTTTAAGGTGCCGTATAAAAACTGCAATTTCTTGTAACCATAAGAGAAGTGAATTCGGAACTCCAAGTTAATTTTGAGAAAACGTTCAATGTCAGTCAAGTAATGATTCCACTTTTATCCGGGGAAATAAATTGCCCTGACTTAGTACATTTTTTAAAACTACGGTATTATACGAAACAGCTGAGTTGCAGCATGGCTTATGCTATGTTCGAAAAAGGAAGATAAGATGGACTTTTTTTAATAATGCCGCGCTATTACTTAGTCTCCAAATATTTATTTATAGGCCCTTGGCCTAGGCCTTTTTACAGTTCTTATTGCGCTGATTGTATATTAAAAACGTTTACATATATAGCCAGGGTATTAATGTTGCGCCTGTACTTTGGCACCAACCGTTATTTAATAGATCCTTAGTCTTTTTAACAGCTTTTAATCGATTACACTAAATATTCAGAGCGTTTACATAACATGTTAAGTTATTAATATTGCTCTCTTACTTAGACATAAAATATTAATTACTAGGACTTAGGACAAAATAAACTGCACAAAACGAAATATACCAGTTTTCCTAGGGATCTGTAAGATCAAAATGACAAAAGGTGTATGTTGAACCTTTCTGACTCCCTAATCCTTGAGTTATGATTTTAATATTTCCTATGTGAGAACATGCAATAAAGACTAATCAGCAGGGGCTCAACGAATCGATCTTCAAGTGTTGATCTTTTCAGATTTTAAATTACAACCTTGATATTCCCTATTTCCAAACATTTCATAAAACCTAATAAAACGTACTTAACGGATCATTTTTCACGTATTTACAAGCCACCTAGGCTGCGGGTCTTTTTAATATATTTTAAATTAAAACCTACGTATTCCGTATTTGTAATTATGTTAAAAAAGCTAATAGGGCTTGGTGCCTTGTAAAAAGGTGAGAAGTAATTCGTTGAGTGCATTTTATTAAGTTTATAAATTGTTTCGAAATACGGAATATCTAGGATGAAACTTAATATATTTTAAAAAGGCTCGCGGCCTAGGTGGCATGTAAATAGGTTGAGAATTAATCGTTAAGTGCGTTTTATGAGGTTTTATATAATGTTCAGAAGTACGGAATATCAAGGTTAAAATTTAAAATCTAAAAGGATCAGCACCTGAAGATCGATTGGTAATTAGCCTTTATTGGTTGATATCACATGGAAAATATTAAAATCATAAGTTTAGGGAGACAGAAATATTCTAGATAAACCTTGTGTCATTTTGATCTTACAGATCCCTAGGAAAACTGGTACATTTTTTTAGTAAATCATTGGTCGTGTTTTTTTAATCCTTTAAGTGTTTCGACCTGCGATACTTGTACGCGGTGTTTCATCATGGTCAAAGGAATTTCTCGAAGTATTTTGTTCTTTTTGACAAAGAGTGTGTAGTTTACAGTTCTAGTTGCTTTGTCACTCTTTAATTGTAAACATGTCACCCTGTGCAATTTTCATTCTGTAGTTGTAGATTTCTATAATTTGTCGTTTAAACACTTGGAAAATCCCTTTCTGTTTGTCTTTCTTATTGAGTTTACTTTCTCAGATCTCCTAGCATCATATTTTTAAGGGTAATTTTAGACCTTGGGTCAGACACTCCCCTTCCTAAAACTTCTTCAAATATCGTATCATATCGTATTACCAACAGTCCATCGCAATCGACGAACGGAATAGTTGGTGATCTAAACGAATTTGATCATGAACACATTGTCGACGCTGTACAGATGGGTCATCCTATCGCCAAAGTCATAAGAACCCTAAGGCTCCCGAGGGCTACTGTATGAAGGGTGCACTGCGATTACAATACGATGGATGTACGCGATTGCACTATGACGGATGTACGCGATTACACTATGACGGATGTACTCGATTACACTATGACGGATGTACGCGATTACACTATGACGGATGTACCATCTCAAAGGGATCCAGCGGTGGCCGGCTACACGTTACTGGTGACTGCGGTCGACGTAGACTTTCCAGACTGATACATACCGACCGCTTTTCAACAGCGGCGCAATGAACATCCAAGTTACATGTCGGAGGCCCAACAAACGTCAACGAGCGAACGGTACATTGCGAAAACATAAATTTGTCCGTGACAGGGATCGAATATACTCCCCCTCACTCCGGAGTAAGTTGCTGTCCCAACTAAGCTGCACGAACAAAGTGTATTGCTGAAGATTTGACGTCTGGACACGTGCTTTGCCTGTGTACTACTTCACGTCATATCCCTTTTCTCCCTTTTTTACGCTTTCCAACGATAGGTTGAAGAAGCGTATATGGTCCAGCTTTGTCCGTCTGTACGCACGATAACTCACGTAAAAATATTTCGACGAAATTTTACTATGTGGTAGCGGACCACTGGGGACAAACCCTGTTGAAAATGGGGTCTAAGGTCAGGACATAGGAGCGGGATGAGTCACATTGCATCCTGTGTCATAACTTGCGTAATAATGGTTCGATTACGATGAAAATTTAGTAAGTCGTACAGGACCTTTTGGGGACGAACCATATTGAAAATGGGTGTAGTGGGTTCAAAGGTCAGGATATAGGAGCGGGATGCATTGCATCACATCTTATTAAAGGAGTAATTCTTGTATCTATGTAAATTTTATTTTGAAAACGGCTTTAAGGATTTTAATTAAAGTGGTTAACCTACCGTTTTCTGGTACTAGAAATGGATTTAGCTTTATCTCGATTCCGAAAAAATTCGTTTAGTGGGTTAAAAAAACCACCCCGAGTTACCATGTTTTTATGTCATGGCGTCGTCCAATTAATGTTAAGCATTCTTAGAAATCTTATGACGTCACACTGTAGCGATTGAGATGTTGGCGCGCGATCACGCCTTCTGCCTCATTACGTCACGCGTTGTTTGTGGATCCTATTAAAGTTTTATGACCTCACACTCTCGCGACCATCTTTCTCATTACGTCACGTGCTGTGTGCGTAATGCGAATTACTTCTATTTTCTTCTAGAACAAAACGTAAATTGTACCAGCTGCTTGGAGTTGATGCGTAGTACAGTATAAGCAGCGGAACGCTGATTTCGCATGTTTTTCCCTTCCAAATTTAAACTTCATACAGCATTGTTTTGTTACATTTTTGCTTAGTCACTTGATGACGAGCGTGTCCGCTGTGCTACAATATGATTAGTTCGTTTTTATTCACTACTATTAACAGAATGTCACGTGGATGTTGAAACAATATTAAAAAGTATGACTGGTCGACCCCCTAAGAAACGTCGACGTTTCAACTTTAATATGAAGAATACGGAACTGTTGGAACAAGAACAAGCGGAAGAAGTAAATATGGAACAGATTGAACATTCAAGAGCCAAAGGTTTACGATCACTTTCCAGTCTCAAAACATATGAACTTCCATTAGAAGAAGATCAGCCTACAAAAAGACCATTCCGAGCAGCTAAGGCGAGGAGCATGGAAATAATGTCCGACGTTATTTTAACCATCAATGAATCAATATCGGAAGAAAACCCCGATCAAATGCGGCGAATAAATAGACAGTGATGAAAAACCAATGCTACCATGGGGTTCGTTGAAGAACCCTATGTTGGCATTTATTGTTTGGTGTTTCATGTGCGGAAATGAAACAAACAATTTAAAAGAAATTCTTACTCTAACACAAATCAAAATTTATCATTTATCTTTGTTTCGATGTTTATTCTACATTAATGTGTCTCTAATTCGTCTGTCATTATTAATCTTGATGGTTTAGACTTAGCATTACAATACTTGGAAGTAACATATCAAAATATTACTTTCTTTGTGCCCTCATCCTCCCTTGACCCGAGCGACGCTCTGTGCTCCTGATATTTGTTCTTAAGCGTCCTAACTTGCGTAAAAATTGTTCGATATCGATGAACTTTTAGAATGTGGTAGGGAACCATCTGGGGACAAACCGTATTGAAAATGGATGGAATGTGGGTCAAAGGTCAGGAAATAGGATCGGGATCCATTCCATTGCCACTGTGCGTTAAAACTTAAGTAAAAATGCTTCAATTGAGACAAAACTTTTCATGTTGTTCCGGAAGTATACTATACCGTTTCTGTTGAATATCATCGAAATGGGATAAGAGTCCGGTCAGAGGAGCGAGGTTTAGTCCACAACCATTATTCTCATAACTTGACAAGAAATGCTACTATTGCGACAAGATTTTAGTATGTTGTTCCGTAGGTATACTGAACGATTCCGTTTGATAATATCGAAATGGGGTCAAAGGTCAGGGCACAGAAGTGAGATTTATTCCACAGGCATTATCCTCATAGTTGACAAAATGCTTCTATTGCGACAAAACGTTAGTATGTGGTTCCGGAGGTACACTGAACCAATTCTGTTTAATATCATCAAAATGGGGTCAAAGGTCAGGGCACATGAGCAAGATTTATTCCACGGTCATTATCCTCATAACTTCAGTAAGGAGTTCTGGTATGTTGGAAAGCGTATTAATGCATTGCACGATTTTACTAAGTTCTATTTCTTTTTTTTTTTTTTTTTTTTTTTTTTTGTAAGCGGAGAATGAATTTTCATTAATTCTAGACGATATGTGTAACAAACATCACAATATTTCGAAGAACCCAGCGGGAGACACACCCTTTTTTACGTTCGGGCGCCAATATGAGAACACAAATATTTCCTCTTCACGGAAAAATTTGTGTGGATCGAAACCACGGAAAACTTTGTGTAGATCAAGACCGCGCCCCTTCACTCTACAGTAAATTGGTTTCCAAAATAAGTTGCACGGATAGAATGTGTAGCTGAAGATTTGTCGTCTTGACACGTGATTTAGCTGTCTAGTACGTCAAAACATACTCTGGGCTACGGAAGCCAACGCTTTACTGGTTTGCTGCTGTTGACTGCGCGTCATAGGATCTTACCCCTCCCTCCTTCTGGTGCAGGGAACACTAAAACTGAACCACCGGATGGTGTCGCAGCGTCGGTTGGTCAGACGAATCTCGTTTTCAGTTGTACCGAGCTGACGGAAGGGTTCGGGTGTGGTGTCGAACGCATGAGGCCATGGCCTCGTCTCATCATGTCGGCTCCCTTCAAAGCGTGGTGGCTCTGTGCTGCATTGGGCAGCATTTTCATCGTTGACATTGGTTTCCTTAATGAGTCTGCAGAGTTATTTAACCGCTGCGCTCAACCAGGATGTGTTGAATGATGAGCTTCATGCTTTTACGGCCTTCGCTCATCCTGCGGTCCGTGATCTGTTTCACAAGGACACTTCGCCGACCCAATATCAGGCATCTGTTACTCAGAGATGACTATAAGAACACTCATCTGAGTTTGGAACCATCCAGTGGCCCCCTATGTCCTTGGATTTAAGCCTTCTGGAATGCGGCGGAGCGGTGCATCAGATCAATGGATCTTCGGCCGCCATCTCGGGCGGAGTTGTGGACAATGCTGCAACAGGCATGGCCTGTATGACCTCCAGTAACTCTTTGATGTCTGGTGAAGTCGATGCCTCGGCGTGTACAAGCTGTTATTCACGCTAGAGAAGAACCAGTAAGCTACAGCATTAGGTAGGTATGTGTAACGTTTTGTCCATTGAGTATATATCAGTTAGCTTCTGTGCCAGCGTTTTCCGAGTTTTTCTGAAATTACGATCAGCTAATATTGCCATGAAACGTTGAATTAAAAATATCTTGCAAAAATGAAAAAAATAAGTAAAAAAAAAAAAGAGATAGAAATCCATTCTTGTGTCATTGCAGTTGTAACAGGCAACTCAGCATTTTTATTAACTATGAATACAGGGAATGTATGTTCAGTTTTTGTATTGTCGTTATAGTTCTGAAGCGTAAGCAACGTTTTCCTTGAAGAGTACCTGGGTAAGAGATGTTGAATATCTTTTCATTTGAGGCTAAGACGAAGAGATTTTAAAATTTGCCAACTCTGAATCAAACAATACAGAGGGGGGCCACGAGATGAGCATTGATTTTACAGGTTGAATGCAATAACTTCTAACAACTGGCCTTGTGCTTTTTGATACTCGTGGCCAAACTGAGATGAATACGAAACTGTAGGCGTTCAAAATGAAATGGAAGTCAGGTTATAGAACTGGAATACTTTCTGCAGCATATGAATCATGGTAGTTGCTTCGATGACATTTGACATGAGTTTCTTTTGGGTCAGTCCTGTTCTATTGCATGCAGTGGGTGGGTCTAGATTAAGTTATGATAAAACATAATAGTCAAGATGAATTGAATGAAACGCGCAAACAGAAAAACAGCAATGTTAAACTTTAAAGAAATGAAAGGCGATGAAATTCTCGATTTTTTCACCTTGTATTTCTTGCATTTCATTTGATTTACAGCGCATTCGAGCCGGAGATAGGCACTGTTTTTGTTTTTTTTATTATAAAGAGTGATTCAAAAGGACTTTTCAACTTTGAGCTTATAGAACTTTATTTATAATACTTGAAGCGTTCATCGGTTGGAAAACACGTTCAGTTTTATCGCACATAAAACTGAACGTGTTTCATCATTTTGGTTCGATGTAAATGTCATTTGTAATAGGGCAGACATCCCAAATTTCTTCCCAAACTCGAAGCACCATATCTGTTGTTACTTCTGCAACTCTGGTGGTGATTCCAGTTTTGCGTTCAGCGATATTTGCAGGTAGTCTGAAAACAAACACAATATCTATAGTGAAAACCCATAGAAAAAAATCGAGCGGTGTCAATTTGGGAGAACGAGGTGGACATGCTATCGGCCCTGCTCGATCAATACACCGGCTTGGAAACCGATTATTGAGGAAATCCCGGGCATCTGTACAGTAATAAGGTGGTGCTCCGTTTTGCTGAAAGTAAGTGCGTCCTTCTTGGTCATCATCATATAAATGTGGAATCAAATAATTTTCGAACGTATCCAGATACACGATACCGTTGATGACCTTCTCATGAAAACAGAAGGGTCCGTAAACCTTATGTTCGATAAACACATTCACTTTTGAGCTATCACGAACATGTTCCAGAGATTGGTGTGGATTTTCAGCGAACCAAATCCTGCTGTCTTGGGTGTTAACCTTTACACTGCCATGAAATATCGACTCATTACTGAAGATTATACTGTACATGTAGTGCAGAAATGTCCCGTCTTCCTCTATCCGATGTAACATTCCCACACAGGATTCCTGAGGAGCTACGCAGTACGCTCTACTAATTTCTTGGACCATGGTAAATCTGTATGGTTTTAAGTGTAATCCCTTTCGTACACTCGCCAAACCATCGGTTGTGAAGTAACCATTTCACGAGATGCATGTCTCTTTGATTTCGTGAATTTGTATCAGAAACCAGGGGATTTCTCATGACGAACAGGACAAGTGATCTCAACCAAATTCTTACGTTAAGAATAAATTATATGTATAAAGGGAGGATCCCTACGATACAGGGCACAAAATTTCGTCGAACAGTCATCACGAATTTCGTTTCTTCAAACCCAAACACACACCGTGAACAGTTAGCCCTTGTGAAAGCAGCCATTTTGAAATGCACGTCGCTGGTGGTCGCGCTTACGGATTTCGATGCTATCGCATTACCTGAAGTAAAACTTGACGTGATTTTCTACAGATTAAAGACTTCAAACGTTTTGTAAGTATTCTGAATAAATTTATTATCTTTCAAAGTAGTAAAGTCATTTTGCAATGACCCTGTGACTTAGTAGATAAAGTAGAACAAGAATTCGACACTAAGGTCGGAAATGAAAAAGACTTCATACTGAACTCTTTAGAAAACTGTGTGCATTTCCTTCCATATATAAGAAATTATAAAATGACAAACCATTAAAGAATTCGTTTGTTTCTCTGGCACGCAGTATCGGAGAGATTTCTAAGTTTCTTACAAGTCGAATATTTATTTACATATGCATTGGAAATGTAATGTCTGATTGTCCATCAATAAGAATTTTAATAATGTATAATTTAATTGAATATTTAATTGCATTGTCTAAAGAATTTCAATAATGTCTAATTTTAGGTGTGTGATAAGAATTTTAATAATGTCTGATGTTCATCAACAAGAATTTTAATTGTGCTTTAATTTCTTTCCAGAATTCCTGACCGTTGCTAGAAAATGAGTGCTAGGAATATTCCCAGTTTGCAGAATCTGTCTTTGAAAAGAGTTTTTGAGGATACATTTCTACACGCCACGAAATTCCGCGGAGACTCTACGAATTATGGGAAATTCCGTAAGTACCACATACGTCAGATCCCCTTTTGTTTTTAAACTATGTCTAACTAATATGCTACAATTAAAGAATGTGAGAAAGTTTCTACATTATATGTCTAAAAATGTAATTTTTGTCCAGACTGCATTTCAAAAGTGTAAATTCAATTTCGATAAACTTGAAGAGATTACCAGAAGAGTTGCGGTGGCGAGCCAATGGACCCCTGGAGGCCGGCCAGAGTCAAACAGATGTGGCCAAACGGTGGAATGTGAGTCCTTCCTTATTTCATAGGCTGTTGAATACATATCTAAGAACAGATTCAGCGTCCATAAGGTAGAGCCAAGGAAGGCGACAATTACCATTGACGACCGTTATTTGCATATAACCGAACGAAGACAAAGGACTTGAACAGCAACCCAGCTCAGATCTGCCCAAATAGACGACGCCATTGCTCTGTCCACGTTACTTTATAAACAACGCATAGCAACTGAAAAATTGCCCATCCGACACCATCTGTCTATTTGCATACTTCCACGTATTTGAAATATATTCAAATCAGCCCTACTGGAAGGTTGATATCAGCTTCAACTGTACGCAGATGGCTTCATTAAGGAGCTCTCTATGCTCGACAACCATCGGCACAGGAGAAGCGATTCAGTTGGACACGCATGCGTGTTAGCTGGAGTGAGTGACAATGGAGATCTGTCTTCTTCACTAACGAATCGAGATACAGCTTAGAGAATGGTACCAGACGTTGTTAGATATTGAGGGAGCCAGGAAACTGCTATCATCGCAGTAACATTGGTGAAAGAGATCGTTATGGTGGAGGTAGTGTATGTGTTTGGCTTGTCATCTCTTCAGGTGGTCGAACAAATCTCTACCAGTGGCGTATCTTGGGTCCAGGTGTATATTCGCCTGGAGTAGCGTTTTTTTGTTTTTTTTTGTTTTTGTTTATTGCAAAGTTTATTTTTCAGTTGTTAACTAACAGAAGTAACTTCGCACTAACATTTATGAAAGAGATCGTTATGGTGGAGGTAGTGTGTGTGTTTGGCTTGTCAATTGCAAAGTTTTGGTTTGTCAATTAGTTTTTTTAATTGCAAAGTTTATTTTTCAGTTGTTAACTAACAGAAGTATCTTCGCAGTAACATTGGTGAAAGAGATCGTTATGGTGGAGAGAGTGTGTGTGTTTGGCTTGTCATTTCTTTAGGTGGTCGAACAAATCTATACCAGTGGCGTATCTTGGGTCCAGGCGTATCTTCGCCCCGAATACGTTTTTTTTTGTTTGTTTTTTGTTTATTTCAAAGTTTATTTTTCAGTTGTTAACTAACAGAAGTATCTTCGCAGTAACATTGGTGAAAGAGATCGTTATGGTGGAGAGAGTGTGTGTGTTTGGCTTGTCATTTCTTTAGGTATTCGAACAAATCTATACCAGTGGCGTATCTTGGGTCCAGGCGTATCTTCGCCCCGAATACGTTTTTTTTTCTTTTTTTTGTTTATTGCAAAGTTTTTTTTTAGTTGTTAACTAACAGAAGTAACTTCGCAGTAACATTTATGAAAGAGATCGTTTTGGTGGAGGTAGTGTGTGTGTTTGGCTTGTCAATTGCAAAGTTTTGGCTTGTCAATTGGTTTTTTAATTGCAAAGTTTATTTTTCAGTTGTTAACTAACAGAAGTAACTTCGCAGTAACATTGGTGAAAGAGATCGTTATGGTGGAGAGAGTGTGTGTGTTTGGCTTGTCATTTCTTTAAGTGGTCGAACAAATCTATACCAGTGGCGTATCTCGGGTCCAGGCGTATCTTCGCCCCGAATACGTTTTTTTTTGTTGTTTGTTTTTTGTTTATTGCAAAGTTTATTTTTCCGTTGTTAACTAACAGAAGTAACTTTTCCCCTTAATTTTAGGTACAGGCTATTGCTATCATAATACCAAATCATTATGAGGATTAGGATTTTAACACTTATTTGTACATTAACTCCATTCTTTTTTTGAGCACTTTATTTGCACATGCAGTCCATTTTTCTTTCCTTTTGGTGAAGTTGAGTGTAACATTTCCATAAAAAGTTTCTTCCGAGTACTTTATCTCATTTAAAAAAAATATTTTTCTCTATTGACAAAACAGCCAATTTGCTCAAGTGTACATGCCCTTATGTTGCGCTAAAGTACAGTATGTCTGGACTCTTTTTAACGTAGAAAAACTTCTCTCGGCAGTTGCAGTTGTTGATAGAAATTTTAATATTAGGTCTCCGAATTTTTACACCTCAAAACAGCTCAATGCCCAGTTTACTAAATTTCATGTAACTAGTAACGTCTTACTAATTTCTTTTTGTATTCATCAAGGGAATACTAAACACCAAAAACCCACACACGTGCGCTCGCGCGCGGTTCATTTGTGATTCGAACTGTGTCAAAATTTGAAGCACAGGGTTCTTTAAGTTCTGACAGTAGATGACCAGGAAAGCTTTCAACAATTTTTTTAAAACAATTCCCATCCAACAAAAGTCATGAATTTAAGATATATTATCACAAATTTCAATTCATTAACACTTCACACAGATGAAACAACTCTCGCGAAATTCGGGCATTTACGGGCGGGAGCATGCAAGTGAGTCAAAGTCTTCTCTATTCTGGGCGAACCGTTGCGTGACGCAACGGCCTATTCACACTTTATCTGCTTCTCTATGTTGTCATGGAAACTCTAGCCAGCGAACGTATCCAAAGTCTTTGAATCACGTCATCCCTCCTCTATGAGGCGCGTTGGTCTTTGATCTCCAGACTGATTTTCTTCGTCAAAAGAAGTGAATCAGCATATCTTTTTTCGCAGCGAAACATCGACATAGTTTAATACTGTTGATAATTGACTTATTTGTATATATCTAATTGACTTTATTTTGTGCATTACCCGGACTTCGAAGCTGCTCTAGCTAGCGTTGAATATACGCCACTGTCTGCCAGTTGGTAACCTGACTGCACAGAGATATAGAAATGGTATCCTGCATCCATATGTACCTCCTTATGCAGGTGCAACAGGTGATAAGTTTCTTCAACAGGACGATGATTGAGATCACACGGACCGCGCATCGTGCAGCTATACCTTCAGCTGGAAACCATTGACCGTATGGAATGGCCAGCTCGATCTCCGGACCTAAATCCCATTTAACAGGTATGCGATGCTCTGGGGAGACGTTGTGCTACTCTCGATCCCATTTCCTACAGGAGCTTGCTACTACTTTGCAAGAACAATGGGCTTTACTCAATACTGAGTTATTTGACACCATCAAAATTAGAATGGGGCATCGCTCTCGGGAATGTATTGTTGCTCGAGTTCACCACACATCATACTGAAGTAACTTCCCCATTGAGTTTCTGTACTCTATTTTTTGACATGTTCCTGTATAGTCCACTTTTCTGATATTAAGTAACGTTTTCGTGACTTGTTTTTCGCTTAACCTATAACTTACACCTTAATGCATCTTGTCACTGATTATCAAGATATTTCACCAAGTAGATTTTTTTATTATCCTGATTTTTACTTAATTTATGGATGTCTCTAACACCGTCGAGTCACATAATTGTGACCACCTTCTACTTTTGAGGTCAATCGCTCGTAGCCAATGAAAGAAGGCACATGGGGTCGTTAGCTGGCTGGGAGAGCATATGAGATATACTATCACTCGTTGCGTGCTGCTCTGGAGAGAGTGTATCGTGATTGGAGAAATGGCATCATTGCAAATAAGAGACGTGGAAACTGGTGAGCATCACATGTGCCCTCAATGTGAGAGGTGAACATCAGTAGCAAAGGTTCGTGAGGACCGATCGACACGCCACAATAGTGCACGTCACTAACCGAGTGAACCAGGGGGCTACTGGAATTGTGTCTAAAAGAACAGTTCAGAGAACCCTGCTGCGTATGGGGCTCAGATGCAGAAGGATAGTCACTGCACCTATGCCAACAAAGGTGCATCGGTAGAAAAGTCTTACATTTGCACAGAAGTATCGGAATTGGACCTCCACTGATTGGAAAACAATTGCCTTCTCCAATGAGTCACAACCTCGTGGGGGCAGCGTTATGGTCTGGAGAATGTTTTCGTTGCAGTCCCTGATTCCACTCATACCTGTTAAAGTCACTTTGGACCGAATTTCTTATGAATCCATCCTTACAGACCATGACACCCATACATGCTGATTGTCTTCTCTGGGGCTGATGGAATCTTCCAGAAAAACATACGACGTGACGAGAGTTATGTGATATCACAGGGCTAGAAATATCCGAGGGTGAGCACGATGAAGACTTCAAAATACTTCCGTGGCCCTCTGATTCCCCAGACGTAAACCCAATTGAGCATCTGTGGGACCACTTCTGTGAACATTTTCCAGCACTTTATTGAGTCACTCTCAGCCCGTATAGCTGCTATCCACGCTGTACACGGTTGTTACTGTGGTTTTAACTGGTAGTCACGGCAATGTGACTCGACCATGTATATTTAAAAATAAAGTCTGTTTTCCGCTTTCCAGATTTAGAAATGCAACTCTCCAGGGTGCAGCTATCGGTAGAAGAAACAGGTAATCAGAACACCAGATTCCTAAACACGTAAAAATGTATTGCCAATTATCTTCACCCAAATACACACAAGCGGAAACAATAAATGACACCAGTACATACTGTAGGTCTCTATATTTACATATTACATAGTACCAAAGAATTTTTACTTATGAGGAGATCATACGATACTTTTATTTAAAGTAATGTGAAAATACTATATTTGCATTTTTATTGTTTCATAATAACACAATACCGTAGAATCATGGTAACTCAAAATTATTTTCTCTCTCTTTTCAGAAGGCATCTTTGCCGATAATATTGTAGAAATGTTTCATGAAAAATTTGCTTATTCTTCAGCAGAAGAAATTTCTCCAGAAAACGAGGGTTATATGAGATTACTGCGGCATTTTTCAGATTTCATATTCAATGAAAATGTTAAGACAATAAGAGTTCCTTACCGAGGATACAGCCCGGAAATCATTGCAGCGATTGGACGCAACTGCAAGGTATGTATTGAATTTCAGATCATCTCATTTAGACGTCTACTAAGATACTTTTATAAGACAAAGCTATCTCTCTACTTTATGTCTATAACACGGCTACCATACATTGCACGGTAAAATTCGGAGAAAGAACTAGTACAACGGTTTTCAAACTGAGATAGTGCCGTGCGTACTTATTTAAAATGCATAGAGTGCAGAAAACTATTGCTTCTCAAACTACGTAGAGTGCATTGTGTACTTATTTAAAATGCGTAGAGTGCATTGCGCACTTATTTCAAATGCGTAGAGTGCCCTAGACCTGCGGTTCTCAAAGTGCGTAGAGTGCCCTAGGCACTCGTGTAAAATGTGTAAAGTGCATTAAACCAGCTGTTCTCAAAGTGCGTACAGCGCCCTGCGCACTTATTTAAAATGCGTATAATGCACAAAACTAGCGTTTCTCAAAAAACGTAGAATGCCCTGCGCACTCATTTACAATGCGTATAGTGCACTTCGCACTTATTTGAAATGCATACAGTGCACTAGAACAGCGGTTCTCAAAGTGCGCAGAGTGCTCCACGCAGTTATTGAAAATGAGTCAAGTGGGAAAGCCAGCGGTTCTGAAACTGAGTAGAGGGCCCTGCTCACTTACTTAAAATGCGTGAAGTTCACTAAACCAGCGGTTTTCAAAGTGCGTAGGGTGTAATACGCACTTATTTAAAATGCGTAGACTGCACTTGAACGGCCGTTCTCAAAGTGCAATGAATGCTCTGCGCACTTAATTAAACTGCATAGAGTGCAGTAGAACGGCGGTTCGTCTAAACCGGAACTTAAGTTGGAGCGCATTTTTTCTCGAATATATATATAGGTCATTTTAAAAAATTACAATAGGTAAACAGTTGGAATATTCGCAACACGTACTCCAGAGTATGAGGGAGAAATGCCCACATTTTAAAAATAGGAAAAATACCTACATCTTAAAAATAGGGAAATTTGCCTGCTGTTAACTGTTCTCTTACGTCTGTTAGAAACATGAGGTGATTTCTTTTTATATTTTAGAAGAAAAATCCTAAATTCAATTAAGAACTCTTTAAAACTTAACAGAACATTTCCCCTGCTGAAGAACATAGTGTTACCTAGAATTACAAGGGCATGGTGTAGTGTGTTCCCAAAATGACAGAAGAGGCTCATGCTTAGGAAAAACAGAAAAATGCTAATATGTGTAAAAATGGAATCAAATATTACTAGGAGTCAATAACACATTGAACTTAAAACGTTCACTAAGTCCTCAAGGTGCAGGGATTTTTGGGTGTTCCTTGAACTTAAAACGTTCACTAAGTCCTCAAGGCGCAGGGATTTTTATGTGTTCCTCTAACCCGTACTGCTCTATGCAATGCTTTGTTTACGAAGGGGTGTTCTTTTGATTTTAGCATGTGTATCAGATTTTTTCAGAAAGCTTGACTACATCTGAATGATTCAATCTTTAAATGTGTTGCTTTAGGAGCAATTATTTGTTGTTTGTGGATAAGCCATGCACCTATTAGTTGGAACAATGAGCCACTTTTGCCAGTTTGGGAAAAAACTGCTATGTCTTTGTAATGGAACAAACTGCTTTGTCATTGTAATGGTACAAACTGCTACGCCCTTGTAATGGAACAAACTATTATGTTCTTTGAATGGAACAAACTACTATGTCCTTGGAATGGAACACACTACTATGTCCGTGTAATGGAACAAAGTACTATGTCCTTGGAATGGAGCAAACTACTATGTCTTTGGAATGGAACAAACTATTATGTCCTTGGAATGGAACGAACTACAATGTCTTTGGAATGGAACAAACTACAGGGTTGATACATAAGTTCATGCCGTTTTTTCACCTCGGTACAGGAATGTATTACATCAGAATGGAAAACGGAATCAATCAAATATATATTCTTCCCCACTGTTTACGATATTGTCCCAATGTCTGGATAGGTCTGCAATGCCATTCTTGAAAATCAAGAAATCATCAAGGAAATTCTGGAGATCAACATCATTGTTGAACGTTCTAAAAAGGAGTGCATTCGACAGAAATCGGATCAGGTGATAGTCTGAAGTGGAGACATCTGGATAATAGGCGTGACGTGGAACGATACTCCGATGTCGTGTCCTGAATGATTATTATGATCATGTTTGGACTATGAGAGCGTGCATTATCATTTTGGAGAATGACACCATGGCGTCGATGTGGCCGTTTCTGCTAAACTGCTGCCTTCACACGGCGGAATTTCTCACAATAGAGTACAACGTTGATGGTCCAATTCCTCGGCAATATTTCCTAGTAAATAATGCCTTTCATGTCCCATAAAACACATAACTTATTCTTCGTAGGATGAAAGTCATGTTTTAAACGTGGTGTGGGCGTCTTGTTCGATTTCGAACATACCGAGGACAACAAGAATCAGCTTGTTCCCATATGTGGTTCCATGCTCGCTTGACATACTGAAATTCACGTATCAGTCACGACTTTTCATATCCAGTAACAATACGCGACAGAAAGTGTTTGTGTTGCTAAGAACTTTCGCGGTAACAAGGGAGCAAGGAACCACATATGGCGACCCGCTGATTCTTGTTGTCCTCGGTGAGTGTGTGAGGCACCCAAGACCCCAATTTCTGAACCATTTCTCGTACGTTCCAGGTGCCGCATCACTGTGGCCTGATCACAGTCCATCTCAGTGGGCAATTCGCGTGCGGTTTGACACGGATCCAAGTCGATCAGATGGTTCAAAGGATCCTCATGAAAGTGAGATGGAAAACCTGAACGTGGAAAGTCCTTGAGGTCAAAATTGCCACTTAATTGAGGTCAAATTGGAACCGAAAGTCCTTGAGGTCAAATTGGAACCGCTCAAACTATTTGCGGGCTGTCCTCGGAGCAATAGCATTCTTCCCACACAAACCACAAATCTAGTCGACCATCTGGGGATTGGGTGGGAACAGCAAATCCAATCTGTGGCTGTTGAACCACGCAACTTACAAGAGTTAAATAATCTTCTGGCAACGTTTTGTTACGTGATACAACAAGACCTCTTTAGAAATCTTGCAGCGTCTATATCTCGCCGGCTAAGAGTTGATTTGGCGGGACGAGATGGAACCAAACATATTTGGTCAAAACGTCTCGTCTCATCCGTGAATGTGTTCGGTATTAGTCGGTGACGTCACTTGTAGGTCATGTGATCGGGGTCAGCTATTGCACCGGTTGCGATAAAATTATATGACTCATTAATGCAGTCTTATTGTATTTTTATTCTGTTGGATAAATATTAATGTGAACGCATGTATTCTGCTAAATTGTTAAGTGATTGGAATTTCCTTTTTCTTGTTTCAGAACTTGAAGTCACTCCAGTCCATTGGAAGGAATCTGGACCCCGCTGTATACAATCCTATTCTCAGAGACATGAAGAATTTGACCGTTCTTAATTTGAGTCTTTACAAGAATCTCAATGTGGAGACAATAGAAGTTATTGCGATCTCCCTCACTGAACTGAAAACACTAAGTCTGGTTTTTACAAACATAAATGACGATGCATTGTTTATTCTTTGCGGTCATAAAAGGGGCGATGGTGAAGACATTCGCAGTTGCTGCTATACAAAAGAGCGTGGAATGAGCAGTTCGTTGCAACTCCGGAAACTCGACATAAGTGGTACAGAAGCCAGTAATGCTGGAGTAGCTTGCGTTTTAACACATATGCCAACACTTCGAAATCTAAATCCCCCTTCCTCTGGAGATGTACCTAACGCATTCTGTGAGATTGACAAGCAGCGCAAGACACGCGAAATGTCTCGATTAAATGTGCAGCTCACGTCTCTTGGTTGTGGTGAATTCGATGGAGACTTGGAAACGGTTATTGGTACTTGTCCAGAATTACAGGAATTAGTTTTATGTATTAGTAATGATAACGGCAAACGCAGAGACCAGACACAGGCCATGCGTAGACTCAATCATCTAAAAAGCATTTCTCTTTCTAGTGGAAGCAGTAATCGTCTTGGTGAAAGCATGAAGATGTTCTGGACCAGCAATGGAAGTCATATAAAGTCCTTACACCTCTTTGGAGAAATGGGGGAAAAGATGTTATTCGACACAAAAGATCTCGAATATATACTGAGAATGTGTCCCTATTTAGAGAAACTCTGTCTGGCTGATATTTATCTGAATTGCCCAATATCGGGCAACAAACCTTTCAGACATGTTCTGTGTCTGAGCAATTTGCACAAGCTCAAGATACACATGGAAGGTGAGCCGCATTCGATGGTTGTGAGAGAAGTCTTCAAGATTATTTCTGAAGCTATAAACATAGAGAAATTGACTTTGCACCTTCCTGCAGACGTAAATGTTGTTTCTGAATTACTTTCAGAAATAGAATTACTTTCCTTAAAGAAAATAACATATATCGACAGCAATCAAACGGACGGAACCTATACGTGGAGATATTAAGATGTCGCGCACGATTAAATGTAAAAAAGCGCTATTTCTTTAAAGATTTGAAATAGTGTCTACTCTATTTTCTGCAAATGTCTTGCCAATGAAATGTCAGAGAATAAACGTATATAAGATTTGAAATAGTGTCTACTCTATTTTCTGTAAATGTCTTGCCAAAGAAATGTCAGAGAATAAAGGTATATAAGATTTGAAATAGTGTCTACTCAATTTTCTGTAAATGTCTTGCCAATGAAATGTCAGAGAATACACGTATATAAGATTTGAAATAGTGTCTACTCTATTTTCTGTAAATATCTTGCCAAAGAAATGTCAGAGAATAAACGTATATGCTTGAAATGTGTTTCTGTATCTCATTATAAAACATTTTTCTTTTCAAAGGTTTTCATGTGTTGTATCATAGAGTAAAGAGACAATTATAAATCAAATTATTCCTCTAAGTCAAGTGAAGTTATATATATATACAGTATATACTTAACTTAACTTAGAGGAACGTTTTGTCTATATTTGATTCATATATGCGACATCAAAACGCCTGCAACTTTCTCGTAATTTAAATAAAGTAATCCAAATGACCAACGCAACCACTTACCATTGTCAGAATGTTTATCTTTATATTCCTTTGAAAAACCAAGTTCCTCGATTTTTCCTCTACGACTGAGATGCATGGAACAACATCCTATGATATTGCTTGTATGTCAGGTATTTTTAATTGCTGAATGAATTCCCACTTCGAACTGTACTACAGCAGCAGCGTAATACAGCATTGTGGCCGTGGTGGATGTTTGTGATAGGACAACACATGTGCAAACTACAAATTAGAGGTGGGTACAAAATCACGTCACGGTTACTTTGTAACGTTACTGAAATGTCACTTTCACGGTTACTTTGTAACGTTACTGAAATGTCACTTTCACGGTTTGTGATTAGTGGGCAAAATCACCGTTCCAGAATCACGAGAAAACTTTGGTTTCTGAATTGTTCCAAATTTACCTTACTTTCGTGGTACGACAGGTACGTTACAAATCAAGCGTTCCCAAATTAACCTACTTTCCTCAACCGCTCCAAAATCACTGAATATTAAATATAGATATTTCCAAGCTTTTTCACTCAATAATCTCAATTTTAAAGCTATTTATCTAATGGTGTTGGGTTTTTATTTATTTGAAGTGATATTCATATATATGCTATTTTTCACCCAAACCACCATTTAGTGAAGTTCTAGAACACCAAGATTTTTAGTTTAGGGCTTGAGCACAAAATTTCAGAAAAATGCAATTATAGGCTAAAAAAATCCCGAATAAAAATCATTTTTGTGTTTAGATCTGTCTACAGACCAACAGACCGAATAAATGAATATAAATAATATATCATTTATCTTCCACTTGAAAATTTTTTATATACGAGCTTGACTACTATCTGCTCTTCGGGATTTAAAATATTTCATGTTCAATGTTTCTCCGTTACTTATCTATGAAAAGAAGCTAAAATACCTATGAAAACTAACTGAAATGCCTATCAAAAGTAACTAAGAATACAAGTGCCTAATTAGTCTGTCAGTGGAAATCTCGGAAATAGCACGAACACGAATCCTCTTGAGAACTCAGAACGAGACCTGCGAAGCAAAGTGCAGACTGCCGGGTAACGATTAATGAAACGTTTCTGTGGACTGTGATTTCGCCACGTGACTAATTTAAACATACAGGTACAGGTGTTCGTTCTTGTCAAAAACTGTGACTTTGTCACTGTTACTTGTCACGGTTACTTTTTTGGAACGTTACCGAAAAGTCAGTGTTAAGCACATCATTACTACAAATGACCACATGGACGATACGCGATGCACGACCCCCTGCTTCCGCTTTCGGTGTAAAAAACCTGTTCCATAAGAAGATGCGGTTTTTTTATATAGAGAGAGGATTTTAGGAAGGAAGTGTCTGACCCACAGGTCTTAAACAACCCTTGGAAATAGAAGCTAGGAGATTTGGACTAGAGTGCCAGATAGGAAAGTGACACGGAGGCGAAGTAGAAATAAGGAGGAAGACGCGCTTATTTATTACCGTGGGGCCAGTACCCGTTGTCCGACGGCTTAACATGCCCATCCGAAGCACGGCGGATATTTAGTGGATCGCGCGTTCCCACCTGCCTAGGATCAAACCGGAGGTCCCTTCCGCGGCAGTCACGAACGTTACAAACTAGGCCACCCGCGGCCCAGGCTTTTGAAGAAGATGCGGTGGAATTCTCCCGTTGATTTAACTGACAGGCATTGTGGGTGGGAGTCCGGTGCAACTACCCCATGCGACAGGATGGGAGTCCGGTGCAACTACCCCATGCGACAGAATGGGAGTCCGGTGCAATTAACTCTTGAATTTGATTGACAGTTTCCGTGAGGGGTGTAACTGACCCTCATCCAAATATAAATCTGACAGATGCGCAGATTAAAACATCCCTTCTGAAGGTCAGGTTGGGTTATTCCTTAAAAAAAGATCAGCCTTAGAGATAAAGAAGCACATAGCACTTCTGTTACCTTTGAAAAAGGGCATTTTCCAGCTACAAGTTGTCATAGAAGGTATATAGAAATACCTCTGTATACATATTGTTTCTTTCTTGTAATTGTGTTAATATGTATGCAGTGTGTTATGATACCTATAGCTTTTTCACTTGGGCGACCAAATGATTAATTGGGTTCGGGTTCCACTTCCCGACGAGGCATTGATGGCGTTCTGGATTACATTTAAAAATGTGCGTTTTTAATTTCTCCGGGATATTTTTATTTTCAATATGTTGGGCCACCCCATAAGAAAATCCTGAGAGCGCCCTTTCACTCTCTTCTACCATTTTGGAGTAAACTACGGTATCCGTGGATTTTAGCACGAGACGTATATTCTCTGCATCTACGGTATCCTTGGATTCTAGCACGAGACGTATATTCTTTCGATCTACGATATCCTAGGATTTTAGCACGAGACGTATATTCTTTTGATCTCGGGTATCCTTGGATTTCAGCACAAGACGTATATTCTTTTGATCTACGGTATCCTTGCAGTGCTTGTTAACTTTGTACGGGTAAGATGAGGAAGTGTTCTGATTCGCTTTTTCTATGAACGCCCTTTCACCCTCTGAAATTAAGAAAAACCTCGTGTTTTAACAAATATAGTAAATCATCTGTCAGCAGCAGTAGTATTTTCCACTTTTTACGATGTGGGGTTTTTTTCCTAATTTCGAGAAGTTTGCATTTCTTCTGTGGTAATTCTTTCGTACATTCCTGTAAAGTCCTCAGCCTTCATACGACATATATAACGTTTTGAAAGAGAGGGGGAAATAACTTACTGTCTTATAAACCTTTATATGAGGCGAAAATGCCCACTTCTCGAAAAATAGGCCAACTGTTAACTATAATGTTTTGTAAGAAACACCCGGCGCGTTTTCATTTCGTGAAAAAATATTTTAAATTGAACACAGCATTCGACAAAACTTGTCCGAAATATTTCCACTGCTCAACCATATAATGTTATATAGCATTACACGGACGTCAATCATAGTTTTCCCCCGAGATGCTTAGTCGAAATTAAGATATTTTTTTCATGAAATTAAGAGAGACCTCATGTTTTCTGCACGTAAAACGCACGTGTTCTTTCGAATTCAGAATCTCTTTCGTAATTTTGGAAACAAACTATGGTGACCTCATAATGATAGATAGCGTTGGGTGTAGGAGAACTGGCCCCAAAAATGTTAAGGGGCCATATAAAAATTGCGTTTACGACAGCTTCGTTGCCACGTCTCAGAGGCTGGTTATCTGAATCACACTAAGTTTCCGGACATTCGTATTTTCTTGATTGCGATATTTAATGTAATTCCTTGTATAAAAAAAATCATAATCTACAACTCAACAAAAAGAATCTCGTGTTTTAAAACCTACAACTCAACAAATTTTCTGCGGGCATGTAAAAACGCAGTAAACCTATGGGGTTTAGGGACAATACGAAAAATATAAAATATAAAGAACTTCTGGTCCGATCGATAGATTATAAGTGTTTACAAATACAACTCAAAAAATTATCTACAGACATTTGCTAACGCATGAAACCTATTACTGACCTTATTACCAAAAATATGAATGATTTCTGGACCCATCGGGAGATTTTCGGTGTTTACAAAAACAACTCAACAAATTCTGAAATTCTTTGCGGGAAAGTGCTAACCCAGGAAACCTATCGGGTGGGGGTGGGTGTGTGTGTGGATGGGGGGGACTGCGGAAAACACAAGATATTAAGAATTTGTGGTTCGATAGGGATGCTTTTAGCGTTCACATACTACAACTGAACAAAACTTCTGCGGGCATCTGCTACCGTAGGAAACTATCTTTGGGAGCGAAGGTTAACGCCAAAAATGTTGAATATAAAATAATTTGTAGAGCTGTAATTTTTTAACGCGGAAAATTTCCCGATCGGACCAGAAAATCTATATATTTTATATTTTCGGACCCCCCTTCTTCCATCCGGTTTCTTGTTTCAGCACAGGCCTGTACAGAATTTGTTGAGTTCTATATTTAAACGCCGAAAATCTTCCATCGCACCAGAAATTCCCCTCACATTTTTTATGCTTTCTGTTTTAAGATCCCCCCCCTGCCCACCAAGCAAGTTTCCTGCGTTTGCACATGCCATCAAAGGATTTGCGGAGCGTTTAGAAACCCTGAAACTCTTTTGTTAAGTTGTGGATTATTACGGAAACTTTATGTGACTCAGATAACCAGCCTCTGGGGATGTGGCCACGGAGCGGTCAAAAACGCAATTATCATACGGCTGCTTAAAATGTTTGTGGCCAGTTCTCCAGTGGCCACTTCTCCAGGTACTAGTTCTCCGAGTGCCAGTTGCCCGCTTTGTCTTTGGCCAGAAAACCATGGAAATGTCTAAATTTCTTATTGAAAATGAAATGGCCGCCCCGGTGGCGCAGTGGTCTAAGGCGCTGGCCTCTGATCATTCGTCCGTAAGGGGTCCGGGTTCGAATCCCGGTGAGGCATGGATGTTGTGTTTGTCTTACGGCACTGGCTCTCTCCCTTCCCTGGAGCCAGTGACCCTAAATTAGGGACGGACGACTGCTTATAGCCCATTGAGTTGCTCACGGTGGTCGTTAAACCTCCAATCAAAAAAAAAAAAAAAAAAAAAATGAAATGCTAAAACAAAAATTGTTTTGTGAACATTAGTTGCTCCAAAAGTAGGAAATATAACCACAGGATATTTATTTATTCAGAACAATTTTATGGCACTGAAATTGCGATGTGGCCGGTTGTCCGTACCAGGATAGCGTTATATGATAGAGCGGAGGAGGCGTTCTGTTTAACGTTGTTCATTGCTTATTTGAAATTAAGATATCTTCTCATGAAATTAAGGAAGACCTCATATTTATGCACGTAAAAAGTACGAACGGACCTGTTTGCATAGTGGTCTAATTGATGGCTGCTGATCATTCGTACCAGGTGGATCCGTGTTCGAATCCCGTCAGGCGTGGTGTATCGTCGGGTACGGAGAACTGGTCACATCGCAATTTCAGTGGCATAATTTATTTTTGAATAAACAAATATCGCGTGGTTATATTATATGTGGTCAAATATCGCGTCGTTATACCTGAGCAACTAATGCTGAGAAAACAATTTTTTTAATATTTCATTTTCCATAATAAATTTAGACATTTCCACGGTTTTCGGGCCAAAGACGAAGCGGAGAACTGGCCACAAAAATGTTAATGGGGCCGTATAAAAATTTCGTTTTTTAACGCTTCGTGACCACGTCACCACAGGTTGTTTATCTGAGTTACATAAAGTCTACGTAATTTCATATTTTCTTAATTGCGATATTCAACACAATTCTTAAAAAAAACCGTTTGTAATCTACAACTCAACAAAAAATTTCAGGCTTTATCAACCACAGCTCCGCAAATTCTCTGCCGGCATGTGCAAACCGAGGAAGCTTGTTTTGGAGGGAAGGGGGCAGGGCTTAATACCCAAAACATAAAATATAAGGAATGTCTGCTCTGGTCTGGAGATTTTCGGGTTTACAAATACAACTCAACAAATTCTCTACGGGTGTATGCTAAATCAGGAAACCTGTAGTGGCGGAGATTGGGTAGTACCAAAAATATAAAATCTAAGGAATTTCTGGTCTGTTCGGGAGATTTTCAGAGTTTATAAAAACAGCTCAACAAATTCTCTCAGCTCATTGGCTAATGCTGGGAGCTGGTCCGGGGAGGGTGTTAATACCAAAAATAATGTAAAATCAAAAGAATTTAAGCGTTTACAAATTACAGTTCTACAAATTCTATATAATCTACATATTCGGCGTTACCCACTCCCCCTTTCCTGAGTGATCCCAGGGACAGGTTTCGTACGGTAACAGTTGCCCGCAGATGTTTTGTTCAGTCGTAGTTTTTAATCGCCCAATCACTTCCGATCAAACCAGAAATTCTTTATATTTCACGTTTTTCGCAGTAACCTCCGCTCACCCGAGAGGTTTCCTTCGTTAGCACATGTCCGCAGAGAATCTGCAAACATTTGCGCATGGCCTTAAATCCACCACTCTGTTCTTTTTAGTAACTTTTCTTTGTAACCAAACAGGGGAGCCGTCCCGGTGGCGCAGTGGTCTAAGCGAAGGGGTCTGGGTTCGAATCCCGTGAGGCATGGATGTGGTGCTTGCCTTACGGCACTGGCTCTTCCCATTCATTGGAACCAGTGACCCTAAATTCGGGACAGGCGACTGCTTATAGCCCGCTGAATGGCTCACGGTGGTGGTTAAACCACAATAATAAAAATAAAAAGCACGTGCTCAATGGAGTAAACGAATCTCTTTCACTATTTCGGAAACAACCTAGACTGCTGGACAATTGCTAAGGACGGATCATAAACGGCCATATAGCGCATAAAAAAGTAAGTGTGGTTGGATTCCAAGTGAAATAAAATTATGTCAGAATGCCAGGACATTACAAGAAAGACAATTTATTGTACTCTGAAATCCAGAAGGCTTTGGAACGTGTTCAAGAGACAAACAGGCCATTTTGTGCAGAATACGTAAACGTGAAAAAAATGCAATTACCGTCCGCAGGCGTTCCGGCGTAAGATGTCAATACGGGATATGGCTACCATGGAGGGCGATGCAAGATTCCACACGTCGTGTCATGCTTTGCACAACATTATCAAGCAGCTGTTGGGGTAATTTATCCCATTACTCTGTCAGTGCACGGATGAGGTTGTCCTTGTTTATTGGAGGGTATTGGCGACCACCAAGACTCCTCCCCAAAGCATCCCACACATTTTCAATGGGATTCAGATCTGGAGAACGTGCTGGTCATACGAGGCGTTGAATATCCTCGCTCTCAAGACACTCCTGGACAGCGACTGTTCGATGACATGTTGCGTTGTCGTCCATGAAAATGACCCTATCACCGACAGCACCACGGAACATGCGAACATGATCTAGCAGAACCTCATTAATGTACCGTTGGCCAGTCAAAGTCCCTGTTGGAAACACATATAGGGACGTACGGCCATTGATCATGATGCCAGCCCATACCATGACACTACATGTCGGATATCGGTCCCTTTCCTGTATGTTTGCTGGACAATATGCAGTACCATTATCACGCCAGATCAGTTGTCGTCGACAATCAGACGATAGACTGTATCTACTCTCATCTGAGAAGAGGACAGCAGACTAGTCGTTATCAGTCCAATTGCGATGTTGATGGCACCATTGCAAACGGGCGGTACAGTGACGTCTGGACAATGGGATGCACACAACAAGACGGCGGGCGTATAGTCCTCCTTCATGCAAACGTCTGGCGACAGTTTTTCGGGAGATCCGCTTGCCAGTAGCAGCCATAAAATGATTTGCTACCTCACTAGTTGAGCTGCGCCGGTGTCTTTTTGTTGATAGCACTATGTACCGATCTTCTGCAGGTGTCGTACTGCGAACACAACCTCCCCTGTGACGTTTGCTACATTCTCCATTTGTTTGAAATGATTTCCAAAGCCTTGAAACAACACTGTGGCTGACGTCGAACTCCCTGGCAACATCTGTTATTTTTTGCCCTTCTTCAATCTTGCCAATAAGACGGCAACGCGTAAAATCATCTAGGTGATGTCGGGAAGACATACTAAAAAGTGCAAGTTCGTCAATTGATTCTTTCCCTTTCAACTTTGCGTTTGAACAACAACGGTCAATTCGCGTCCAATCCTTTATATCTCTTATCAGCGCTATGACGTCACGAACAAGTTTTTTTTTTTTTTTTTTTTTTTGATTGGAGGTTTAACGACCACCGTGAGCAACTCAATGGGCTATAAGCAGTCGCCCGTCCCTAATTTAGGGTCACTGGTTCCAGGGAAGGGAGAGAGCCAGTGCCGTAAGACAAACACAACATCCATGTCTCACCGGGATTCGAACCCGGACCCCGTTCGGACGAATGATCAGAGGCCATCGCTTAGACCACTGCGCCACTGGGGCGGCTCACGAACAAGTTCGGCAATCCAAAATTCGCATACACACAACACGTCTTACTGTATCCCGCACTTATGCTAATTTCCACATTTTCCTGCCTTCCATTTTATGGTTGCTTTCGTTGCTATTGTCATCCGTCCTTAGTAATTAATTGTCCGGCAGTGTATGATGGTCTTATAATGCTACACAGGGTTACATGGTCGAACGGAGGAAGTTTTCTGATTGGTGTTGTCCATTGCTTAGTTGAAATTGAGATACATTTTCATGAAATTAAGAAAGACCTCATGCTTCAGGGTCATACGTCAATTCGTCGCGTACGACAATTTGTCGCGCGTCAATTCGTCGCGGACAAATTCGTCGACTACGTCAATTCTTCGACTGCGACAATTTGTAAACTAGATTTCACGAAAATTTATATGTATGTGGGGGTGGGGCTGGGGTCGAGCTCTGACCCCTCCGAGCCTTAACCCGTTCCAGAAACCGACAACCGTCTAAGTTAGGGTACAATTCGTCGCGGACAAATTCGTCGACTACGTGAATTCGTCGCGTTTACAGATTTTGGTTACATACAAAACGAATGCAGGAAAACGTACGGTTTCGAACGTCTTCCTCCCTGATCAAAATTATAAAGTTTGGACACTCAGACAGGATAGGAATATTACGCTTTTTCCTTGGCACTAAAAATATTAGACGGTAGACGGTTTTTGGAAGGGTTCAGGGCCCTGTTGGTCAGAGCCCCCATATACAAAATTTTTGTAAAATCTACAGTTTTCAATTCAGAACCACCAAATCAGGTATCCTATTTCATGGTACCCTAACTTAGACGGTTGTCGGTTTTTGGAACTGGTTAAGGCTCGGAGGGGTCGGAGCTCCGACCCCCCCCCCTCACATACATACAAAATTTTCGTGAAATCTAGTTTTCATTTCAGAACCATCAGATTTGGTATCATTAAACTCTAACTTAGACGCTAGACGGTTTTCAGAAGGGGTTGGATCCCGGGGTCAGATCCCCCCTCTCATAAAAATTTCGAAAAATCTACAGTTTTGGTTTAATTTGGTATACTATCTCATGGTACTCTAACTTAGACGGTACATCGTTTTTGGAACGGGTCAAGGCCCGGGGGATCATAGCCCTCCACATACTAATTTTTTTTTAAAACTACAGTTTTCAATTCAGAACCACCAATTCTGGTATACTATCTCATGGTACTCTAATTTAGACGCTAGACGATTATTTGAAGGGGTTGCAGCCGGGGGTAAGCCCCCCTCCCCTTCATAAAAAAATTCACAAAATATACAGTATTCAATTTAGAACCACCAAATTTGGTATACTATCTCATGGTACTCTAACTTAGACGGTAGACCGTTTTTGGAACGGGTCAAGACCCGGGGGCAATGCCCCCCAATATTTTTTTTGCAAAATCTACAGTTTTTAATTCAGAACCATTAAGTATTCTATCATGAAACTCTAACTTAGACGTTTTTTGGAAGGGGTTAGAGCCCGGGGGTGGAAGCCTCCCTCATAAAAATTTCGTAAAATCTACAGTTTTCAATTTAGAACCACCAAATTTGGTTTACTATCTCATGGTACTCTAACTTAGACGGTAGACCGTTTTTGGAAGGGGTTGCAGCCCGGGGGCAGAGCGCCCGCCCCCATAATTTTTTTTGTAAAATCTACAGTTTTCAATTCAGAACCAATAAGTATGGTATCATGAAACTCTAACTTAGACGCTGTTTGGAAAGGGTTAGAGCCTGGGGGGGGGTGTAAGTCCCCCACATAAATTTTTTGTAAAATCTGCAGTTTTCAATTTTGAACCACCAAATTTGGTGTACTGTCTCATGGTACTCCAACTTAGACGGTAGACCGTTTTTGGAAGGGGTTGCAGCCCGGGGGGTAAGGGCCCCCTTCATAAAAAAACCCAAAATGTAGTTTTCAATTTAGAACCACCAAATCTGGTATACTATCTCATGGTACTCTACCTTAGACAGTAGACCGTGTTTGGAACGTGTCAAGGCCCGGGAGGTCACAGCTTTCCCTCATAAAAAAATTCGTAAAATCCACAGTTTTCACTTTAGAACCACCAAATTTGGTATACGTTCTCATGGTACTCTAACTTAGACGGTAGACCGTTTTTGGATCGGGTCAAGACCCGGGGGTCAGAGCGCCCGCCATCATAATTTTTTTTTCGTAAAATCTACACTTTTCAATTCAGAACCATCAAATATGGTATTATGAAACTCTAACTTAGACGCTAGACGGTTTTTGTAAGGGGTTGGAGCCCGGGGGTGAACGCCCCCTCCCCACATAAAATTTTTGTAAAATCTACGGTTTTCAATTTAGAATTACCAAATTTATTATACTATCTCATGGTTATCTAACTTAGACGGTAGACGGTTTTTGGAAGGGGTCGGGGCCCTGGTCAAGGGAGCCCCAAACAAAATTTTCAAAAAAAGCTTGGTTTTCTACATTTAAGAATACCCTATCAACGTTCTAAGGCGCTCTTTGGCCCTTTGAGGGCCTTGCACCATAAACCATCAACCAACCAACTAACTAACCTACGGTCTAAGTTAGAGACTGTAGATAACAATAAAGTGCTAAAATATGCGTTTAATGGTGTATTAAAAACACAAATCAATATAGTTTAGCTTTCACTACCAACGAGCGGCTTATCAGGAAGAAATATAATGTAATGTTAAAAGAGAGTTCCAAATATTCAAAATTCAAAACGGTAAGAAAAAGATGATCAATGCCAATGTGAAGTCCAACGCAATCGACATCACATAGGTACATTGCATTTCTTTGTTGCGGGATTCACAGAAGCACACGCCATATGTGCTGAAGTTCAATAGATGTCTTCTAGAAGGTAGGTATTCCCATTCCTTTTTCTTTCTTTTTTGTTTAGCAAAATTAAATTAACTAAATCAAAAAATTTAGAATACGTTTAATGGAATATCTTTTTCATTCATTAACTTTCACCCGCTGAACTTGGTGTTTCCACAAATAGTAATAGGTACCTGGCAAATAACTAGTATCACTGCTAGTACAAATTATATTAATGATTTATTTGCTTATTTGCGTCCATTTCAATCTGGTATGTTCATAAGAGCGTTTGGGGCCGTATGTAAAATACATTTCAACGTGTGTCGCTACAGCGGCGGACTGATCTAGGGGCTGGCTTCTGACCACTTGTCAAGAAGAATTTTGTGTGTGATGGCACTTACCCCCTGGGCCTTGACCAGTTCCAAAAACCGTCTACCGTTTAAGTTAGAGCGCCATGTGATAGTATACCAAATTTGGTGGTTCTAAATTGAAAACTGTAGATTTTACAAAATGTTTTATGAGGTTGGCTCTGACCCAGTGCCCGTCCCGTTCCAAAAACCGTCTGCCGTCTAAGTTAGACTACCATGCGATAGTATACCAAATTTGGTGGTTCTAAATTGAAAATTGTAGATTTCACAAAAACATTTTGGGGGTTGGATGAAACCCCCGTGCCACGACCCGTTCCGAAAACCGTCTAAGTTAGATTACCATGATATAGTATACCAAATTTGGTGGTTCTAAATTGAAAACTGTAGATTTCACGAAATTTTTTATGGGGGGGGGCTCTGAACCCCGATCTCCAACCCTTTCCAAAAAACCATCTACAGTCGAAGTTAAAATACCATGAGAGAGTATACCAAGTTTGGTGGTTCTAAATTGAAAACGGCATATTCTAAGAAAATTTTGTACGGGGGAAGGGTTCTGACCCCCGGGCACCGACCCGTTCCAAAAACCGGCTCCCGTCTAAGTTAGATTTTCATGATACCAAATTTGGTGGTTCTAAATTGAAAACTATAGATTGTGCGAAAATTTTGCATGTGGGGGGCTCTTACCCCCGCCCCTGGACCTATTCCAAAAACCGTCTACCGTCTAAGTTAGAGTACCATGAGATAGTATACCAAATTTGGCGGTTCTAAATTGAAAACTGTAGATTTTACGAAAATTTTTGTATGGAAGGGGGTGGCTCTAACCCCCTGGCTCCAACCGCTCCCAAAAACCGTCTACAGTCTACGACAGAGTTTCGTGAGATAGTATACCAAATTTGGTGGTTCTATATTGAAAACTGTAGATTTTACGAACATTTTAGTATTGGGAGGGGGTGGCTCTAAACCCCCGAGGCCCCGACCCGTTCCAAAAACCATCTACCGTCTAAGTTAGAGTACCATGAGATAGTACACCAAATTTGGTGGTTCTAAATTGAAAACTGTAGATTCTACGAAACTTTTGTACGGGGGGTAGCTCTGACACCCCGGGCCCCGACCCGTTGCAAAAACCGTCTCCCGCTAAGTTAGAATTTCATGACACCAAATTTGGTGGTTCTGAAATAGATTTAAAAAAAATTTTGTATGGGGTGGCTCCTACCCCCGGACCTTGACCCGTTCCAAACGGTCTACCGTCTAAGTTAGAGTACCATGAGATAATATACCAAATTTGGTGGTTCTAAATTGAAAACGGTATATTTTACTAAAATTTTGTACGTGGGGGAGGGGGGAGGCTCTGACCCACCGCGCCACCACCCGTTCCAAATACCATCTCCCGTCTAAGTTAGAGTTTCGCTAATTTAAAGGGTGTCTACAATGTCTTGTTATCCCCCCATTGTAATAAGGAATGTAAGTAGGCTATGTATCTGTTGTATGATGTATATGTTGAGACATCCTTAAACATTCAGTAGATCCGTTTGGGCTCCGTCGTTCTCGTGACAAAGAATAATTTTACGCCATGTTCTGTGGGACATTTTCCGAAGCAGTTGCGGGGTGATACGAGAGAAAGCACGTCTCACTGCTTGTTTAAGTTCATCAGTGGTTTGGTAGCGCAGCTGTGCAACAACCTCTTTTATGAAACCCCAAAGGGCACGATCACACGTTGAGAGCTCTGAGCTTCAAAGTGGCCAATCAAGTGGAGCGGGCAGCACTGCCGAACATGAGCCGATCCAACGATCCCGAAAAACCACACCAAGGTATTCTCTACCAGCGATTGCGTAATGGGCGGGTGCCCCATCCTGTTGGAACCATACGCCATTCAAAATGCCAAGATTTCCAAGTTGTGGCACGAACCAGGTTTGCAGCATGCCCAGATAAGTTGTCTGATTCACTGGACCATCAAAGAAATACGGTCCAGACTGATGTCGACTATTCATTGCAGCCCATATTATGACATGCGGAGGGTGATGTTTTAATTCTTCGACATAATGTGGGTTTTCCTTTGACCAGAACACAACGTTCCGTGATCGACGGCAGCGGTATATCGCACATTCATCACTGAAAATGACCTTTCCACGTTTTAGGATTGTGGCAATTGTCTGAAGCATCATTGCACATGCATCACGTCTGCGGTTTAAATCGATGGATGATAACTCCTGAACGAACATCGGGCGATAATTATGCGTGCGAATTCAGGTCATTCTTAATTTGCTTACGCAGTGTCGATCGTGGTATTCCAAGCTACGCCGATCGTTTGCGGAGCGACTTCGCTTGACACTGTTGCACCCTGGTTGATGGTCTTCCCGTTCGTCGTTTATCCTTGATGTTGCCTGCTTGGAAGAGTTTATGTTCCCACCGCAGAGGAGTGTGTTTCGGAGGGGCCTCTTTGCAGAATCGTTGTTGGAAATCGGCACGCACATCACGCATTGTCTTCCCTGTGTGTGGACGTTCGTGTACCCATACACTGACAACAATCCGCTGTTCCAGGGTGTTTTCTCTGGTATCACGTATGGTTCCGGTACCTAAACTGTAAATAAACACAATACAGACCATAACTCAACATATACATCATACAACAGATACATAGCTCACTTACATTTCTTATTACGGAGGGGGGGAGGGTAACAACACATTATGGACACTCTGTAATTGATTTTCTTTTGCGCACGGCATTGTTACTTCCTTTATCTCACTGCCATATCCCCATCGAAATGTTGCGCAAATTTTTTTAAAATTCGTGTAGAAATTATACTTGAAATTTATTTTGAAAGTCGCTAAAATTCCCTGGATAGAACCTGTGAATTTTGACTTTTACTGCAGTGAATGAACTTTTTTGTTTAGAAGAAATCCATTTCCGATTTTTTCTTCAAAAGAAATCCATTTCCGAAGATTCAAATCCGTTTCCGAAGATTAAAGAAATAATAGCACACATTTCTGGGGTCGTGAAGTTTTCTAGCGGACAAACACATAGTAACATAAAAATCTCTTTCTGTTGCTACAATAAATATCTTATAGCGCTTACCTTTCGTAACCGCAGATGTTATCTTTACCCTGTCCCAATAAAGATATGACTCTGGATCACAAAGAACTGATAAATAAACACTATACTGATAATAACCTTACCACTAAATAAACACTAGGCTGATAGTAACCTTACCACTAAATAAACACTAGACTGATAGTAACCTTATGTAAACAAACCATCGAAGCAAAATATTTGCCTTTGCAGTTGCGTCAATCCCCATAAAACGCCTTCTCTACTGCGCATAGAAATTGACCCTCTCTGGAGACACGCCTAGTAATAATTGATAAAGACCATCATCATCTGGCAGGCCTGCATTTTTACGAAAACAATTGTGATACATTTGAAGAAATATATAAACATCAAAACTAGTACTAGAAAACAAGATACAATAAATACCGTGGAAGGATACAACTACATTTCGTTTTATAAAAAAAAAAAAACACAAAAATATGTAAAATGTTTTATATGCCATAACATGTTTTTTCTGAAATTTCGGTTGAATTCTATAACCATAAAATAAAATATCTGTTTCATTTCAGAAACAGATATTTCGAATCTGGCAGTAACTGGATTATTTATTCGAATTGAACTGTTGAGTGATGTTCGCACATTTTTTTTCCATATCATTCATCATCATCATTGTCAACCATTATCAAACATTATCAATGCACTGCTAGACGAAGGTGTCCCCAAGTTTCTTCCACAACGGTCTATCTTGTGCCAGTCTCCTCCATGTTACTATCGCATACTTTCGAATTTCATCCACCTATCTCTCATGTGTTGTTCTTCTGGGTCTTTTCCTGTCTCTTAGAATCCAATCTAAAATTTTGGCTGTCCATCGATGGTCTGTCCTCCTGGCAATATGTCCAGCCCATTGCCATTTCAGGGATTTTGCTCTGATTATGATGTCTTCCACTCTTTTCATTCTTCTGATCCATGAGTTCCTCTTCTTATCTCTCCTGGTTACAGAGTAATATAATATCCGTCTTGAAC
Organism: Macrothele yani; assembly: GCA_039090855.1. Lineage (NCBI taxonomy): Eukaryota > Metazoa > Arthropoda > Arachnida > Araneae > Macrothelidae > Macrothele > Macrothele yani. The sequence continues at coordinate 22,863,492 of CM077034.1, forward strand.
TATTTCTCGACATTCAGAATACGTTCACAAGAAGGCTTAACATGAGCTACATAACCTAATTATGGCAGTAACTTAAGAGGACATCCAAAAACGAAGAGACATTTTGCCAAAAATTCTGCAGAAACAGGGCGCTTCTCTATTTCGCGGTAATTGACTTTTCGATATCGATCGTCACTCTCTGTGTTTACACTAATAGATGCATAATTTAAATTTCTACCTCTTACCAGAGGAGCAAATTGTTTGGTCCAACGACGGAATGTTCACAATTCTTCGTAGGCATTGGGATTGATTAAAAAAAACTGAACTAAGATTCGCATTAAATAATTTTTATCATGTACTCTGCTTGTTTGTGTGAAGAGTTTTTTAGCAGATTTAAAAAACGGCGCTTTACAACGCACGTTCAAACTTATCAACCGTAACTGACAATGGCTGAGATATCAAATCTTAAACAAATAAGCGTGCTGTATTACAAAATATGCACAGTAATTAATGTCCGAAAACTTTCAAAATACTCTTATGATACGATATATGCTGCTGCTGATATTCAAGATTAAAACGGTATAAGGAGTTTTCAGTTCACTATCAGAAAAAAGGGAGATATATAAGAAGTAGTGTTGGATATGAAAGCTTTGTGCAAGATGAATCCCATAAGCATTGCCCCGTTAAAACGGCATCCTTCGTGACTGTGGCTTTACACTGAGGGAACTGCAGGCAATTGCACCACATGTGGCGTCTAAGTCGAGTTTGTTTTAGTCTGTAGGCTTTCTCTAAGCAGATCGGTTCAGTTTGACAAATGCGGCACGATGAGTTGGAACACAGGAAAAACAAAATTGCTCGTAAAAAAACGCCTCGAAAAATGCGTTATGTGGGACCTGAACTGTAAATATAATTGGAAAAAAGTCAAGGTTTGGGAAGAATTGGCAGTGAAATTTGATTGTTCTGCAATGAAGTAGCCAAAAAATTCAATTTGAAAAGCAGTTTCACACATCTGGTTATAATATGTCGGACAACTCGTCGTTCCTCTCTCTCCGTTGTTTGTCTCGGTCGCCCAAAACCTTCCTGTCGCTGCTTCGTCCCTTGTTCTCCCGCTTCCCGGAGCCCGACGATGCTGTCCCTTTCGAACTCCTCCAACTGCTCGAATTGCTTCCGAACTTTTCTTCGAGGTATACTACACTTACAAAGGATGCAACCAACATAAAAGCACAAGTCAGAATGACAAGTACACGCTACGGGACGACCTTATATAGTCGGTCAGGCACAGCGCTACGACCCCTTCTTGCTGGTGTCACATACGCTTCCGACCGTGATACTTGAAAATTTGCATGTCTCACGATGTCAAACCTAACCACCAAGTTACATTTCGTTAGTTGTTGCTTTCTAGATTTAACTATTTCTTTTTACGATGAATGCATTTTGTTTAAAATCATGAAGTGCTGCCTGTATCCCTCCGATTCGTTTAAGTTTGTGGACATAGATTTTGTGATTTAACAACGGGCTGTAGCTTACAGATAAGTTGTTCACTCAGCTGTGTCAGTTGACGATAACTTGAACAATCAAACAAATGAATTATAGAATTGAATTTCTTACATAATAGACTGCATCCACACCCAAAAAAATATTAGAGAATCCTCCTTTCCCCCCAAAAAAAATTGAACAAAGCCGGCTCCAGGGAGACGCGTTCGGTAATGACGTCTGCAAGAGATGGATGAAGTTTATTAGAAGGCGAGCTCAGACCCTAGGAAAACTAAATGTTGCGAAAGCCAAAATAACTCAATCAAAATTTTTAGAAAGCTACCTAACAATCATGGTTGGAATTAAAGCAAAACAAATGCCAAATATTATCAGTCGCCCCTCACCCTAAGTACCACGATATTGCGACTCGAAAGAAGGCAGCAAACCCAGATGACTGCCAGACATAAGAATATATTCTAATACAGTGAGCCGACCAATGCCTCTATTCAAAAAGCGATAACTAAACATAATCGGTGCAGTTAAATAGAGAATGAGCGTCTAATGAAAGAAAAGCACCGAATTCTAAAACGCAAAGCGCAAAATTTCAGGAAATAAAAATCGAAGAATCGCAATTACGTTCGTACTTTTCTCGCCGGGGTTATTTTGAACAGGCATCACCTTGTAAACATGCTTAGCATGTTTCAAATTATTCCCTGGTGCAAAGAATTGAAATTTGTTTCAAAACATTATATATATAATTTTGTTTTGCAGTTTATATAGTGAGAATTATTTTTCAACATTGGGTATAGAAATTAAAAGCTAAGTTTTTTTCTCTTAAGTTCTTATTGCAAAACAGTTTTTAGCTTTTAATCACAAAAATTTGATAGTGTGATGAATACTCGATTACCTAAATGAGTTTGAACCAAAGTATTTTCTTCCAAATGCCCGTAGGCAACACCAAACGAGCGTGATTTTAGTTCTCGTATTCTGTCTTATACATCTATACAGTCGTCCTTGGCTTCCTATTCGTTTTATAAGTTAAATACCTGCTGCCTGTTAGGAGAATATTAACTGAACTACATTTTTCTTCACTGAATATCGAAATGTGTATTCGTCGTGTTTGAAGTTTAATTCATTGTAATTACTTTTATATTCTTCCAGACGTCCAAGTAATCATCAGTTTGTTACGTAATTTCTACCAGCTTTGCCTACCAGTTTCCTTCTGTATAAACAAAATGTAGTCTAGATTGCTGCCCGTAAATTTAAAATTTACTTTTTAATTTCATTTGTGACCCCAAAGAATGCAGTAAACATAGCTTAGAGCGAGACTTGGGGACATACCCTAGGACAGTAACTGGACTAATACATGTACTAACTGCGAAAAGTTGAAACGTTTAAACAGGGGACGAGCGGCTTATTAAAGTAAAAACGAACACTCTAAATTTAGTAGAAAAACCTATAAAAAATACGCAAAGGGCCATTTCAGAGTAGAGATGTCTCAGAATATTTACTATGTGGGGGTAATATTCCACTCCAAATGGAATTTTCGTAAATAAGGAAATGCATGATTGTAAATGAATGTGGTACTGCGAATATACAAGTATTTACCCCAACAAGAGATACTTCACGAAAAGCACCATCCAGTGGAATTCAATGAAAAGCCAACACATCCAATGAAAAACGCTATTGGCTAACGCTGTCACCTTCTAAATCCAAGAAAGTTTTAAAAGTCAGTAAAATTGCGTGTTAAAAGCACGTAAACAAACGAATAACGGTATTTGACATTACGAAAGTACGTTATGATTCTCCTTACAAGCAAATAGGTGATCTTTTGCATTTCGTTGAGGAACTAATTATATCATATTGTGGCATACGCAGAATTATGGTAAGAAACGTAAACAAGTCCGCCGATCAGTTCAAATTCAGAAGTGCAGTTAAAACCTTCCCAAATCTTAAAGTTTTTCTCCTATGTTTTTATTGTCGTTTTTATAGCGGCGGAGCTGTTTTGCCTCGTGATGGTTGGTGTGCTCATGTTTGTGTAAACAAAGCGCTTCGATACTTGAAACTACTTGATGTGCTGAAAATCTTAAGAAAAATAATATTTTTCTCCTAGAAAACAGGAGAAAATGTCTACCAAATAAATTGATTGGCCAAGCCAATCTTTATTTTCGAATTATGTGACCAGCTAAGATTTCAGTAGTCACTGAAAACACATTACTTCTTTCCCCATTTCGAACAGAGGGTTAAAATTCGTCCTTGTGATAACCATCGCACCACTGTGTATAACAACAGTTCTGTATGTGCAGATCTCATCTCCTCACACATATTATTAAAATGACAGGAATGGAAAGTTCGGGACTTGATCAAATCAACTACTTTTATAGCACTTACAATGTTTCAAGAAACCAACGATTTTTTTTTTTTTGCTTCCAAATTATGTTATATATCACGTAATATTGTCACTTGATGTCGGAGTTAACTGAGCCAATTCGCGCAGCGAGACCACTGTTTCCTGCTAGCATTGAAGCACCTCCATCAGTGGATACCCTGGTACGTCATTCTTACAGCAAACGTATAAAACTATGAAGGGTTATAAAATATCTTCTCGCATCGTATGCTCTTGTATTTATTTACATCGGAGTATATCTAACGCCTTTCTGAACGAAATTTTCGGTTGCAGTACGCATCACAATATGATTTTTCGATATATGATTAATTCCTCAAAGATAGTATTAACAGGCCTTACAAATTTATCCGAAGATTTGACCTCAAGAAAATTGTGAATTTCGACAAGAAACTTCGACATGGATTGGAAATGAGGAAAACGTTATTCAACCTGTTACTTTCTGAGGAATCAAACAAAAAATCTAAAAGAAAATGCAGGTAATTAGCATGACAGCTGCAGATTTAAATGAGAAAAATGTATCACATTGAAAGCTAACAGTATGTTATACAAATTATTATATATATTTTAGTTTATTTTCAGACAATTCTGAATAATTTATAAAATTATTTTCTAATAGAATGATTTTTTAAAGTACTGCTTTTTAATTCATACCTGCTACTGTAAAGTGCTGGTAAATATGAAATTTGATGCCTTCTTCGTCACTCATATCACGAAACGCAAGCGGTATACATAATAGTGAGATCAAGCATGTGGAATTCAACGAGAATAGACATTACCTTCCTTATCGAGACATCACGTTCGGAAATTTATCAGAGGAGTTTCAACCATAGAGCTCTAACAGGGACCGTAGAGGTTTCAAAAACATTTTGCCTACTAAGTAAACTGAGCTGCAATTTTTAACAGCTATGATGTTTTAAGAATTAAATTTATTGTATTTGGAAAAAAATCCACTTCGTATATAATATGCACTGATCTCCAGACTATTCAGAATAATTTTAATTTGCATTATTAATATTAAAGTTGAATATCGGTTTTATCACAGTGCCTTATGTGCTACTTCTGTTATTGCACTATACTTTTATTTGCCTCATTTAGCATTTAGTTGCGCTCCATTTTTAGATTCCCCTGCTACATGACGTTCAGTTAATTTCAAACGATTTCTTTCCATGAATAATTTTGAAAATATTTTGTTCGCGGACGTAAAACAATGGTCGTTTAAGAATGAACGTCGTTAGGGAATGAGTGCAATGAAAATACTATTCTGATGATGTATAATATCATATATTTATAAAAATTAACAGTCAGAAAATACTCTCGCAAAAGAGATACGAAATATGAAACCTAGTTTTCAAAAAACTGTTGCGGGTCATGCAATGAAAGGACATATCTAACCATCTAACTTATCTCTGTCTTGTGGAAGCTCACTCTTCCCGCGTTTATTTTCCTCTTTCAGAAGTTATCCCCGTGTTCAGCAATTCTGGTACTGAGCAGGTAAATAATGAAAATTATTTTCCATTGTAGTTCTAAGACACCCTTTAGATGATTCAGGAAACTGCAGGCTTGAAAATGTTGCTGGAAAACTTTTCATAATACATGCCTTTCACACAGCAAGTGGTGTAATATTGCTTCCGTTTATATATCTCGAGCAAGGAACACGACTGATTTTCCGATATGTACGAGTAAACTCCGGCCATCCGAACTCGACAGTCGGCAGAGTCGAACTCTGCCGAGATTAGGGCCGCGGCAGACATGAATGGCATTGTTCTACAGTAGTTCCTTTGAATGAAATGTTGTTAAGTAGCTTACGGGTGATGCTCTCTTCAAGATCACGGCAGTCCATGGGTGAGAGAGGATACATAACAAAAATGTTCTCCTTGTGTGCCAGAAAATTGCGTTCTAATGATTTAAGTTGGTCTTTAAGCATTTAGCGCTCGGAGAAACTGGTAGATGAGGGTTGCATCCTGCAAATCCTTACCATCATTTAGTTACCAGTAGTACCATTCCAGCACTGATACATTGGGCTTCCAAACCTCACCAACGCATGCTTACCATTAACTACAGTTCTACGCTCCCACGCTACCTCACCACAAGAACGACTGCAGTAAACCAAAAGAGCGTGTACCCTTAGGTAATTTAGCACCTAGTCATTCAAGGGAGCTCTAGTGAAGACGGCCCTTTCATGATTGCAACCATCTTAATTGTAAGAGAGTCCAATACCTCCGGATGCAAAGTTCAGATTATACGAGTAATAAGTGCATTAAACAGAAGCGATTTTGAATACTTCGTCTAAATACAGGCAGATGCGGAGAATTTTTAAACTAAGAAACTGAAGAATATTTCCATGTGTACAATGCCGAGTGAAATGACAAGAAGAAAATTGTATTTCCAGGAATGAATTCAAAAGCAAAAACACAATTATTTAGTAGCTGTGCCTTTGTCAGAAGTTTTCTGTGACGCTGTAGATTCTGTTAGTGCCAAAAGTAAGAAAGACAGAATAAGATGTTTATTATGTTTCCATCGGTTAAACATGCAGTTTCGAAGATCATTATGTAGACAAATGATATACGCACACTGTAAAGAATCTGGAACAAAAAAGTTGAGCTGAATCATGGTGAGCTTCAGGTGACACAGCTGGCAGTAAGTTAACAATATTTTTTGACACTCATTTATTCTCGAGATATTTTTAGAAATATTTACGGCCTATCTGTGTATGTGTGCGCAAGAAAGAGGGAGACGTTCTCTCAGCATTGGTTATTAATATACACTGAGTGACCAGTCAATTATGACAACTGACCAAATATTTCGTACGGCCTCCTTACGTCCTCAAAACAGCAGCTATCCTACGTGGCATTTGTTCAATAAAACGCCAGAAGCATTTCGGAGGTATGGCCAACCAATCTGGGTGTAATACGGCCCTCAATACCGGTATAAGAGGTGATTGGTGTTTAGAGACCGCTGATGTGACGTTTTATAATGTGCCACAAGTGCTCTGTTGGATTTATATCTGTGGAGTTCGGAGGCCAATCGATATTGTGGAACTCTGAACTGTGTTCATCAAAACATTCATACACAACCTTTGACCTGTGTTTCGGCTCATTACCATCTTGGAAGAAATCGTCGCCATTGGGGGATAAAGTACAACATTGCTGGGAGTACAGTATCACAAAATAATTCACGATAGTCGGCGGCAAAGTTTTACATGCAGCATGGGTCCAATTTCCTACCAGGCAAGCGGGATCCACACCTGTGCATTGTCTTCACCGGCTTGCACGATGGAGACAATGTACGTTGGATCCAGAACCTTATGGTGTTTGTGCCAAATGCTCGCTCCAGCCAGTCGGAAACTCACAGTAATCCCTTTATGGAACGCCGAAATATCCTTTGTTTTTCTCGTTTTGATCAAAACAGGAAACCTACCATCAACAGAGGGAACTAAAACCGCGGTGTTCAGACGACATACTTTTGTTTAGTAATCCGACGTTAAACTTGTGTGATCTTTGCACCAGGATTGTCGTTTCGCCCATGAACCATGGATAAGAGATCATCCACTGGAAGCAAGACTATTTTAATTTCGTTATTGAAAAAGTACGAGATCTTACATCAGAGAAAGTGTGGGATGTTCAGAGTGGTTTTACGCCTGGTAAAGGTTGCGCTAAACAAATCTTTGAACTACGTATGATGATCGAAAAGCATGTGGCTGTTTGTAAGATAGTCTTTGTTGCCTGCAAAGATTTAGAGAATGTTTATGACCGCGTAAATAGGATACTTCTATGGAAGGTAATGAATTGATATGGTGTTATTGGGAATTTACTTCATAGTGTAGATCTATATATGCTGGCAGTAGAGTTTATGTACGTGTGAATGGTGTTCTATTGAAATGGTTTGCTATTGGTGCAGGAGTCTGACAAATTTGTGTAGTGTTACCATGGCTGTTTAATATATTTATGGAAGCGTGCGAGCGTGATGCCAAGTTATACAGTACTGATTTATGTATTTTTATTACCCGTACGTGCATATTGCTGTATACTGATGACAAGGACCTGCTGGTAGAGAGCAAAAGTGAGTGCAGAGTACGTTGTCCTGGGTGTACGAAGTTTGAATGAAATTCAAAATGAGTATAAATAAGGGAAAAACCAAAGTTATGGTCTTTGAGCGAGTAACTCTTAGCACTGAATGTCATATAACCCTAAATGTCCCCGTGATTGAACCGGTGAATGCGTTTGTATATTTAGGAAGCATGTTTGACAGAGGGAATCAATTGGATTCGGAAATGAAAATCATGGATGTTATTGGAGATTGCACAGGAACGATGGGTTCTCAAGGAAGTCCCGCATGGCTGTGTATGAAAGTGTAATCTTCCTACTCTAATGTATGGCAATGAAACCTGGATACTTAAGAAGGTACATAGGAGACATTTGCGTGTTGCAGAAATGAGTTACCTACGGGGGTTTGTGGCAAGACTTGTTCTGATCGTGTGGATAACGAAGATGTGTTGCAGTTGTGTAATGTGAAACAAAATGTTTTTCCAATGTGGAGACTAAGACGATTCGGTGGTTTGGACATGTTGAAAGAATGAATAATGAGATGCTTAGTAAACAGATATTATAACTCAACGTTTACCACATTGCTTACAAAATGCATATATGAATCCAGATTTAGGTCAAAAGTATTAGTTTTAAGCAAGTGAAAACCTTTGTTTACCTAAATACGTAGCGTAAAATAAATTAAAACTGCAAAGGGCAGTACTTCTTGATAAAAATAAGGCAGTATGAAAACCAAGTTCAAAGAGTTACAGAAAGCAACGAAACAACGTGTCTACATCGGAGCAACCCGTACGAAAGATGTTTGCATAAGCTGTAAGTGCACACTCAAAGCGTAAAACACAATGATAGAAGAGACCAGTTTTTTCCAGCCAGAGGAAAAAGAAACAGAATTCGGTTATTCTCTGGCCTAACTTAAAATAACCATAAGCGAGACTGAGACAAACGCACAGCATTGAAATCCTAATTTTCTAGCCCATGCCTTTAATTCTTCCTCCCCTAAACGCATCCAAATGGCAATAAACTTGGCGACCGAGTGTACCTGACATTTTTGGCGTTTTCTAAAAGCCAACAAAACACAGATCGGAAAACATATTTCACTTAGGCCTCACCCAGTAGCATTTGTTTTCTAAATTTCCATGCAATCAAGCAAAGCAGAACACGCCCATATGATTTTCGCAGCATTCCACTGATTTCACTAAGTAACTCAGCTTCTTTTTTATTGATGTTTTCATTTATAAATAGCATTTCCTATTGCTTAGCGGAATCACAGAGTTGTCTAGTACCGTGTGCAATCGTACAAAATAAAAGTAGCTCAGTAAAAGGATAAGGTCATAAGAAATTGCTTACATTATATGTTGAAAAAACACTCTCATTTTTGGACAGAATTCTCCACTTACTAGGAGCAATTTACGATACCAAATAACAGAGAATTTCCCGACACCACATAACATGAGTGTGTAAAATAATGCTATAATCTAGATTGAGAAGAGGGTGGGAACTAGTTGTATTGTTTCTATTCATGTGAGCAACATTACCTGCTACGCAATTTTCTCTAAGAAACCCTGTAAGAAAAGATAAGGTTATTCATGTATTGGAAGAAGACGGAAGGACTTTTGCAGAGATATAGGAGAGGATGTGCTGCCCTGCAAGTCTTCAACACATGTACAGTACACGTGTCGAATAATGTAAAAAGGTATTTCTATAAATTTTGCATAAGGATGTATTTATTCATATCAATGATCATTCTATATTCGAAAACATGTTTCAGGAATGACGTGGAAACCGAATGCTCTGACCTAGTTGCACCATGCGAAAACATTATGTTCTTCATGCTAGACAAATGCAATGACTTCACATCAGAAAATTAAAAGCAACACAGTACCATACCATTGCCTTAATCTGGAATACGTTCAGTGTCATGGATACTAAAACATAAAACAAGAGACCAATTTTGACAATCCCCTTTCGGGATTGAAATAGGATATAAGTCGAAAAAAGAAGGTATCTGCAATAAAAGTAAATTAATGAATTGCTCATATTTTGTTATATATCCACAAATACCAATAGAGCTAAGATGGAGTTTGTTACCAAACTCCATCTTAGCTCTAAAACAGGACCGAGAATATAGTGTGGGAAAATACCCTTCACATTATTCCTTTAAGAATACGTCAGGATAATTAACACATCAATCAGACATTTCTGAATTGACTGTATTTACTGTTTCTTACGTGATATCATTCACATCAGAAAACTTGAAAGTTCTTCGTAAAAATTTCGAACGGTAATCAATAGATGCAAGTTTGATTCCCGCTCCAGGGCAATGAAATTTTGAAGTTTCTGATTTGACTGATATTACGTGATGAACAGAAAGTACTAGCTAATTACTATTAACATGTACCGTCCAATTGCACTCCACAGGGTTAAACAAACTCTCTCAATATTAAAAGTGACGGCGTTGCGAGTAATCCTGCCAGGATCCAACAGTCGTTTACACGGACAGGATCGGTCCGTAGACACATAGCTTGCTGCTGCCCTCGTGGGCCGGCACTTCTCACCTCTCCGTCATGACCCGTGTGTGAGTGCCATTGGGCAGGTGCTAGAAAATATATCCACCCCTGTCATGGAGAACCGATCCCTAGCGCAAACTGTTTAGGGCGACTGCCCTTTATTCAAACAAAAATAGGTACATGCACATATATACACAGAGGAACTTAGCTTTTCGAGGGAAATAAATCCTTTGTTCAATAAGCCCTTTCACACTGAAATAACATTGAAACTATTTACATTGAAACTATTTACACTGATACTTACACTGCCGCAGGATTAGGGCCAGTTCTCGCGGTGATGACTCTGGGCTTGAGTCATCTGTTTTTCTTATCCGTCTTCATTCCTCTTCTATTAGGTAGACTGTCTGCATCTTTATGACGTGCTTGCCCAACTCGATGATCACCTGCTGCGCTCTTGGGTACGCGAGCAGGATCGAGAGGTCCCTCTCCTTCGCCAATTCTGGCACCAAAGTTGTTCCCTTTCCTGACAGAGAAGCACATTCCAGAATCATGTGTGCAACATCTGCAGTCTGGGCACCACAGCTGCACATTCGCTCCCGAACCGGTAATATGCGAAAGTACTCCGGCGAAACACCATGGCCGGTTACTATATGGTTAAGGCTCCCGTTACTCTCAAAGCGCCTGATCGAGATTCGGGGGTAAATACGGCGTGTTCGTCTGCCCGCATCCTCTTCATCCCATCTCTGTTGCCACTCCACTAATGTGGCTTTTTCTTAGTTGAGTGCGCACGCTTTGCAACGGCTTTCGCATCTGAAAATCTATGCCCTCTTTACGAGCAGCTTCTTTCGTTAGCTGGTCTGCCCGTTCATTTCTAACTGTACCGACATGGCTTCGGGTCCAGTAGAAAGTAACCACCATACTTCCCGCTGACTAGAGTAGCGCTTTAATCTCTCTGACAAGGGGAGTCTTACTCCCGAACTGACCAAGCGCTTTCAGGGCCGCTTGGCCATCAGAGAGTATGCTACAAGCCCCTTCGCTATTGACGGAGAGTCCCCATCGCAGCGCCTCCCTGATCGCCAACCAGTTTGCTTGAAAGACAAAGGAGTTGGGCGATAGCTTTACTCGTTCCGCGTGTATCTCGTTGCCATCCGAGAAAACACAGAACACCAGAAGAGCACTACCACCTATCTTGGAAAAGTCCGTGAACAATTCCTTCCCCTGTCCTGTGGGAAGAGCTTTGTCCCAGGTCAGGCACAGCTCATTGGCTGGGTGGGAAGCCCAGTCCATTCTCAGTAGTTCCACCTCGGACGACGGGTACTGGTGTCCAAGGAGAGATACATCGTCCTGTAGCGGAGTGTCTCCATTGCCGCTTTCCTCGCTACTACCAGGTCCGCCGGTTCACACCCAGCCAGCACTTGTAGCGCTGCTGTGGAGGTCGTGCGGAAACACCTCGTGATTCCCAGTAGCGCTCTGCGCTGAATTCGATTTATACCGTTTCGCAGTCTAACCGTATTCGACCACCAGGCGGAGCATTCATATGTAAGCAAGCGTTCAACCCCCGTTTATAGGGTACCTTTTTAGCTGTTCCAGTCAGCCGCACCCCATTGATTTTATTAAGGATTCTGGCACATCTATCTTTCACGAAACGGAGGTGAGGGAGCCCCGATAGCATGGTATTTAGGATGACTCCTAGGAACCGCATCTCCCTCACCTCTTTAATAGTATGCCCATTGAAGCGACAGTTCGGGGGAGTGACCAGTTCCCCCTTCTTGGCTAACAGCAATAGTGTTGTCTTTTCGGGAGCGAAGCGGAGCTTACACTCCTTGCTCCAATTGTCAAGCTGTGAGAGAGCGGTGTGTACCTTCCGCTCAATCACGTGACTACCAGATGCGGATACCACAAGTATGAGGTCATCAGCGTAGGCCTGCACCCGTCTGCCTGTGGAAGCCCAAGTTCCGTATCTGCTACCACATTCCACAACAAGGATCCCGATCCAGAGACCTGCGGGCACCCTTTTATGTACTCCCTGCTGTAGGTCTTATCACCGGCCTCAAACTCTACCCTTCTACGTATGAGAGAGAACATCGCTTATTAGCAGGAACAGATTCCTGGAGATTCCAAGTCTTTTCAGACGGTCTAAAACCAGTGGCCACCAGACGTTGTTGAAAGCGTCATACATCCATTGACACGAGGCAGGTGGGCTTTCCCTGAGCTCGATTTAGCTTTACCTGCTTAGTAAGGCTGACCAGCGCTTGGGCGGTACACATCTCATGCCTGAAACCAAATTGGCAGCTGGAGAGCTTACCTATGCCGACTAGGTAAGGGGTTGCTCGGATCACAAGGACCTTTTCCAACATCTTACTCCATGTTTTTAACAGGCAAATCGGCCTATAGGCTGCGGGATCTGCTCGTCTCTTATTTTCCTTGCTGAAGAGGACGAGCAGCGCAGTCTTCCACATTGATGGGAAACATCCTCGTTCCAGGCATTTATTCAGCAGGGCAACAAAGTACCCAGGTTGGCTAGAAACACCTCTCTGATGACCGAGAGGTCCAACACATCTATGCCTGGTGCCTTTCCTTTGTCCAGGCTGTTTATTGCAGCACGTACCTCCGCCTCCGTGAACGGCGGGTCGTCGGCCGTGTCTGGTGGATCTCTGCAGTATTCTCTGATCGGTCTTTGATCAGAAGAGTAACGCGAATCCTCATCGGCCGGGAAGTGATGGTTTAAGAGCACTTCCACTGTGTCTTGCAGAGTGGCGGTGTTGGTGCCACTCTCTGTTCTGACTGAGGCCAGTAACATTGGGCCGGTGAGCGAGCCCTTTGCCACCTTGTGCAGTATCCCAAAGGTCTTCCCGACAGGGAAGGTCTCGCATAATTGTCTCCAGTATTCTCTCTTCGATGCTATCATTGCTTTGCGGTATGTAGCGCTGGAGAGATTATATTCCCTTTTCAGGCGTTCCCTCCTGTCCGCGTCAAATCTCTCGCGTTGCATTCTTCGTCTGCTGCTTCTGGCCTTCCCTCGCAGAAGGCTCAGATTTTCCGACCACCAGGGAAGCATGGATCTTGCCCCCCCCGCTTTCCTGCAACCTTCACAAGCCGCTAATATCTCGTTGATTAGTTGACAGAGATACTGGTTTAGGTCATCTACCTCATAAAGATCTGCTGCACTTCTGTCTCTAAGCAGATCTGATAGTCAGCTCTGGAGGTCCAACCATCTGAGGTTCCGGGCATCGAACCTAGACTTGGGCTTTTTCCCAATTTTCTCAAACCTTATCGTGAAGGATATAGCAAGATGGTCGCTACAGCTTACATCGTCCAGTACTTGCCAGTTCTGGAGGAAGGTGAGGATTGATGTACTCGTGAGGGTGAGGTCGATCCACGATGTCCCAGAAGCACCTTGGAACGTGGGGACACTGTCGGGGTCGTTCTGGACTGTTAGATCTGGCGAAATGAGGAAGTCTAGAAGTTCACTTCCTCGCCCATCTTTATCCTGGTCTCCCAGAGGGGGCTTTTAGCGTTGAAATCGCCTGCAATGATAGTCTCGTGCTGCGGGTGGGAATCCAGCAACCGAGAGATGATGTTTAACACGTCTGAGTGAACACCGGAGGGTGAACAGTATGCGTTAATTAGCAAGATATTTTCATTGCTCCTCTCTATGCCCAATGCCACCACATTGGATGTGCATTCAAGCTCCAGAGCTCCCACATCTGGATCAAAAACGACTGTGGCTACCATTTGTTTTTCGCACCGAGAGCAGTACCTCCGTGAGTATTTGGGAAACCCCGCCACCCTACCATGGGAGTGGTAAGGTTCCTGCAAGAGCAGGATTCTCGCAGCGACGTCATGGCAGTTATCAGGATCTGCCCTGTTGCGGTTCTCGCATGGTGAGTTTTGAGTTGGAGTATTCCTATACCAGTGCTTGTCCTTTTCCGTTCAACCATAACTAGTCCGGCTTCTCTGCTGCTCCAACTCTCTAAGTAGAGAGGGACAAGTTTTGTTGAAGCTAGAATGGGCTGTGTCTAGCTTCAGTTTAAACCGCGTGTTTTTGCGGAAGTGTAGTTATTGCACTTTGGAGCAGCAGTGCATTCTTTGTGCCGGTGACCTGACTCACTCTACTGCCCACACCTGTCCTCTGCCTCCTTGCAATCACTCCTAAAGTGGCCGAAGCCGTTACAACGGAAGCATCGGACTTCCCTAACAAACTCTTTCAAGCGCTAGATTGACCACCCCAAGTTCAGTCTTCCTCGCTTAAGACGCAATTTGTAGGCCAGGGGTTCGGCCTCCACTACCCAATACGCCTTACCTTCTTTGGCCTTGATGGCGAATTTCGCCGAGATGTCCCCTTCGAGGTCGGGATTTTGTTCTTTCACCCCGGCCTCAAAATCCTCACGCGATACCTCCCCGTCGACGTCCTAAACAATTAAAAGCTAGAGTCGCTTTTGAGGGGATTTGGAGTGGGTGCTATCCCTTGTTAGGGAAATGCTCCGCAGCTCTATTTCCAACTTGGCGTTGTCCTCGTGCTTCGAGCACTCGACCGCCACCCTCTTTTGCGCACATATCTGATACCTTTGACCCTATCAGCAGTTTAGACGGATTAACTGCTGATTGGATGGCCTTCTTAGTGTCGTCCGTGGATTGCAATGTCATCGGTGGGATAGACCAAGAGGACATGCCTCCTGTTTACCACCACCTTCTTTTTTCTTGGGGAGAGCGCCAGCACTGGCACTACTTTCGCCCCCTTCCTCGCTGCTGATACGGAGGAAGTGTCCTCTGTAGGAGTGCTTTTCCGCTCCTCCCTTACCGCTTCATCTTATTGCCCTCTTTCTTCAAGTCCGGCAACCTTGACAACCTGTTTTGCACAGGCATCAGTGATTTGTGCCAGCAATGCCCCTATGTTGCTTGGGGAAGGAGCTCCACGTTCATTGGTTGCCTTTTGGTCTGACAACCTTGTCATCTGGACTGAGGCCACTTTAGTGATCCTCGTGTCCTTCTTGGACTTTTTCTCCTTTGAAGGAGACATCTCTGTGTGTGAGAGTAGAGGCAAACTTTTCTAAGTGCTGAGTGGGCACCCTGGAATTCCCCCACTCGAGCAAAAACTCAGAAATCCTGGCGAGCGGCTTTGGCCTAGTATTGACTCCAAGAGTCCTAACACCAGTCGAATCGGCACGACGTCGAGGTAGTCGCATTCTGATACAAACAACTTGTGTAGGCTGACACGGGACTTCGCTCAAAGAAGGGTGTCTTTCTAAGTCCGTGACACTGCTGTGATTAAGAGGCAACGTAGAGGAGAATTTATCTCAGAAGAAGAATCGCGAGAGTGGGAAGAATCCCTCTCTCGCGTTTTAGATCGTTAGTTCAGCTAAAGCAGCGCAGTATAGCACAACCAAATCACACACAATCTCGCTCCCCGGTAAGGTATCAGACCGACCGGTCGAGACACGATTAACATCAACGTGGTCCGACTGAAAAGATCGAAGGCTTGGTCGTATCACGGGCCCACCAGACCGCGAGTCAACGAACCTATGTAATCCGCAATGTTTTGGCATGCGTAGAAAAGTAGCGCCGGTTCGTAATTAGGGATTAGTGATTACATATATGCCGACAAACGATAGCACGTATGCACTTTTGTTGGCCCGCGTTTTTCATTCTCAGAACCGTTGAGAATGTTTCTTGTAGTTGGACCCTGTAAGTTATTTTTTGTTTTATAAGTTTTATTGCGGTTAACTGCAAAAACAGATCAATGTGACGCCTAGAGTAATCTGCCAAGCTTAGGATTTCAATATCAAGCAGATAAATATTTTCCAAATTATGTTGATCCACTTATACATATCTCACACTCTAGGTGTGGAGATCTACTGGCGTCCTCTGAGACACAAACTAATAGTGGGAAATTAAAAAAAAATAATTTTGTCGACCATATTGTACAATATTTATTCCGATGAAATTGTAGCCTTAGTGAGAACACTGCCTTGAGTTGTTGATTCTTTTCATCAGACAGGTCTTCCCTGGCATTTAAACAATTTAATTTAAAATCACGTAACCAACTGACTTTAAATTCACGTAACCAATTGACTTTAAATTCACGTAATTAATTGATTTATTCTTCCAGATAAGCTCCATCTCAATCTCGAGGAAACAGAACTTTTCCGTCAAAATAAATGTTTTAGAGTGGGAACAGAATTCACATTCATAGAGGCCCTTTTCATGGTCATCTATTCAATAGTCATGAGATAGGATAATTACAGAACTGACACGTTGCGTCTTTCACAGTGTCCGATGATGGCAGCAAATTAGCACTGACTAAATCGCAGAGAGCAAGCACGTTTTGGAAGAACAACCTTTTCTACCTCTCTTCCGCTGCATCGTGCCGTGGGAACGCGATACAGCTCAAAATAAAACACGAAAGCATAGGTCGAAATTCTAAGTAAAAGTCTTATTTTAAAAAGTAAGGAAAAATATTTCAATCAAACATACACTTCTAATCAATAGTTGCAAATGTCAAAATAACAATTAGCTTCTTATTTCTTTTATTCAGTTATTTTAATTATATTCACCTGTTTATTAAGCTTTGTAATAAGGACCAAGAAAAGAAAGGAATAACAGTTTCGGCAAATGTTGTTCTTCTTACGAAAGTGCGAAATCAAATGCTAACCCAAGCAAATTTTGAAAGTCAGTTAACTGCATATCAAAGTTCATTTAAGGAAAACGGATGTTTTTAGACTTTAAGGAAGACTTTTATTATTCTACCAGCACACACATGTTTTTTTTTTTTCTATTACTTTTAATTCCGTTGTTGAACTATATGTACCGCATCCTGGCACACGGAGTCTCACACTGGGAAATGGGTACAAAAAAGCTCGACACGTTAAACGTCGGAAGAACATCCCACAATGTGTAACGTCGTTTCCTATTTTTTGGTAGAACAAAACATTAGAAGTGTTTAGAACTACTTCCAACTTTATGACTCTGTCTTCCAACATAGCCGTTTTTCCTTTTCTATTTTATCTTTATTCCCTAACTAAGTTACAGAAACATACTGTTACACCGAATCCCAAGAGTTGTATTCACAATTGTTATTAAAGTTGAAAAAAGTACATAATGATGTAAACGTAACTTCGTTTGTTAACCTTTAATCTTGAATATCATGATTGTTGTTGCCGCCAAAAGGGAGTAGCATGGTTTGAAAGGGATGGTTGGAATCGCACTCTGTAACAAATTTCCAAGAAATCATTTCACAACACATTTCTGTAATCTAAGAAGAAATGAATGTATGAAGATATCTAGACGTCTGCGTCAGCAATTTGACTTACGTAATAACAGGAAATAAATTGTAATCATGGAATTTTAAGGGATTATCTTTCAGATAGATGCAAAAGCTTAAACGAAGTTCTAGTGTATTGCTGCGCCACATATGCCTACGTACGGCTCACATCCAATATCAGAAAGCAAAAGATGTAGCTTTTCATGTACTGCATACGAATGATTTTACAAACTAAAATAATAATTTTAAATTTGTAAGAATACGAGTTTGTTTTATACATAAATATCTGAAAATTATCTGCTATATGAATTCAGAATTATTAATAAATTCCACATTTGGTTAAATTTTACCCATCAGTTCATTCTTTCCTATCGGCTGCTCGTTTCGAATTTACACACTTACCTATATCTCTCGGCAGGAGCAAATTTCTGCGTAAGCGAAATGCGTACAATAATAATTTTGCAAAGAATAGAATATCTACGCACATCACTAGCAATCTGTTCTAAAATAAAAACATTCAGAAATAATTTTACCCACTCTCCTCAAAGTGATCTAAAGTCTGCTGTTTGTACACACGCAAAATTCTGTTCTACTGTTATTCGATAATTTTCTTTCTTACAATAGTTTCCCAATTTGAACCTTTCAAGAATTCTAATCATTACAGTGTGCCACGGAGAGTTGTGCAGAATGTGTTTGTGGTCAATGCAGTATAGTATAAAGTACACTGGTGTCCGAAGACTTTCTACATAGTTTAAGTTAACATATCTTGTTGATTGTAACCAAATCGTATTTAGTGTCAGCTGCTGTTCTCTGCCAGTCGTGGTCGACATTCGGGCAGCGTAAGCGTTGGCGTTGCACAAAGTTTAGCAAATCATGCATCTGACCATTTTTTTATTATTTTATATTAACTTTTGAAAATGGTGAAGCATATAAACGAAAGAACAGCAAATTGGGCTTTACAAGTTTAACAAATTAAGATAAGTAAATACAACTAAAATAATTAAAATAAAAGGCGTCCTCCCACCCCCATAAATGAACAAATTTTAAGTTAGCGGAGCAAGACTGCGAAAAATTTATGGGTGAGCCTACGATTACTCAAATAAAGTGAAAAAGCCTGAAAAACGCAAAAATATCCGCGTAACCGACATTGAACGGCATAAAATTAAAGCAAAAAGGAGAGCAGGAATTCGGAATACACTAGCGGGAACTCCCCACCCCGGGAAAGTCACAGGGATCAGAGTGCACGGAGAAATCCTCTTATTTAGGAGGACTCGGTACGAGTGCCTTGAATAATCCTGTTGTCGTCTGAGAGGTGCAGCAGGTATGCTGAAATGTTCATGTGAAGAAGAAATGCCGATGTATAGGATTTATTCCCAATATCCAGCACAGAAATACACACAGAAAAACTGGCCGTGATGTCCGTGAAAGTAAATCAATGTATAGCCAGTAATATCAAAATATATTAAGATATTGATTTCAGCAAAAAAACATTTGTTTCCGAATTCACAAATCTGAACAAAATTTTCATTTGATAGCTGCTTAAGGAGATGGTTTTTCAATGCATGTAAGTGTAAATCACTATGGTGTAAATTATTCAGCTTCCACCGATGGCTTTGATGACTGGCGCTCATGTTCACCACATTTACATTAAGTATCATAGCCATATTGATACATGATGACAGTGCGAAACAAAAGTTAACTGTAACTCAGCAATGTTTGTGATTCATAGAGATTATCATCATCATCATCATTGTCAAATATTATCAATCCACTGCTGGACAAAGGTCTCCCCAAGTTTCCTCCACAATTGTCTGTCTTGTACCAGTCTCCTCCATGTCACTCCCGCATACTTTCGAATTTCATCCACCCATCTCCCATGTGGTCTTCTTCTGGGTCTTTCCTGTCCCTTGGAATCCAATCTAAAATTTCGGCTGTCCATCGATGATCTGTCCTTCTGGCAGTATGTCCAGCCCATTGCCATTTCAGGGATTTAACTCTGATCATTATGTCTTCCACTCTTTTCATTTTTCGGATCCACGAGTTCCTCTTCTTATCTCTGATGGTTACACGTAAGCACTGGAAGGATGCATTGATCAAACACTTTTCCTTTAAGACAAAATGGCGTATTGCTCTTGAAAATTATGCTGTTTCTTCCAAAAGCTCTCCAGGCAAGTTTTGTACGCCGATTAATTTCTTCATCAATGTGAACCTAACTTGATATCTGCTGTCCAAGATAAACGTACGCGTCTGTTATCTCCAGTTTTTCTCGATCAATCGATAAATCTTCATTTCTTGTAAAAGCATTGAACATCACTTTTGTCTTCTGAAAGTTCATTTTTAATCCCACTTTTTTACTCTTGTCGGTAAGTTCCTGGATCATACTCTGCAGCTCTGATGGGGTAGTTGCCAAAATGGCTACGTCATCAGCAAAACGAACGTGGGTTAGATAATCTCCATTAATCTTTATCTCCTTGTTTTTTCAGCTCAGCGACTGAAAGACGCCCTCGAATGTGGCATTAAAGAGATTAGGATATATGGTGTCACCTTGTCTCACTCCCTTTCCAATTCTTATGTGTGTTGTATTTTCAAACAGCCGAATCTTTGCACTTGCATTTTCATAGATGTTATTAATAATATTAATGTATGCATCTTCAATACCGCAGGATTTTAGAGCCATTGTAACTACTGATGGTTTCACCGAATCAAATGCTTTTTCATTATCGATAAAGCCATGCACAATGGAAGTTCATAGTCCCTCGCTCTTTCAATTAGTTCTCTCAGTACGGGGATATGATCTATTGTGCTGTAGCCACTCCTGAATCCAGCTTGTTCTCTCGGTTGAGCCATGTCCAGTGTTACCTTCAAGCAGTGTGAAAGAACTTTAGTGAAGATTTTATAAAGCACTGATAGGAGGCTGATAGGTCTGTAGTTCCTGAGATCCTCAATGTCACCTTTTTTATGTAGCAAGATCATTGTAGCGTTGTTCCAATCCTCAGGAATTTTCCCTTCATTAAGGCATCGAGTGAAAATTTGGGCGAGTACTGTTTCGATTTCTCCACTTGCTTCTTGTATGATGTCTACAGTAATTCCATCTTTTCCTGGAGTTTTCCCCCGCTTCATGTTCTTGATTGCATGTGCAACTTCTGCTGGAAGGACTGGAAGAACTCTGGTACCTTTCATGATGTCTGGAGTACATGTATCATCCCTTTCATATAATTTGGAGTAGAAATCTTTCACTCTTGTCAAAATTTCGCCTCTATTTCTTGTTACAGAACACTCTTCTTTTCTCAGTGCCATAATCTGTTTTCTTCCATTACTGAGATGTCCTTTTGCTATCTTTAGGCTTTGGTTGCTTTCAATTGCTTACCTTACTAGTTCACAGTTGAATTTCCTTACGTCTTCAGTGATACTTTTTCGTACTGCCTTGCATAGCTCTATATATTCCACTTTGGAAGTCACATCTTCTTTAGTTGTCTTCATCTCTCTTCTTTTTTGCATCAACATTTTGGTTTTGTCTGATAATTTGTTCACATGCAACTTGTTCTTAGACCCAGCTAATTTTGTTGCTGTTTCCTCGGGAGCTTCAGTTACTTTTCTGTTAATTTCAGAAATATCCACTTCTTCTGATGTTAGGCCTTCAAAAGCAGTGAATCTGTTCTTCAGTTCCAACTTGAAGGTATTATGGTGTTTTTTTAGGTTGTTTATGTCAATACATCTTTTTAGTCTTATCAGCTTGCCACGTTCGTGTTTAGTGTTGAGGTGCATCTTACATCTCACCAATCTATGGTCACTACCTTTTTTTTTTTTTTTTTTTTTGATTGGAGGTTTAACGACCACCGTGAGCAACTCAATGGGCTATAAGCAGTCGCCCGTCCCTAATTTAGGGTCACCGGTTCCAGGGAAGGGATAGAGCCAGTGCCGTAAGACAAACACAACATCCATGCCTCAACGGGATTCGAACCTGGACCCCGTTCGGACGAATGATCAGAGGCCATCGCTTAGACCACTGCGCCACCGGAGCGGCGTCACTACCTGTGTTGAACTTGTTTAGCACACTGGAGTCTTCTATGACGAATTTTTTTGCTACACATAATAAAATCAATTTCACTTGTCGTTCCTTTTGGATGTGTCCACGTCCATTTCCTGTGTGGCTTTTTCTTGAAAAAGGAATTCAAGATGAAAAAAAACCCTTCTTCCTCTGCAAACCCAAGGAGAGTATTTCCACGCTGGTTTCTGTTGCCGTGACCGAATTTACCTACTGAAGTTTCATTCTGTTGCCGTTGCCCTATTTTTGCATTGAAATCTCCCATAATTATCTACAACTGGTGCTTACCTTTATTATTTAGATGACGAATTTCCTCAAAGAATTCTTCAATTTCTTCTTCAGGATGACTTGTGGTGGGTGCATAAGCTTGAATATACTGGGCTTTGTATCTTCTCGAAAATTGGATACGGGTCGTGCAGCTCTGTCAGAGGAACTTTAAACTTCTACACCTTTATCCTTCAGTTTCTTGTTTATTATAAATCCAACACCACTAGTTCTGCCAGTATCTGTCCCACGATAGTAGAAGAGATGTCCACTTTTCAGTTCAATGAGATCTTCTCCTTTTCTCCTTACCTCACTTAGCTCGACGATGTCCCACTTGATTCTTTGTAGTTCCTCTTCCAATTCAAGAAGCCTTGAATCAGAAGATAGGGAGCGTCCGTTATACGTAGCCAAGGTGAGCATCAGATGGCAGCCTAGTCCGGTCCTCCGGGGATTCTTAGCATCCTCTGCCTTCATGTCGCACTGGCCGCTGCCTTGGGCAGGTACATTCCAGCTGCCGGAGACTGAGGTCCAAGATTTAAGTTGTGGAGTCATTTTGGAGGGGTTTGGCCATAACTCACCACGCTGGCCAAGCGGGTTGGTGAGTGTGGGATAGCATTTCCTCTAATCCCGATGGTATAGTTATGCCGCTATTGGCGGTCGTCAGAGCCCCTTTAGTTTGAACAGGATGCACCACGAGAAGGCGGGGTTGACATTTGTCAAGGAGAGGCTGTGATGTTATGCATCACCTGACCTTACATCCCAATATATATATATTGTGGGAGATATGTGAGGTCATTAAATGATGCAAATTTAACAGTTTACAGTTTTATGTTAAAAAAATAGTTATGTGTAGTAATTGATTCCAAAACGTTTGTGTTCTTGGTGTTTTTGAAAATTTCTTTTGGTTCTTGGCTGGGCATTGTAGGTGTAGAAGTGCCGTAGGTGTTGATGCATTTTTTCGAAAAATATTCTTCAGGACAATGTGATTTACCTGTAGTCAAGTGCACATTTTCTAGGAAGCAAAGTAAAATTTAGGCATTGCAATTTGTTAAAAGTGTGGCGTGAATTAAAGTTTTTTAACTACAACTGAATATATTTATGTTTTGTGATCTTTCTCTGTAGTTTAACAGCTCCCGGTGAAATAACAATCTGACAATTATTTTTCTGACATTTTAATCCAACTTTACTAACAAAAACTTAAATCGTGATTTTTCACGAATGGCAAACAGTAAGCAACATAAAACAGTTTTCTCAGATTTTTAAATTCAACTTTTCGAAATAAGCATTAGGCTCTCCAAACAGCGCCGCAGGTTCTATCTCAAAAACGTTTTACAACTCATGATATGTGTTTCTTAAACGTTTTGTTTTCACGATGTCTCGATAGATGAAAATTTCTTGTATTCACTTCTTGTTAGCGTAGAACAACCCTTACTGTTAATTTTAACTTGGTAGCCTCTCATCTTTGTTCAGACCTCGTACGAACTTCTGTGTTTTTTCATAAAACTGTCTGAATTAGTTTTCAAGTAATTTTCAGTACTATCCTCAAGGAGAAAAAGTTATAGCATTATCTGATATCTTTTTCAGAGCAATTCTGGTGGAACGAACTTACATTCGGTAATAATTACCACTGAAATAATAGGAAGTTATTTCTCTCCCAAGCTGTGTATTTCAACGGAAAGATATCACGATGTGAATGAACTGTGTTTGGAGGAGAGATATGACTCTAGTGAATCAGATTAGTAGCCTTATGTAAAGAGAAATAGAAAAATAGATTTAGGGCTGTAAGAACAATTACGTGTGCTGTAGTACAGCATCGGTACAGCGAAAATGCTCTCCAACCAAGCAAGCTTATCGCAGAACCGAAATGTTGACTGACACAGATCTTCCTATTATTGCAACTGTTGCACTAACTTTCTATTGCAGAATGTGCCCTCGCTGAAATTTATAAGCCTGGAAAGATGCATTTTTCGCAATATTTTGCATGTCGTCCGACGAATTTGCTGGATACATTCAGACAATCTGCTTTCTGTAAAGCCCTAGAACAATAAAAACATTTCAAAGTCGTGACGCTGAATAAAAGGATTTCAAGAGCTAATTCTTCCCAGATGCAGTACATGAAAGCCACTTCCTGTCCGAGTGGACACAGTCGTAGGTTTCTGGCAATCGTCCGATTGTGGCCGCTAGAGAAATGACATGATTTTTTTTTACGGCGCGTAATTTAGGAAGTAACTTTCCATGTTTAAAATGGCCGAAAGTAAACTTAGAATCATAGGTTCTACCAAGATAATTTGATCTTTTTTTCTGCGGCAATTGTTGAGTACATAATCTTGGACATATCTTTCTCAATTTCATTATTTCGGCATCTGTGAAAAATTCGATTGGCTATAAGCAGTTATCTTCGCCAATTTTAGGCCGCTTGTTCCCGGTAAGGGAAGACCCAATGCCATAAGACAAAGATCGGATTCGAACCCAGTGCCATATTCAAAGAACAGTCACAGGCCAGCGCTTAGAAGCACTGCGTCACTGGGACGGCGATCGCTTTACTAGCCTGTGATGATTTTGAATACATCAGTGAAAGTCAGTATGAAGCTGAAAAAAAATTAATACAAATAAATCAAAGCGCTCCTGCTTTATATGTGCCATGTAAATTAGGTAAAGTACCACACTCTCACTAATGTGATCAGGCACTGTATGAATACTTCTCTTACAGTATTCAATGGCTATTGGAAAGAAATTGTATTTCTCTCAATATAATAATATTAGGGAGTAAAAATCATTTGCTCTCTTAAAAGGGATATATATTTTTTAATTCTCTGAGACGATCTCATTCAGAGAGGAGAAATTCGGAAATAGACCAGAGCCAAGATCAGCTCCTCAAATAAAGAAAAAATGAAGACGACTTTGACACGTTTTTTTTAATATTTCTGACACGTTTTTATAAATTTGGAAGTTGTTGTTTTACATATGTCTCATCTGGCCGGGGGTCACAGTGGTCTAAGCGATGGCTTGCGGCCGTTTGTTTGAAATGAGTCTGGGTTCGAATCCCGGTGAGGCATGGATGTTTTCTTTGTCTTACGGCACTGGCAATCCCCTTCCATGGAGTCAGTGACTATAAATTAGGGACCGCCGATTGCCCATAGATCACTGAGTTGCTCATGGTGGTCCTTACACCACCAACAAACCAACAAAGAAAAACATATGTTTTAACACACTTTAGATGCTCATGGCATATACTTTTTCAATATTTCTTGATATCCAAAAAGAAAAATTCTGTGTCGCAAAATATTTCTTTTTAATTTCTGAAAGAATCTGAGCGTTGAAATAATATCTGGATGGAACTGAAAGGAGAGTGAAACTATGAAAGAAGTTTCATTTTGAAAACTCCATAAGACGGCGTTTCATTAGAAAACTATGCTTTGAATAGCTTAGAGACCGCAGCCAAAGCATATGACAATCAATGACACACAACGGTTTGCATATTTTTTAAAACTGCAAATGCGTCTTAGCTGAATATTCAATTTTTCAATATAACATTTTCACTGACCATGTTTATCCTTTCTTCCTTTTGTAAATGTCCGATAGCAGATAAAAGGAAATTTGAATAGTGCGGGGAACAAGTTGTGGATTCTGAGAACAAGGGCAATTTTCAACCACTTTCCCCTATTTCAGAAAAGTTTCTCTTCAACTCTCTTGTTTTCTATATGGATTACATTGTACATAACTATGTTAATATTTATTGATTGGGTTTTCCGAAATTTTCAAAAAAATTTGCAGACTTAACTTATGTCACGAAAAGCGTTCTACCAAGATCAGGAAAAGAACCTGCTTCCATCTGAAAAAATAGTATAAAATGGTTCTCCTTGAGAAAGTGTAATGAGCTGTGTAACGTAATTTGCGTGATGGTTTCATCGGACTAATCCAAAACCGGAGGTGTTACTATGAACTCTTGCCTGAATGTAAAATCTGATTATTTTTTAATATTTCTATTGGAATTACTTTAAATACATATGTCCGTGTGCACTTTTTAATCAGTTATAACGAAGTAAATTTCTCCGTCATTTTTAGTCTACGCCGGGATTCGAACCCGAGGCCGCTTATTCCGGAACAAGTCGCTCTACCAACTGAGCTACGCAGACATATATTCTGATTCCTATCTGCCTTTATGTCATGTGCGTCCTGCTGGCAGGTACGTCACATCTCCCCCCGAAAGAGGGCCGGGGGCATGGCCCACGGATCAGCCGTGACCATGAATCGTTGCAGGCAGACAACCACTGAAGAACGTGCACTTGAGAACTCCCCGTCAATCTGGTGTGTGGAATGCAACGTCACACACATTTATTTTTCGAAGCACTGGAGAAGGGTTTCTCTGATTTTTCCTATCTCGCGGTGTGGAAATAACATCACACCAAAGCGAGATTTTGAACGGTCGGGTCATCCGGGTAGTTCGGGCGCCATTATAACGAAGTAAATTTCTCCGTCATTTTTAGTCTACGCCGGGATTCGAACCCCAGGCCGCTTATTCCGGAACAAGTCGCTCTACCAACTGAGCTACGCAGACATATATTCTGATTCCTATCTGCCTTTATGTCATGTGCGTCCTGCTGGCAGGTACGTCACACAGTAAACGATACTTTGAACTCGTTGTGATACTGACTCTAGACAAAAAGTGGAAGAATGTTTTAGATATTTGGGATAATGAAATATTTGCATACTAGTAGGGAATATAGTAATGCTCCGCTCAATTGGGCGAAGCAGGTCTTGTTCCGAAGTGTTCAAATTAACCGGAATCTATATGCAGTGTTTTATAGTAATGTAGGTAGGATGTCCGAGAATGTTTACAATGTATCTCAATAAGATGAACTTTAGTAAGTGCGAATAATTCAATTTTTTTATGCAGTAATATATTCAAAATTTATATTATATGAAATAATAAACCTCTTTTAATTAAACCGTAGTAGAAAATGGCTATTTGATAAAGAGGGTCACTCCTCTTCTGAAAATCTGCATGTTCATTTGTTTGCAGCACAGCATTCTCGGAACTCTTACGGCGACCAACTACTGGGTAAAGTAAAACAACTAATCGCACGAAGAAGCAAAATATTTTTGTAAATCTCAATCTTTCATCAGGGACAACCAGACACTTTACTAGCTGAAAGTTGGTCCACCTCGAGAAATGTCAAATGCTTTTTTTTTAATTTTCCTATTCAAATTCAAATCTGCTCAAGGTATAGAGGATTTCGACACTTTGTTCCCTGTGATAAGTTCAATTTTCAAACAAACACTCCTTGTACCTCCATATTGTCTTAGGTCTCTCCAATTTGGTTTGTTTACCATCCACGAGTTTGTTTCAAATCCCTCTGATATGGGAATTTGGAATCCTGTGTCAAGGTCCAATATACATCGCAAAAAGAAGGTCATGTGAAAATCTTCAACGATCTAAATTTGGAATACTATGTTTCATGTTCTACACTGCTGGACAATTGCTAAGGACGGATCATAAACGGCTATATAGCGCATAAAAAAGTAAGTGTAGTTGGATGCCAAGTGAAATAAAATAATGTCAGAATGCCAGAACATTACAAGAAAGACAATTTATTGTGCTCTGAAATCCAGAAGGCTTTGGAACGTGTTCAAGGGACAAACAGGCCATTTTGTGCAGAATACGTAAACGTGAAAAAAATGCAATTACCGTCCGCAGGCGTTCCGGCGTAAGATGTCAATACGGGATATGGCCACCATGGAGGGCGATGCAAGATTCCACACGTCGTGTCATGCTTTGCACAACATTATCAAGCAGCTGTTGGGGTAATTTATCCCATTCCTCTGTCAGTGCACGGATGAGGGTGTCCTTGTTTATTGGAGGGCATTGGCGACCATCAAGACTCCTCCCCAAAGCATCCCACACATTTTCAATGGGATTCAGATCTGGAGAACGTGCTGGCCATACGAGGCGTTGAATATCGTCGCTCTCAAGACACTCCTGGACAGCGACTGTTCGATGACATGTTGCGTTGTCGTCCATGAAAATGAATCTATCACCGACAGCACCACGGAGCATGCGAACATGAGGTAGCAGAACATCATTAATGTATCGTTGGCCGGTCATAGTCCCAGATGGAAGCACATAGAGGGACGTACGGCCATTGATCATGATGCCAGCCCATACCATGACACTACATGTCGGATATCGGTCCCTTTCCTGTATGTTTGCTGGACAATATGCAGTACCACTATCACGGCAGATCAGTTGTCGTCGACAATCAGACGATAGACTGTATCTACTCTCATCTGAGAAGAGGACAGCAGACCAGTCGTTATCAGTCCAATTGCGATGTTGATGGCACCATTGCAAACGGGCGGTACGGTGACGTCTGGACAATGGGATGCACACAACAGGACGGCGGGCGTATAGTCCTCCTTCATGCAAACGTCTGGCGATAGTTTTTCGGGAGATCCCCCTGCCAGTAGCAGCCATAAACTGATTTGCAACCTCACTAGCTGTGCTGCGCCGGTGTCTTTTTGTTGATAGCACTATGTACCGATCTTCTGCAGGTGTCGTAGTGCGAACACGACCTCCCCCGTGATGTTTGCTACACTCTCCATGTGTTTGAAATGATTTCCAAAGCCTTGAAACAACACTGTGGCTGACGTCGAACTCCCTGGCAACATCTGTTATTTTTCGCCCTTCTTCAATCTTGGCAATAATACGGCCACGCGTAAAATCATCTAGGTGATGTCGGGAAGACATACTGAAAATTGAAAGTTCGTCAATTGATTCTTTCGCTTTCAACTTTGCGTTTGAACAAGAACGGTCAATACGCGTCAAATCCTTTATATCTCTTATCAGCGCTATGACATCACGAACAAGTTCGGCAATCCAAAATTTGCATACGCACAACACGTCTTACTGTATCACGCACTTATGCTAATTTCCACATTTTCCTGCCTTCCATTTTATGGTTGCTATCGTTGCTATTGTCATCCGTCCTAAGCAATTGTCCGGCAGTGTACTATCGCTGATATCAGAGAAATCTATGCTTTAAAGAAAGCACAATATTTGTCTAGCTAAAATTAAATATTTTAAAGGGAACATATTTCTAAAGATGACGATCGGGCCGAAATTTCTAATAAATGAAAATATTCACCTTTCGAACTTTGGCCGACGGTGCTAAATATTCTGAAAAAATAGCAAAACCATGAAATTCCGAATGCAAAAACAATAAACCTACTAAGTGTGAGATCTTTGCAGAACACTGAAAGAAAAATAAACTTTTATTCTTTAAGAATACACCTGTCTTAAGATTAAGATACATTTTGACAGAGCATGCGTGCTATTAACTGGTGACACGAAGTAATTTTAATTTTGTGAAAACTACATTTCTGAAAGAAGAAAAAAAACTATTATTTCAATAACCGTTCTCTTTTATTACTTACAATCACTCCTCCAGAAGGTTTCACTTTAGAATAGCCCTCCCTGAACATTACATTTGCACAAATACAAAATCGCCGCCTTTACGATACGTTGAATGATTTTACTCACGTACTGAAATTCAGAAAACAAAAAACAATAAACCTAGTAAGTGTGAGATCTCTGAATAATACTGAAAGAAATATAAGCTTTTATTTTTTATGAATACAAATGTCTTAAGTTTAAGATACATTTTGACAAAGCATGCGTGCTATTAACTGGTGACTCGAAGTAATTTTAAGTTCAAAGAAACGAAATTTCTAAAAGAAGAAAAAAACTATTATTTTAACAACCGTTCTTTTTTATTTCTTACAGTCACTCCTGCAGAAGGTTTCAGTTTAGAATATCCTTCCCTGAACATCACGTTTGCACAAATACAAAATAGCCACCTTTACACCGCTGAAGACTTTCACTCACGTCCTGAAGTCTCAGAACAGGAACATACCCCAACCCCTTCCAAATGTATTGAACAAGAAAATGGAACAAAATTCTCTGGTTTCTTTTACCCTTTCGACGCAAAAGTTATATCAGAAAATACAATTTGACCAAAAGAAAAAAATTTGCAAGAACGAATTAATTTAAACAATCTTGTTGGAATTATGCTTATCATTTAAGGATAATGATTTCAGTTATTACAATAAGAAACGTTGCAAGTTGAAACATATATATATATTTTTCAATTCGACTTTTATAAGTGGAGAGACAATTACAAAAAGAGTGAGTGCAAATGTTCCACGAACTCTAATACCACCCAGTGCTAAACAGGTACGCAATTCGGCTTTTGAAAGAAAATATTTACATGATTGCACCACCTAGTGGGAAACTGTTCTTTATTTGGGGAAAAGATTGGAACTTGAGATGATATTTAAGGAACAAAAGCTATATCATTCAGGTTTTAGACGTCTTGATACACCTTCAGATACGTTACAAAATGTGTTACGCCTTGTAATGGCAAAACTATTTGTATAGGAAAGTTCAAAAATCCTTGCAAATCGTACTTCGTAGCTCTGTCAGTCAAAAAGATCTTTTTTCAAATCGGATTGAATATCGGTAAATCTGTTGAAAATCGGTAAAACTCAATTGGAGACGGTTTGTCGCACGATGTATGAGGTGCTCATTGGCTGTTTCTTGCAAAAATATCCCAATGGTATGCATGTTTCCAGAATGATCGGGAAGATTATGAAAATGACGGAAGAGTCGGACTCCCGTTTTTTGTGCGTACTTTTGAATTCTTTGACAAATTTCGCGAAAGGTTGAAAGGGGATTTTCTGTAACCTTGAGGATCCTGGATTGTAAGCTCTGTGTTGATAAGGAGATGAATCGTCAAATTTTACGCGAGATTTGAAGAGAAAGAATACGGTGCTCTTTTTGTACTGCATAATTTTTCACACAACAAGAAATATGCACGAGTGAAGTACGAAAAATACATCCTCGAGGCTAGGCGGCACAAACAATGCAAAATTTTGTCCAAAGCGTTGTGGTAGGTTGTGAGACACAGTACTTTTGTTATGATCCTGAAACGAAGCGTCAGAATACCTAGCGGAAATCGTCACACTCAACCAAAAGAAAGAAGATCGGGTTCCAAACGTTCAAAATCAGCACAATTCTTGGGTGGTTTCATAACAGCAAGACTAATGTGCATCGCGAGTTCTTTCCCAAAAGAACAACTGTCACTGGCAAAGGTTGTACATCCACTTCGAGACGATTGTGGAAGACGATTGCTCTTGTCAGGCCTGAGTGCAAAACGGGCAATTGCTCTGTCTTCACTAAACAAATTTGAATACAGAGCAGTCAGAGTAAAACAAATTCTGGCAAGGAAACAATGTGTGTACTCAACTCTGCCAGTTTTTCTACAGATTTGTCATAGTGTGATTACTTTCTTATCCCTTTAAAAGAAATGTTTCTCCAGGACACTCAAGGCATACAAAGAACTGACCTCAGCTCTTCACTTCGGACCAAATGACGGCCTCTGAAATTCTTTCCATTCCTTGGTTGATCATGCCACTTCTTGTATTAACGCAGGAGGAATGTACTTCGATTGAAATATATTAACATAAATTTTCATGCATTTCCATTTTTTTAATTCAGTGTCATTACTTATTTACATCACTTTGTATAATGTGATAATGCTTAGATATTTTATATATAACCTATTGTTTGTTTATTTTACCTTGGTTAGATTCTCTTCGCAAAAACACGCATTGCAAAAAAAAGAAAAAAAGGAAAACAAAAATGAAGTACCTCAAAAACGCCGTTAGATCGTGATAAAACTCCGCATGTCAGTACCACAGATCCCAACAAGCAAATTTTAAAAAATAAAGATCAAGGACTGTATAGTGGCCCGGCAGAGCGAATGTGAACCGCGTATTGAGGATGGTTTATCAAGACCAGATATCACCCGCAGCGACTTTTGTTACAGCGGCTTACGGTTGCATTATATTCCACGGACTCTGAAGATGCCACGGCGTTGGTTCCATGCACACTACGAGCAGCTAAATGAATTTGTAGAGAGAACGTATTATTTTGCTGAGACAGGTCTGTTTGAAAAGTCGCCATATCACCAGGAATTTGTGTGAGAACGAGGAGGCGATTGGGCGATGTTTGCGCTAATGCATCGCGAAGGGCATAAACCAGCGGTACGCTGGCAGTGTACTCCCTAGGGTAACGACAGAATGCGAGTGTTGAGAGATTGTGAAACTACAAGGATGGTATCCGAGATTTCGCCATTAAATTTTATTGACGATCTCCAGACTATATCACCTCGTAGCTAAGAGGTAATCACAGCTATTATTCAAATGATTTCTAATTTTCAAGATATCAAAATGTTTTTTTAAGTTAGTATCTTGAATGCGCATTACATCAATATTATTTAATCCCATAAGTCCTTTTTACCAATTTTGCTTTACTGAAAGGTTTAGTCCTGCTATACTAAGAGAAGCAAATTTTATCAAATTCATGTTAAAATTCAATATTTTTAAATATCACTATTTTATACCGCTACTATGCAAAAGTAAATTATATATCACTGTTAAGGTCAAAAGCTTTTCATAATCTGACATGCCAGAGGAGCTCTTACCATCTTGATTATTTTTTATCACCCTGTAAAGTAGTTTTCATTTTGGCTTTTACTTTCTGAATTTCTTCTTTATTTTTATTCTGTGAACAGATGTCAACTTGAAATATCTTGTTCTTCAAATATTGATCTTCTACAATTTTAGGGGTTTCTGCTCGGCGTTATTTATGTGAACGTTCTACCGGTGAAGAGTGTTCTGGTTTTTCAGGTTCTTTCATCCTTTTGAGAAGAAGTACCGCCGTGTTGTGTTTTGATACGTATGTCAAGCACACCAACTTCATTATTAGTTTTACCGTATGCCCCTAAATCACTTCCTTCAATTGTATTTTTATTTCTCTTCCCTTTCTTTCTTTTTTTTTTTTTTACTGTAATTGTTGGTTATTCCATTTTCAAGGTATTTTTTATCTCTCTGTACTTTGTATGTGACAGAGAATGATCGCATTCTCTCTTCGAAAGAAATATCCGGAGAAATAATTGTCCCTACAAGAAGAAAAATTGTAATGTAAATTCAAACCCTGATCATCATGATTTCTTTTATTTACAGGGAACCTGAGGAACTTCTGCTGGGTCGCAAATATAGTTATTATCTTCGCCCTCCCCAGAAAAATCCATATCTTCTCAATTAAATTTATTTGTACCTCTAAAAGTCATTATATATGATGCTCTTCGGCATTCCTTCTTTCGGTGTGATAATTCGCCGCATATGGCCCATGGGAGAGACCACCCTTCTATAAGATGTTCCTTAGCATTACCGTCATCCCGCATGAGAGTCTGGCATAGATATGAAAAAATGTCCTTCCAGGAGCACCTTCTAGAAATTTTCACTAAACCAGCTATAGTGCACATGGCATGTAATCCTTTTACATAGAGAATTCGGGAAGTTTTCTTTCATGCTCATAAGGATATACGCCTAACTGGAAAACTGTGAATCGTGAAATCATCTTTTTCATTAGAACGTGGTTTCTCTTTTTGCATATTATATATAGAACCATATTTGATTAGGGCATCTACAATGTCCTTCTCTGGGAGTTCAAATGGGAGTAATTTAACAAATACTCTCTTTACTTTTTTCCCGCCTTTCCTACTTAAACAATTTTCTTTGGAGAAGTAAAAAATTCCGAAGTTCCATTGCTTTTGGTAACATGTTGATACATTTTCCTGAAAAAGGTTAAGTCACATTTCTTATTTGTCAGTACCGATGCCGATACCAAAACATCCCCAGAAGACTTTCCTCAAACTTCCATATTTAACGTCCTGCTATTCTAGGACGAATGCCCGTTGGGGGAGACACCATAACATGATTATTTCTTTCCAGCGACATTTTTAGAATTTCAATATACTCCGATATTAAAAAATTACAACTCTCTCAATTAGTGAAAATCAAAATACTCACCAGTATTCAATTTAAAATTAATTCGAAAGTTTAACCTGTGAGTCAGAGATTCTGCCGTTTAAGTTTGTGAATGATCGGACTATTTCTCACACTGCACTGCACATTAGGGATTTCTCTCTATACATACTGCACAACACTCTACACTGATCCATTAAGATTGATCCCTATTCCTGAAAAACTTAGGAATTTACTTTGTTGCATTTGAGATTTTGTTCAAGATATTTCACGGACATTGTTGACACTTATAAAAGGCACAATGTAATTCATATTATGTAGATTGTATAATACACTGTACTCAAAAAAACACTGAATGCACTTTCGAGAATGTTGTACTCGACTAGGTGTCACACAAATTAAAGAAACACACCAAAAGCACTATGCTTTAACTCCTTTTTGGAGCACATGAGTGGTTGAAAAAGAGTAAAAGCCTTGTGCTTTTGGTGTGTTACACAAGAACAAAGAAATGAAATCACCACTCGAATCATATATCCAAAGGATTATCTCCATTCTTACTACGGAGGATTTTACCTCTTTCGTGATACTGATATAATGGAACAAGCAACTTTCTGTTAGATTATTTAAAAATATATATTAATTGTTCCGAATTATTTACTGCCTAGAAACAGAAATTCCTAAGTAGCACATAATATGAATAATGCAAGTGAAAGAGAATTAGCAGGATATTTAACACATAGTTGGAAAAAAATGCTGCAATTATACATTTCATCCATTTATTTGTTGCGGCAATTATATATTTCATTCAATTATTTCTTGCTGCAATTATTTCATGTCTGTATAGATGTTATGAAATATGCATGCACTGCCTGACTAACAGAAATAATACCACACCACGAAGACGTGAACGGAGTGCCATGCAAAATTGCAGGATGGGTGAACACGTACAAATCATGCAAATTATTATATTTGTAGGCTAATCGCACCAACAGGCGCGGGAAATAAGCCAACAACCAGCCCGTAAGTCCATGAGACGAGCTGTCGTCACGGCGACGAGAAGTAAGTTGTTCTGCTGTAACCGTGTCTGAAGAACAAATAAAGTGTGCCAATGAAGCTAAGACGCCATAGTACGGGTTTCGTCAACCGGATAAATTCACGAGAGGTGTGATCGTAGGCCTTTGTACAGCCGGATGGTCCTTGTCTCGTATTGGGGTAAAAAGCAAAGTGATGCCACAACCGGCGGTCGCAATTGGAGACACTGGTTTCCGAAAGGATCTGTACAATATCGTAGGGGGTTCGGGGCACGGAGACGGACCCACACGCCACAACGCGTGACGTTTTGCGTAGTGTATGACTAGGGTTCGATGCTCCGATATCAACACGGAGAGGGTCGCAAAGATTGGCTGCGTCTGGTTTGCTGTACAGCCGTCTGTTGGGAAGGCAACCCTTAACAGCAGGAGCAATCATCGCTACCTCTTGGGGTGTTGTCGCTCCAGAGCTGTGCGGGGTGTTGAAATGAAGAGTATAGTGTTCAGCAAC
Organism: Macrothele yani; assembly: GCA_039090855.1. NCBI lineage: Eukaryota > Metazoa > Arthropoda > Arachnida > Araneae > Macrothelidae > Macrothele > Macrothele yani. Next base: position 22,898,899 of record CM077034.1, read on the forward strand.
GAATCGCTGTTCTCTCTCACCAAGGATGATCGCTGTGTGAGGGTGTGTAAAAGACGTGGCCAACGGGAGGATTCCTTCGCCATTGGGGAGCGCCACACGGCCCGGCAACCGGAAATCATGGTATTGGGTTCTATCAGCGCCAAGAGTCGGTCATCACTGGCAAACGGACGGCACGCCGCTATGTAGATAAAGTATTGCGGTCCGTGGCACTACCGTATCTTCAGTGCATCCGAAGCGCCGATTTTTCAACAGGACAATGCCCTGTCAAATACTGCTCGGATCAGCCTGAATGCTTTTCATGGTGTGCGGATGCTTCCATAGCCAAAAAGATCCTCCGACCTCTGGTCCATCTAGCATCTGTGGGACGCGATTCGACGTCGAGTGAGTACCCTCCGATCCCGCAAAGTGAAGGGGAACAGTGGACTCGGATCAACAGCACATGTTCCACGATACCCCAGGACACTATTCGGACTATCATTGCCTGGATGTCACGTCGGATTCAATTCTGCATCGCCCAAAATTGGGGCCACGCTCCTTATTGATCACAATGTGTATTCGGTCAGTGGAGCCTAGACTACATAGGACAATTAGATCATTTACTCAGGGCGTATTTGGGAATCTGTGTGTGTTGCGTTTGGTTTGTTTTCGAGCATTCCTTCATGGTGTAGCATGTTATTTGTCAGGCGGTGTATATACATTTCTCGTAGTTTTCACGTGTGTGTATATATTTATTGTAACGCCGGGTATTTTTGTAAAAATTGGCAAATGGGTTTTAGGGTCTAAAATACGATAAGAGAAGAAACAATTTTTTGCAGGCAAGCAATACGTTTCTGAGGCCTTATTTCCCCATCCTTGCCTGTCAGAAGTGATTTTCGCTAAAGTGGAGGAAAATATCTTGAATAATACCAGATGACATTCGACAATTTTATGCGGATAAACTTTACGAGTCATAGCTTTGAACTAAAGAAAGAAATGCACGTAGCAACATGGCAGTCTTGGTTAAAACGCTGGAGCAGATAGACAGCTTTTTTGCTCCGATCACGTGGTAGAGAAAGAGAGGGAATGGATGCCATGCCGATGGCGCTCGGTTTGTAATGAGAGGTGCAAAACTAAACGTGAAATAACAGCAGGTGTAGGCTGTTATAATCCGCGAAAGATTCATCTCTGAAAAGAGAACAGAGAAGAGGCGAAATAACTGAACCCAGTCGTTCGGCACACGTGTAGAGATGAGATGGCCTTATACACTATACGTACGTCTTCAAGGCGCAGAATATGGACAGCGCAGGAAATAGCCGCTCACAGGAGGTGAACAGTTGTGCAGCCTGGCACGGGTCTAGCAGTGCCCTTTCTACATCAGATCAAGACATATCCAGGCTTTAAGCGAATAATTAAATGTTATGTTCATGTTAAGTCCTTCTCGAATTTATTGTGAATGTATTTAACTTGCTTGCTCTGAATCTTTCTCCTATCCGGCCACAACGGTATCTAAATTACATTATTTTAGTTATCGCTGTGTTAAATGAATACATGCTCAGGGACGCAACCCTACTATAGGGGGCCAAAGTTACAATGCATAGAAACAAATGATCGATGACTGCATTTCGGAAAGATATTTGACTGTAAAGCATATATCCAATGTTTAGACTGGAGAATATTCCCGTTTTTTTTGGTAAGGTTTCGAGGAGCGAAACTTTTCTTTTTTAATTTTAACTTTATTTCAGAAGCTGATGTTTTATTTATTATAAACACCATATTGATGTACCTAGGATTTTATAGTCTCGATGTTCGATTATGAACATTCGAAAAATCAAATATTAGTGTTAATACTCAACGAGGGTTGCAGTAAAGAGAAGCTGATATTTTCCACGTGTTGCCGTCATTATTTTTTAAACCTTATTCGCAAGTTTGGAAATTAACTTAAATAAAGATACGCTTGCATATGTATCTCAGGCATCCCGCTTTTTATAGGGGTGCAGGTGCTGAAAAGTAGATATTTTTTTGGCATATACTTCTATTACATGCTGAATCGGAGAGGTCTGTGTGCACCTAGAATCTTCCACGTTCATGATTCTGGGCATCAAATGTTTCAGACAGCTCGACGCTACACTATCTGTTTTCGGCATTTTAAGTAGTGCGATCAAAACGTCCCGAGACTAGGTAAGTAGCTCACAAACAAATGGCAGTATGCAGAAGCGTGAGCAGCGGTCGCGGGCAGTGACCTTCATGAGTTATTGTATCAAGTGGCGTTGTTCTGTGATCATCGGAAACTGTGCTACACGATATTTGTTGACCACGTGCATAACAAATCTGCGATTTCGGTATGGACTGCACACTAGAGCAGCGAGCGAACATCCGATTTTGCATCAAACTCGGCAAATCTGGAACGGATACGCATGAAATGTTGCGCCAGGCTTATGGCAGTTAAGCAATATGTCGTACGAGCTGTTTTGAGTGCCACTCGCGCTTCAAGACCGGCAGAGCGGCACTGGAAGACGACGAGAGGTCAGGGCGAACGTCCGTTGGCAAAAGCCCAGAAAATGTAGAAAACATTAGGAAACTGGTGCATTTGGATAGTCGGAGAACCATGCAAGACATTGCTACCATCGTCATTGTGTCATACCGAAAAGTTCAAGAAATTCCGACGTAGGTTTTGAAAAATGCACCGCATTTCTGCAAAGTTTGTGACAAATATCCTGAAACCCCAACAGGAGGCGCTCCTTGTCGAACTCTGTCGATATCTTCGTCAGGGTGGTGAATGAACCAACGTTCCTGTCGCAGGTCATCACTGGGGTCGAGACATGGGTCTACGGTTACGACCCGGAGACAAAGCAACACTCGTCGCAGTGGAAGCGCCCGGCATCTCTACGACCAAAGAAACCCTGACAGGTTCGGCGCGCAACCAAAAGCATGCTCCTCGTGTTTTTAGTCATTCGTGTGGTTGTGCACCGTGAATTCGATCCCCAGGGCAAGACAGTTACCCCCTTTTTTACTGCTATTTTCTGCGGCGTCGTAGGGAGGACATTCGTCGCAAACGACCTGAAATATGGTGCAGGGGCGATTTCCTGCTCCATCACGACAATGCAACAGCTCACAAAGCTTTAGTAACACGCCAGTTTTGCAGCCGCAACAGCATGAATACTTTTCCTCACCCTCCGAACTCGTCGGATTCGGCCCTCTGCGATTTCTTTCTGTTCCTGAAGATGAAGCTGAAGCCCAAGGGTTGCCGATTTGAAAGCTTGGACGAGATCCAGTGGGAATCGCAGACGGTGCTTGACACGATTCGCGAACAGGACTTCCAGGCAGCGTTCTAACAGTGGCAAAAAGGTTGGCTGCGGTGTATCGCTGCCCACACAAGTGCTTTGTTATACAACAAGCACAAGTGCTTTGTTGTACATCGGCCTAGTCCCAGAACTTTTTGATCGGACCTCCTGTACTAAAGGAGTTGCTCTGCTACACCACTGAGATTATAGAAGCTGCAAATGAGAAACTGAACATTGTTTTCAGAGTAGCGTAGCTCCCGTTTGGGAAGAAGATGGGGAAATAATTTTACAGACCCTTGACCTATTCAGTAGCAAATGAATACTTCTGTTTCCTCGAGCTTGACAAAAATGCTTTCAAATACGGGCCTCAAAAATATATTGTTGGGGAACTGGCTTAGATTATGATTCAAGATATGCTACTGCTTAGATCTAAGTGATTTGGAAATGAATCTACTTTATGAAAACGAAATTTAGAAATTTTCTTAAGCTCACTGTGAAAAAAAGAAACTAAAAAGGAAAGCTTTACATAGGAAAGTGTGTGATAAAATGGGCCCAAATGAGCCCTGGGTCGCTGTGTATTTCAATGTCTCAGAGGCGATATACCAGAAGAGTTTCAATTTTTGTTATTTCTTAAATAGGGACTTACATTAGATAAAAGACTGACAGTTAGAAATGGTTCAAGTTTTTATCAGTAGTTTTGTTTCTTTAATTTAATAACTCTCTTCACGGCTCTAGTATCACAACGTAGGAATTTTGATATTATGTCATCATCATCATCATTGTCAACCATTATCAATCCACTGCTGGACGAAGGTCTCCCCAAGTTTCCTCCACAACGGTCTGTCTTGTGCCAGTCTCCTCCATGTCACTCCCGCATATTTACGAATTTCATCCACCCATCTCCCATGTGGTCTTTTTCTGGGTCTTTTCCTGTCCCTTGGAATCCAATCTAAAATTTCGGCTGTCCATCTATGGTCTGTCCTTCTGGCAGTATGTCCAGCCCATTGCCATTTCAGGGATTTAACTCTGATCATGATGTCTTCCACTCTCGTCATTTTTCGGATCCACGAGTTCCTCTTCTTATCTCTCCTGGTTATACCAAGCATGCACCTCTCCATGCTTCTTTGAGTTGTCTGCAGCTTTTGTATGTCTCTTTTAGTTAAGGTCCACGTCTCTGCACCATACGTAAGCACTGGAAGGATGCATTGATCAAACACTTTTCTTTTAAGACATAATGGCATATTGCTCTTGAAAATTATGCTGTTTCTTCCAAAAGCTCTCCAGGCAAGTTTTGTACGCCGATTAATTTCTTCATCAATGTGACCCTCACTTGATATCTGCTGTCCAAGATAAACATACGTATCTGTTATCTCCAGTTTTTCTCCATCAATCGATAAATCTTCATTTCTTGTAAAAGCATTGAACATCACTTTTGTCTTCTGAAAGTTCATTTTTAATCCCACTTCTTTACTCTTGTCAGCAAGTTCCTGGATCATACTCTGCAGCTCTGATGGGGTAGTTGCAAAAATGACTACGTCATCAGCAAAACGAAGGTGGGTTAGATAATCTCCATTAATCTTTATCCCTTTGTTTTCCCAGTTCAGTGATTGAAAGACATTTTCCAATGTGGCATTAAAGAGCTTCGGAGATATGGTGTCACCTTGTCTCACTCTCTTTCCAATTTTTATGTGTGTTGTATTTTCAAACAGCCGAATCTTTGCACTTGCATTTTCATAGATGTTATTAATAATATTAATGTATGCATCTTCAATACCGCAGGATTTCAGAGCCGTGGTAACTGCTGATGGTTTCACCGAATCAAAGGCTTTTTCATAATCGATAAAAGCCATGCACAATGGAAGTTCATATTCCCTCGCTCTTTCAATCAGTTCTCTCAGTACGTGGATATGATCTATTGTGCTGTAGCCACTCCTGAATCCAGCTTGTTCTCTCGGTTGAGCCATGTCCAGTGTTACCTTCAAGCGGTGTGAAAGAACTTTAGTGAAGATTTTATAAACCACTGATAGGAGGCTGATAGGTCTGTAGTTCCTGAGATCCTCAATGTCACCTTTTTTATGTAGCAGGATCATTGTAGCATTGTTCCAATCCTCAGGAATCTTCCCTTCATTAAGGCATCGAGTGAAAATTTGGGCGAGTACTGTTTCAATTTCTCCACTTGCTTCTTGTATGATGTCTATAGTAATTCCATCTTCTCCTGGAGCTTTCCCTCGCTTCATGTTCTTGATTGCATGAGCAACTTCTGCTGGGAGGACTGGAAGAACTCTGGTACCTTTCATGATGTCTGGAGTACATGTATCATCCCTTTCATATAATTTGGAGTAGAAATCTTTCACTCTTGTCAAAATTTCGCCTCTATTTCTTGTTATAGAACCATCTTCTTTTCTCAGAGCCATAATCTGTTTTCTTCCCTTACTGAGATGTCCCTTTGCTATCTTAAGGCTTTGGTTGTTTTCAATTGCTTTCCTCACTAGCTCACAGTTGAATTTCCTTACGTCTTCAGTGATACTTTTTCGTGTTGTCTTGCATAGCTCTATATATTCCACTTTGGAAGTCACATCTACTTTAGTTTTCCTCATCTCTTTTCTTTTTTGCATCAACATTTTGGTTTTTCCTGATAATTTGTTCACATGCAACTTGTTCTTAGACCCAGCTAATTTTGTTGCTGTTTCCATTAGAGCTTTGGTTACTTTTCTGTTAACTTCCGAAATATCCACTTCTTCCGATGTTAGGCCTTCTAAAGCAGAGAATCTGTTCTTCAGTTCCAACTTGAAAGTATTATGGTGTTTTTTAAGGTTGGTTATGTCAATACATTTTGTTTGTCTTATGAGCTTGCCACGTTCCAGTTTAGTGTTGAGGTGCATCTTACATCTCACCAATCTATGGTCACTACCTGTGTTGAACTTGTTCAGCACACTGCAGTCTTCGATGACGAATTTTTTGTTACACATAATAAAATCAATTTCACTTGTCGTCCCAATTGGATGTCTCCATGTCCATTTCCTGTGTGGCTTTTTCTTGAAAAAGGAGTTCAAGATGAAAAATCCTTCTGCCTCTGCAAACTCAACGAGAGTATTTCCACGCTGGTTTCTGTTGCCGTGACCGAATTTACCTACTGAAGTTTCATTCTGTTGCCGTTGCCCTATTTTTGCATTGAAATCTCCCATAATTATCTTCAAGTGCTGCTTACCTTTATTATTTAGATGACGAATTTCCTCATAAAATTCTTCAATTTCTTCTTCAGGATGACTTGTGGTGGGTGCATAAGTTTGAATAATCTGAGCCTGGTATCTTCTCGATAGTTGGATAACGAGTCGTGCAGCTCTGTCACAGGAACTTTCAACTTCTACCACTTTATCCTTCAGTTTCTTGTTTATTATAAATCCAACACCACTAGTTCTGCCAGTATCTGTTCCACGATAATAGAAGAGATGTCCACTTTTCAGTTCAATGAGATCTTCTCCTTTTCTCCTTACCTCACTTAGCCCGACGATGTCCCACTTGATCCTTTGTAGTTCCTCTTCCAATTCAAGAAGCCTTGAATCAGAAGATAGGGAGCGTCCGTTATAGGTAGCCAAGGTCAGCATCAAATGGCAGCCTAGTCCGGTCCTCCGGGGATTCTTAGCACCCTCTGCCTTCATGTCGCACTGGCCGCTGCCTTGGCCAGGTACATTCCAGCTGCCGGAGACTGAGGGCCAAGATTTAAGTTGTAGAGTCATTTTGGAGGTGTTTGGCCATAACTCACCACGCTGGCCAAGCGGGTTGGTGAGTGTGGGATAGCATTTCCTCTGATCCCGATGGTATAGTTATACCGCTATTGGCGGTCGTCAGAGCCCCTTTAGTGGGAACAGGATGCACCACGAGAAGGCGGGGTTGACATTTGTCAAGGAGAGCACGCTTAGTGGTGTAGTGCTAATTGAAAAAATACTAAAACGCCCGGTGCCTTTGCATCTTCAATACTTTTGCCTTCTTATCATTTCCCCGATAACGCATATAGCATTTTTACTTTCCTATGCTTACAATCAAAGAATATATAGGGATCGGGCAGAATCAGACCTCTGGATTTACAAACTTCGGCAATCAACGATACCGAAGTGTGTAAATCCAAATGATGTGGTGCAAAAACTAAAGTCAGCCCCGTATCTTCGAGCTAGATGACGTTGAAAGCCGAAACTACAGAGGGTGAGTTGAGAGTTTCGCAATATTTGGAATACTTAATCTTTCCATTGGTATCTTCATGATGAAAGCTCACGAGCATTCGAAGTGTAGGCTATCGCGTTACACCATCGTTAGCCATCTGTCTGCCAGCTCTTGGATTTCGGGGAGGTACCTGTTCTTGTCCTTCGAGGCGAAGAACTCCTTTACCCAAACTACCAACTTAACCTGGTTTTCGAAGTAACGTCCACGAAGGAATTGAGAAAAAGGCTCGAAGAAGTAATAATCCGACGGGGCAACATCCGAACTACGTACTGGGTGTGGCGTCAGTCTGACCTCAAGTTCGTGGAGTTTTGTCCGGGCCTTTTTGCGCGGTATGAGACCGAGCGTTGTCAAGCTGTAGGAGAGCACTCTTTTTTTCCACCAGAGCCGGGTACTTCTCTTCCAAAACGTCCTATGTCCGCTCCAGCATTTCGTAGTAGAGTTTGGTGTTGATGGTCCGACATTCTGGAATGAAATCGTGATGGATTATCCCCTTGAAATTCTACCAGACGCAGAGCATCACCTCGTGCTCGAAGCGCCCAAGTTTAGCCGAAGGTTCAGGAAGATAGCTTGGGCTCTACCACTCCCGTTGTGTGTTAGGATTACGGAAATATACCCACTTTTCATCGCACGTAACGGACATCGCTCTTGCTGAAGCGTATATCGCGCGGGTTTTTTAGGAGTTTTGCACACACTTCCACTCGACGGTTTGCTTCACCTGGGGTCAGTTCGGAATGAAGAATGCGGCAGCTCCAGTAGGCCTTGCCGAAGTCCTGAAGGAGATGAACAACGGTGGTGTGGGATATGCCTAACTCGCCTGATAATCTTCGAGTGCTTTGTCAGATTTTTCCTCTACAACCTGGCGTACAGTCTCCGAATCCACCGTTTTTGGCCTACCTAACCTTGGCTGACTGTCGAGGTTTTTGTCACCTGAGTGAAAATTTTTGAACTATCTGTTTGCGGTGATGTGGTCCAAGGAACCTTCCCCCTTTCGTATGACAAACGTTTCGTGTTGCTTGAGCAGGATTTTGTCCGAGTTCAGACTCGTAAAGCAAAAGTTCATTGATTAGCCAGTTGTTGATGTTAATCTTTTAAACGACCACGGACGGAACGACGATATGCAATGGTGTTCACAAAAATGACTACCATTTTATATCCCTTTCAACTGAATGAGGTGCACGACTTGTACTAGTTTAAACACGTGCAGTACCAGCCACAGAACATGCGTTTATGCAAATATTGCAAAACTTTCGACCAGCCCATTTAATGCAGAGCGTAGTAGTAAAAGCCATTTATCCTGTTGGTCTTAATTCTCGAGATATTTGGATTGGGACAGTTTGGGTACAATTCAGACATTTCTATACTTTGCCTGAGAACGAGCTGGGAACAGACTGGACATTTATTGCTTCGTCGGATATTTTCCGCTTGCATAAATAGGGCCAAAAGCTCGAGAGAGAAAAATAATCTCCTCTGCAGCCTGAGTAATGAAGGAGTACTCGTTACTGGACTAAATTCAATGAGACTCACAACTGGACTAAATTCACTGAGACTCACAACTGGACTAAATTCACTGAGACTCACAACTGGTTTCCAATTACAATAATTTTCCCACTTCAACATCCCCACCCCTAGTTCTTAACAGCGGTTCAAAAGGGAGGTTCAAGGGAGTAGCAATTGAGATTCGCTTTAGAGACTAACTTTACCTTCAGACGAAAATGGGACGTTAATTCAAAAACTGCCCAATTTTATATGTTGTTTTGTTTTAATTGGAAAATAATTACAAGACATTCACATTTTAAAAAGAAAACAAATTATGCTGTATAAGGTTTAACAGAGCGCGAGCCGGCTGTGATAACAAAAGTATCGGAACGCCGTTGCGGCCCCACTACACGACTGAGTAGGCTTTATAAAAATGTTAAATGTTTACATTTTGATAATGGAAATTGCGGTACACATAAAGCTAGTAAACACGTGTGAATAAAATTAATTTTCTTTCTAGAATTTCATTCTGTTGTGGTAAAACTATTGTGCGCAGCATTAAACTTTCTGTTAAACATATTCAAAGTGAAAGTAACCCATAGAAAGGTATGTATTTTATTAAGAATAAGTTATAACCCCAGTTACTGAAATTATTTGTATGAGTCAGAAAGCTGATTGATTGTATTACATCTTCCTTGATGGGAGATGAACAAACGACGAAGGCAATTGGCTGCACTACGATGACGTAACACCACAGGCTCCTCCTCTTCCAACCCCTGCCGTACTCCACTGGATGAAGGAATGAGTGACGTTTTTCTGAGATATCCACTGAGACAATACCGCAGTACCTCTGCTGACCAATATTTCTCACTGCTAATTCCACAAATAGCATAATAATACACCATAATAGGAAAGATCATATTACTAACCTCATATTAGAAATGTGATCTTTCTTCTTATGTTTTTATCCATATAAGTGCCTTCTCTTGCGAGGAGGAGGGGAAATTATCATGATTACCTCTATGACTAAAACCTCAGGGACAATATACTGAAGTGGACTAATAATATATATATTTCCTTTAAAAAAAAACTAAAAAAATAATTTCCCCGGACGACATCTAGCAATATTTAGTTTCAGGTATGTAAGCCGGATTTGTATGCAATTTTTGATTTTGAAATGATACAGGAGCACTCCTCGTATACCATTTATTTTCCTTCTGTTTACCTATAACTCTTTACGGGTTTTATTTTTATTTCGAGTTACTTCAAGTTCACCGTTTGTTTATCTATCCTGCCTATTGTATTAACTTTCTACGGTCATTATTTCTAGAGATGACTGGTATTTCCTTTAAGATGATGCATTATTCTTTCATTCGAAACTGGATCAAATTACACCTTTTGGCTTTCCTGCTGTTGCTCTCAAAATTAAAAGAGAGATCTGGCAAAAATTTTGAAGAAATCAATCAATTTAAATCCATCTTTCCATTCTTTTGCAGATGTGTATTCTCTCATGTGGCTAGTGCTATGAAAAAGAAGACTACCTATATCTTTGAATAAAATGTGCACTTTTGTGCAGTAAGAAGTTTGAAACACGAAGTAAATATATATAATCTTCAGGTATGAGTGTCTCTCTGTATAATACTTTTCGAATTAAAAAAGCCATATGCTTTGAAGGGCAGATGGCAGCGAAATTGTTTAACCATAAGAAATATGTTTCTTCATTTTAAAAAATTTGATCCAATGATAAGAGTGATAACACTTACAAAATATTTAACACCAGTATTTCGCATAAACTGTGATTCGTGCTGTAGGTAACATCAGGGAACTCAAGTGAGATGAACTTTTGCAATATTAGGAAGAAAATCATCCTACCACTCGTCACTAGTTAAAACCGTCGTCAGTTACTAAAAGTATTTATTGATGGTAAAAATAAAACATTAAAATCATTAGATATTTCGGGCTTCTTAGAAGACCATGATCAGATGACATAAAAACCTAGCCCTGATGGAGGTGACATATACATAGTCACGCCGTTAATGATAATCTCTGTCTGCTTATGTGAAACGTCATTATCACTGACGTATTTACATGTCACGTCCATCAGGGCTAGTTTTTTATGTCATATGATGATGGACTTCTGGGAAGCCCGAAAGATCTAATGATTTGAAAGTTTTATTTTTACCATCAATACATTCTTTTAGTAACTGACGACGGTTTTTAACTAGTCATTGGTGGTAGAATGATTTTTTTCATAATCGTGCAACAGGTTCAGTTGACTTGTGTTCCCTTATGTTGCCAGAATATTGTTTAAATGGATTAACTTCAAATGGAAAGAGTCGGATTTTATTTCCATTAATTTGGTCTGTGAAACACTGTGTTAAATTCTAGCTCCATTCAGAAAATAACTGCCGTTACTCTTTACGCAACACTTCCGCTGGAAAAAGACCTAAACATCCGTTTCATGTAACTGTACTAGTTGAATTGTTGAAAATGTAAGGACAATTTGGTGACAAGAAAAAACTTCTGTTCAAGATGAAGCAAATTACTTAAGGAACAAGTTCTTGCTACTGATATTATGACACTAGCTCACCTTTCAGGAAAATAGTATTTTAGAAATTGATCTAGCTTTGATCTTTCTCATGAAGATAACTTTGATCCACTAGAAAAGCTTGACGGACTTTTGGAATAAAAGGTACTATCTAAACGAAAGAATAATTTAGTAGTACTTTATATTCCACATAATTCCTTTAAGTATTTGCAATTTTAAGATGCTTTCTGAATATCCGCTTTAATTACACTGTCTTTAGTTGTCAATAATATTTCAGATCGACAGGAGAAAGAAAATTTTATCTCCAATTCGTGCAGGAAACATTAAGACTTTGCTAAAACGAATCGCATTAAACGCCGGAAAGATTTAATTTATCTCTATATCGAAATTTTGCAATAAATTCAGACGGGATAAAACGTAAGCAAAAAAACAACAACAAAGTCCAACGGATCATGTCACTGTTTTAATTGGAATGAACACACCTGGTATTTTTCAAGAAAAACAAATCGGAGAATGGAAAACAAAATTTCAAAGAACTTCCGAGTTCGATTTTTAAAATGTTACCCATGATTTATATTTCCTTATTCACCCAAGTCAAAGGAATATTCCAATATTAGTTTTAATGCTGTAACATAATTTTGAAAAGATCACGTTTACCCGTATCCTTAAACAATCCTCCCTTAGATATCTATGATAAACACGATTAGGTTTTCTTATTTTAATTGTATTTTTAAGATTCAGAAATGAGACGTGCCATTTTTTACCTGACTCGCATGCAACTAATCCATTGACGGAAACTTTAATAATTCGATTTTAATATCCGAAAATGAAATTTAAAAAAGTACGAAAACCATGGCAGTTTGAAGTATCTGTGATACTTCTAATGCATCCTAACTATCGCTTCATTTTGGTAAAAGTGAAGCGACAGTTAGTTTCGTTTTTACCAAATGAATTTTAGAAAACTATCGCTTCGTTTTGGTAAACATGGAGTGACAGTCATGATCGTTTGTCGTCCACACGGTAGTGAATCTGTATTGTATTATCAGTTTGAATTGTTTTGGAAGAAATGCAGTGTTACTGATAATTTAACTTTCACTGGGGAAATAGGATTAACGGTTGTAGACAAGATTGAAAGGTTGCTACCTTTCAATCTTGTCTACATCCGTTAATTTGAACTATACTACAATATCTAAAATTCAGGACAGTTTATGATCCGGAAAAGTATGCAATGTAGTCATGATCTAATGTGTGGTACGCATTTTATGATCACATATGTGTGATTCCAATTCTTTAGTATCACAAATTGCCAGTTATTAAAATGGCTTTCTGAATTGTTCAAGTATTCCTGAACAGACCAAATAAGACTACGAAGTGCATATTTATAAATATCACATTTTAAAAGAATATGCTCCTGTGCTAAAATATTTGCATGACTAAATTCTCTGACCTCATATTATTGTAAAGGCTCCAGTAAGTTACTCATCATTATACTCTACCTTCAGATATTAATCTTATGCAATCATTCTTCTGACAGATGTTCCACACACGAAAAGGTCGTGAGCATATGATAAAAAACCAACAGTTTTTCAGTCGCAAATATGCCCTATTGAATGAAGATTTGTGCAGACAATGTTAAATTTCAATTACCACCCTCTCCTTTGCGGGCCGGTTTTTAACATACAACACTTTATATCTTTCCAATATTTGAAGGGTTCGGGCTAAACCATGGTAGCCAACATTACTGTAAAAAAATGAGTTGCGTACGAAAAACAACTGTGGTGGTAATTTGAGCATTTTATGATATTTATTATATCTTTGCGCCTACATATGGCGCCATAATACAACTTTCAACTTATGGTAAGTCCAAGCGTTTATATTTTCTTACTAATTGTAATCTACGTATCTCACAACTGTAGAAGTGTCGTTTACCATGTTTTGTACCCGAGTCCTTTATCTACTTGTGCAATATCAGACGGTTGTGGTCTAAGCCGAGGATTGAAATATTCTGATAATACACATTGTTGTGCAAAAGTATTGCATCACCTGCAAAAACCGTAAACGTTTAAGTTCATCCCTTTTTTCAGTTAACTAATGTTCATAATTATTTCATCATTAATATTATTAGATGAGAAATTCAATGGAGATTTCAAAAATGTCTTTGAGTTTCCTGTTGCTATTTCTGTCCTTCGATGCATTAGAAAAATCATGACGAAGTCGAAATTACTATGAAAATGATCATTTATCAAATAATTAGGTTTACAGCGAAAAATCGTTTTTGTAATTCATAAAAACTGAAATAGCATTTAAATACAAAAATATAATGAAGCAAAATTATAAAATGTGTCTAATATTTTGTTGCCCAGCCTTCAGCTTTAATCACAGCTTTGCATCTTTCTGGCATACAGTGAACAAAGTTTTGTAAGAGATTTGGTTGAACAATAGAATTTCAAATTTGCATTACCTCTACAGTGAGCTGAATTTTGGTTGTTGGCTTCGTTTTGGATAGTTTATACAGTACTTTGAAGAACAAATTTTCGATCGGGTTTAAGTCCGGTGATTGTGGATGCTAATCTAAATGCTGAACATTATTTTTTCTAAAACCACTTTTTCACTAATTTAGTACGATGAAAGGGGGGATTGTCATCTTGAAAACTAAAATTGTGGTCATAAAGTTTTCTAGATGATGGTAAAATATCTTCTGCTTTCCAGATGTATTTCTGAGCATTTACCGCACTGTCGACAATATGCAGGTTCACAACGCAATGTACGCACATGCAAATCCAAACCATGATCTTCATCGGATGCTTAACAATAGTCACTAAGCATCATGGATAGAATTTTTCATGTTTGAATCACCTTACATAGTCAATACTCTCATCCCCACTGAGGCACATTTCTGATTCATCACTGAAAACAACATTTTGACTTTGATTTGCAGTTAACTGCAATAGTGGTAATTGCAAATAAGCTTTTAATAATAACGTAATGGAACAGATATATTTATTTTATTAAATGTAACGTAATGTTATGCTTGCAATCTTTTATTTTTTCAATTTTAATACTTAGTAAATAATTAAGAACCCTTGCAGTTTTAGAATGTTTGAAAAATAATCGTATGTAGCTTCTTAAGGATATATTTTCGAGGCCATTTCGCAGAGGAAATGATAAGTTTATCGGTTAACTTCCTGGAGAAGAACAACGCGCATTACATTGGTGTAGATAGCTGTAATAGAGGATTGCGTTTTTAGAACCATTCAGCAGGAAGTTATTTCCGTTTTGAGTAAGGGGTTTCCTTCGGGGTGATGGCGTTAGGAATGGACATTTTGAGACGAATGGGAGCAGAGTTTTCTGACGGCGTGCTGGGGAAGGTCATCCGCAAGCTTCAGGCGCGAGTTTGAGAAGTAGTTGTGGAAAACACTAGTGGAAGGGGTTTTCCGAAGGAGGAAGATGACGAGTTCTGGTGTGAATGCGACTTCGAGGAGGACGGGGATGTTGAAAGATTTCCCTCCAGTGGTTCATATGATAATTGCATGCTAACGAATTGATTCTGAGACACTTATTTCAATATTCAGAAGGAGTTGCAACAGTTGCAAAAGAATGTTCGGGAACAATCAGGAAATAATTAGATAAATGCGAAAAGGTTCCAGTTGCAAACTTTAGGGCTATTTCTTGAGATTTAGCAAAAGTCGACCTACAAGATTACGTTCAGATCAAAGATATTTGCATCACATGTGCAAGGTTACTACTTTATGACAATGCTCTACGAACTTAGCTGATCGTCAACCTGGAACGGTATCTCTTGATCGTTGGCTGACGCCGGCCAAACGTGATCTATGATACTACATCTCGCATGATAATCCGTCAGCTAACTTAAAATTTATTTCAGAATTTATTTTAAAAGTTTACCCCCAATGTGGTCCATAATAAAGTGGCATCATTCCTGCAAAGATGGAGCTTTGCATCTTTTCAAGACGATAAATGCAACTCATATTTAAGTGACGAATTGAAAGCTGTATTTAACCCAGTTTTTCAAAGTAATGCATACTTTTTTACTATGAGAATATGTCCGTTGCGATAATCAGCGATGACCGCCGCCCATTAGTGAGCTGGGACTAAGAAGGATTCTGAGCGGTAGACAGAAAATGACTAACACAGAAAGAACATTCAAAATTCCAAACATTAACTTTGAAGCTATTGACTACATCGATCTGATTAACTGGAAAGAGTGTCATTTTGTATCTTTTTCTGTTTTTACAAACACTACAAAAGAAGACATTGAATCTCTTATAAATTCTAAAATTAAGCTTTCTTTAGAGTTTTTTTGATACCCTTGTCACACACAGGCTGTGGAAAAGTTCTTAAAATTGGTGTCAAAGTCATCAATACCTGTCGTTAGACCAGAAACTTAATCCGTGATAAAATCCAATACCGACAAATTATGCCAAAATTTGGTCATAAAAATCAGTATAAATTGGCTGAATAATGATAACTGACCTTTTTATGTTTAGTTGTTATTTATGTTTCTTTGTTTAAAAATGCAATTTAATTTATATTTATTTTCGGTTTGTTTTATCAACATATTTCATTCATTTTGGAATAGAATAAAAATCTGCAAAACTTCACAATATATGAATTTTTGTTTCGTGTTTTAAAAGAATATTGTATTCTGAAAATGCATTTTCCTATATCAATTAAGTTCTTTGAATATCATTTTTAATAATTATTGAAATAGTTTGTAAATTTTCAGACATTTAATTTTTTCTTGGAAAGCCTAGGTTTTAGGCAGAAAACACTAAAATACAAAGCCCGGTAGAGGGCTTAAGACTGAATAAAAAATCTACAAAAATTATGGGCAGTTATTTGACGGTAGGTGGCATTTCCCCCCGCTACCCTACATTTAAATTCAATTTTTTTCACCTGTTTGAACTGCCCACACTAATACGCAGCTAATGTGAATTTCAGTGTGTTTGTCAAACCTCATATTTTATGTGATTCTTAAGAACAGAAGTTGATGCATGAAAAACTAAGATGTTTTTGAAATCTCAAATACACCTTGTATATAATTATATATAAACAATGAAATAACTACGAAAATTAGTTAAAAAGAGTCAAACTTAAAAATTCACAATTTTCGCATGCCACGCTATCAGTAACGAAAGGTAAGGCATCATAAAAAAACATTGGCCAACGAACGAGATTTTTTTTCATAGGTAGTTCATATATGACAATAGAAATCGTCAGATCACGGAGTCAACATCTTACGACAGTAGGCAAAAGTTTAAGCACCAATGTAATTTGATATTAAGAATTATTTACGTTATATACCGGGTGGCTCGAATACCCGTTTAAATTCGAAAACTTTTTAACAAAAGAACAAATCAATGTTTTACAGTGCTTTTTGCACAAGAAATATTTGATTGTAGTGCTAGTAGGGGATGCTCGACTGACAACGGAAAAACCTTACGACCGGCGGAGTTCAATTTCATGCACGCAAAGAAATAAATATATGCAAATGTGATGCCTTTAAAACCAATTTAAGGCAAGTTGCGTAAATTATTCGTCTGTGAATTGCCTCCACCCCACTCGTTGTTTCAAATGGTGTTAAAGAGCAGTGTTGAAACGGTGGTAAGATTTGCCAGATAAAGCCTTGAAAATATTTCCCCTTTTACACAAGCGGATGATTGTCAATTGAAGTCTTCCGAAAGTTCCGAACACAGAAAGGGTTGAAGAAGGGTAAAGGTTTTTTCCCCTATGCCGGTTTTTGCACTGTCTCGTAGGACGATTTGAAGGAAGTAGAAGATTTCTGGATCTTCGCCGATGAGGGAGACCAGTATTTAAATGGCCCCAATAGAATGATGTGCCATCAGAAAGGAGCCAGCAAGCATTTTAAGCGACAAGTAGAACAAACGGTGCTCTTCGAACAGAGAATATGTTTCAGCATACCGGAGTCGGTGAATCGCACCTCTCACCGTCGATAAAATCTCTACCCAGCAAACAGAATACAACAGATACAACCAGCGGGCACCACATAGAGGAATTTTCAAAATAGGCTTTACCGCAGATCGATCATGATCCTTAGGGCTGTTAAATGTGTTGTTGACCCTAGTGCATTTTCGTTTACTTGAATCATGCAACAATAGCAATTGTCGAATACGAGCACACGATAACCCACATGCTTTCTCAGAGGAATCACTGCATTTGCCGCGAATTACTACTTTGTGATGCGCATTCAGTCCATCCACCAATCTTAGGCTTCTTATCTTTCAGGATCGGTGTCCCATAAACGGTTGGAAGACTGTGTCCTAAATTTCTGAAAAAACTTAAAAGAACAGTGTTAACACGTGATGTCGTGAATGGAAGAACAAAATGTGCGACAGCAACTCCCATTGATGCAGATGGTGCTGCGGCTCAAGTCGCATCTCTAATACACTGCTGGACAATTGCTAAGGACGGATCATAAACGGCTATATAGCGCATAAAAAAGTAAGTGTGGTTGGATGCCAAGTGAAATAAAATTATGTCAGAATACCAGGACATTACAAGGAAGACAATTTATTGTGCTCTGAAATCCAGAAGGCTTTGGAACGCGTTCAAGGGACAAACAGGCCATTTTGTGCAGAATACGTAAACGTGAAAAAAATGCAATTACCGTCCGCAGGCGTTCCGGCGTAAGATGTTAATACGGGATATGGCCACCATGGAGGGCAATGCAAGATTCCACACGTCGTGTCATGCTTTGCACAACATTATCAAGCAGCTGTTGGGGTAATTTATCCCATTCCTCTGTCACTGCACGGATGAGGGTATCGTTGTTTATTGGAGGGCATTGGCGACCAGCAAGACTCCTCCCCAAAGCATCCCACACATTTTCAATGGGATTCAGATCTGGAGAACGTGCTGGCTATACGAAGCGTTGAATATACTCGCTTTCAAAACACTCCTGGACAGTGACTGTTCGATGCCATGTTGCGTTGTCGTCCATGAAAATGAATCTATCACCGACAGCACCACGGAACATGCGAACATGAGGTAGCAGAACATCATTAATGTATCGTTGGCCAGTCATAGTCCCAGTTGGAAGCACATATAGGGACGAACGGCCCTTGATCATGATGCCAGTCCATACCATGACGCTACATGTCGGATATCGGTCCCTTTCCTGTATGTTTGCTGGACAATATGCAGTACCACTATCACGCCAGATCAGTTGTCGTCGACAATCAGACGATAGACTGTATCTACTCTCATCTGAGAAGAGGACAGCAGACCAGTCGTTATCAGTCCAATTGCGATGTTGATGGCACCATTGCAAACGGGCGGTACGGTGACGTCTGGACAATGGGATGCACACAACAGGACGGCGGGCGTATAGTCCTCCTTCATGCAAACGTCTGGCGACAGTTTTTCGGGAGATCCGCTTGCCAATAGCAGCCATAAACTGTTTTGCTACGTCACTAGCTGTGCTGCGCCGGTGTCTTTTTGTTGATAGCACTAAGTACCGATCTTCTGCAGGTGTCGTACTGCGAACACGACCTCCCCCGTGACGTTTGCTACACTCTCCATTTGTTTGATATGATTTCCAAAGCGTTGAAACAACACTGTGGCTGACGTCGAACGCCCTGGCAACATCTGTTATTTTTTGCCCTTCTTCAATCTTGCCAATAATACGGCCACGCGTAAAATCATCTAGGTGGTGTCGGGAAGACATACTGAAAATTGTAAGTTCGTCAATTGATTCTTTCCCTTTCAACTTTGCGTTTGAACAACAACGGTCAATACGCGTCAAATCCTTTATATCTCCTATCAGCGCTATGACGTCACGAACAAGTTCGGCAATCCAAAATTTCCATACGCACAACACGTCTTACTGTATCCCGCACTTATGCTAATTTCCACATTTTCCTGCCTTCGATTTTATGGTTGCTATCGTTGCTATTGTTATCCGTCCTTAGCAATTGTCAGGCAGTGTAAAAACATTTCTCGTCACCACAATGGGTGCACAGAATGAATCAGCTGGCACCGTATCATTTGGCGTCCGCCTCAATCTCCAGAAAGTTCCAAACAGAGAAAGGATGAATTTCTAATACAGGGTCATTTAAAATCAGAAGTGCACCAAG
Source organism: Macrothele yani (assembly GCA_039090855.1). Lineage (NCBI taxonomy): Eukaryota > Metazoa > Arthropoda > Arachnida > Araneae > Macrothelidae > Macrothele > Macrothele yani. The sequence continues at coordinate 22,918,518 of CM077034.1, forward strand.
AAAGATTTTCCACCGACCACAACCGAAGCAAGCCTTTTCTTCACATAGTCTACTGCATTCACCCTGACAGGCCGCATGTTTCGGTCACTGAAGTTATTACCTGCTTGGATCGTCTAATATATTATGGTGTGGATCATGTTAAAGAATTACTCTTGTGATACTGTTACCAAATTAATGCAGTGAGTACATCATTTCATCAATTTTTACTCTAGTTACGAATTTGTAGACGTAAACTCCTCTGTCGGTCACCATTTTAACTGAACTTCTTACAATTTAGCTTCTGGTTCTTTCTTTTTAGCTGATGCCCTTCGAGAAAGTTGGTCCTACCACAATTTAACAGGAATTTTGCTTCGGGATTTTGACATATCAGATAATGATAAGCCTTTCAGGACTTCTAATAAGCCAAAAATCATGGAACAGAAGGCCATCAACAATACCAAAATATGTAGATCTTTTTTCAGATAAACAACTCAAGAAAAATGTAGGCAACATAAATAATATTTTGGAGTGAAAGTAATATCTGCAAATGCAAGGCAACAGAAAAGTGTTGATTTCCGCATAAAGAAATTCATAACACTCCAAAATGCAGTCGCGGTTGTTCGCCATGACCAGCTCCCATTGCCTGGGCAGATGTTGGACATCGTTCCTGTATAATTATGGCCGATTCGACTTAGACATTTGAGCAAGTGGGCGGTCGACACCGTCCGTGTTGGCAAATCACTGTCTGTCCAGGAAATTCTGGAGCAATCGGAAAGGGTTGTAGTCGCTTTCGGTAATGTCCAGTTCATAGGTTATGTTAGATAGCAACACGTATCCTAGAAACCTGATTTTCAGACAGTTCACCTTGTGTTGTGTAAGGTGTCACTCCATCCTGCTGTAGAAGAACGTCCTTGATGTTCAGCAGGGCTTGTCGTTTCGAAGTGAGCGATAAGCGCAGATTATTGAGATAAAGACTGTAAACATCGGCGGTGGTAGTGGTGTTTTTTGGCAGCAGCCCAAAAATCACGACATCCCACATATCCCCACTAAACAAACATCAGGACCTAACAAGGTTGCAAGTGGTGTAAAGTTTGCGTGTCGGTATGGGCTTCTGTTTTTGGTTCAACAACTGTTTTGAGAAGTTGGTACTGTCATACAGGACCCATTTCTCATTACCTTTTACAATGCGGTCCAAGAATCGTTAAACTTGGACACGCGCAAGTAGGGAAACGCATGCACTCATACGATTTCCTTTCTGCTCAGCTGTTATTTGAAGCGATGCCCAAACTCGACTCTTGTGCAGCTACCCAAAGTGTCGCATGTGCGTGATAATGCTCGTGTGGGCTGTCCGCAGATGTTCGGTGAAATCCCTCGTGCTGCCAAGGGTGTTTATCTCCACGAAGGTCTTCAACATTTCCATATCCGCTGTTGCGGGGTTTCTGGCTTTAGGGCCGTCACAGGTCAAATTTTCTCTCTCGAAACCGTTCGAACAAACGGCAGCATTGAAAATGTGATATGTTTTTACAGTACCCTTGGAAATATCCGTTACACCACTTGCGATGGTGCCACCCCTTCAAAGGTCATACAGCATGAAATGACGTATGTGCACCTTATCCACTTCAACTTTGGGTGGCGCATATGCTGTTCGCGTGCTGACGACTAAAAGCCACTGACTTATCCCACCTACCTACTTTTGTCAATCTGTTGTGTTGCACAATCTCAGTGGCCAATGTGTACTGAGGCGAGGCTTCAACTGAATGTACCTCGTCATTGTGTATTACCTTATGTCTAACCCAATATTACAGACTTTGAATAAATTAATCCATCGCTCTTTCCACGTTAAGCAACGCACAGCAACCGAAAACTTGTTTTTCAGCCGCCGTTGGGGAATCACCCCGAATCTCTTGATATCTAGCCGAGCGCGTTAACCTTACACCACAGCGGCCAACAATTTACGGTGCTATGTGTGTTTTTCTTTTTCAATAAGCATCTGACATCATAAATCCGTAACATGGGCTCAGCTGCTGAGACGTCTCCATCTGGTGGGCATTAACTGCACTGGTTATATATAATTATAGCAATAATCCAAAGGGCGAGATCCAAGGTGAAAATTATCTAAATACGTAGCGCCAGTTGAATAAATAAATCCATCGGTCTTTGCACGTTAAGCAACGCACAGCAACTGAAAAATTGTTTTTCAACCGCCGTCGGGGAATCGAATCCCTAATCTCTCGATATCTAGCCGAGCGCCTTACAGACTTTGTTATACCCTAAGCTGCACTGTGTGTTTCTCAGTCATTGTAGGAAAATATTTTCGAATTAAATTTTTTAAATACAATATGCTTTTGGTAGCCGAAATATTCTGATACTACCCCATTTGCCAGTTTGAAAATATTTTTCTCATCCTAAAGAAAACACTTCATACGAAATAACATATTCTCTGTCTCTGCACTTTAATGACATATTGTGCCCCGAAGGTTCACTGCTTCCCCGTTCTAAAAATAAATTATTTCCATTAAATCTAACAAACAAATAAAAATGCAATACGAATTTGGGCTATGCATGTACTAAACAAATTGCAAATGATCCATAAAAATTACTAAACGACGTTTTCCATCTTCTCGCGAAAATGTTTTAATAAATTGTCGCACAAACAGCAAAACGTTCCCACCTTTTATATAAGATAAAGCGATACAGGTCCTCATGTACTAGGTCCTTTATTTTCATTGCGAGAACTATGGAAGGCATTTAACTATGCAAGTAACAACATTGTAAAAAATCTTTTGATTGTTGATATTTAAATAATTAATTAAAAGCTTCGAAATTTGTTACTTACATAATTGTTAATTGAAGACGTTAGTACTTCCTTTAGAATAGAAAATTTTCCCTCTACAAAGGTAAGCTGGAAAAATAAAAAAAATGACGTGTTACCACCGAAACTATGAGTTTTTTTATTTGCTTTTACGGAAACTCGGTTTTACTACAGTTTAACAGCCATTCCGCTTTGACATTTTTAAGCCTCGGCCAAGTATAGGCCATTCATAAACGCAAATGAGTCACCGGTTTTACTGGGAACAAAACTCACCCACAATACTTATATGTATCAGTCATCTCCAATGTGCATAGGAGCTTCAATGTCGTGGCGTTTTCAATATGAAGAGTAATGTTTTATTTTATCCTAGACTGTTACATTTTATTTTATCAGCTGTACAATAATTTGTAGTTGGCTCTTATAAAAATTTGATTATTTTTATCTGAAACAAAGTCAGCTTGTACAGGGGTTTGCATTAACTGCAATGATGCGTACTGTCGGAAACATTGAACCTCCTCTGTAGGAGGCTCTTGTCCTACGCCTATTTTTCTGTCTTACTTCCTTGCAAACAATGGACCTGGATTTGGGATATATGCATGAATAGTAATTATATAATTAAGGATGTAATCATCGTATACATGAATAAGTGGTCTGCCGAAGTATTACAAATTTTCAATTAAAACAGAATTAATAATTTTGATTTCCCATGTAGTAAACTATATGGTGTATGTTTGCAAACGTTATCGCAAGTACTGCATGACAAAAAGGAAATTAAATGTAAAACATTCCTCTATTCAAATTAGACGTTTACCTTCACAACTCTTAAAATGACCGCTTGAAATCAATCTGATAGTTTCCATTGCTTTCACCCTTGTTCGAAGTTTCTTATTTTATTGAGTGACACATAGCATTGGGAGTCCTTGTATATCCTTTGCGGTGGCGAACGAACGTGGGATTTATTGTGTGTAGATTTTAAAAGGAGAAGCACAAACGTCTTTTTAAAATCATGATCATGAAAACATGGAATCCATCTAAAAACCGTTTATTAAATGTGTGAACCGTTCCTGCTTACTGGGCATAAAAGTAATGTACAGCATAAACTGGGTTTACCTTGTGATGCTGTAAGAATCCTTGTTGCTACTTCGAGAAACCTCGGTGCTAGTGAACACAATACAAACTTTGAAACTAATATATATCACACGTCTGCTTTCTATTTTCTATAAATTACCAACACGAATGAACATCGTCCTCAGTTAAAACGTTCCCCAATGAGAATGATCTTTTTTGAGTAAATTTCGATACTGTCTCTACTCTTAGTATTCTGGCCTAAGGTTTCACTACGTTCCGTGAAATGTTAGCTTAAATATCCTTTCCAAAAACAAGTGACAAACTCAGTGATAATGTGTTCTTCTATTTTGAAACATGTGACGATCTTAATTTGCAGTGTTCTTCCTAGATACATGTTCTGTCATTATCTGAATTAAACAGGTTGATTTCTCGTACTATAGAATATATAATGAAAACACTGCATTTCTTTGTGATAATTTTAAATCTCATCCGCTCGGAGCCTTTTACGTGCTCAATAATTTTCCATTTGTCCTTTAAAACTGTCCATATCGTTGACGAAATGTAGCGTTATGCTTTCCCAATGGTCTTTGGCATTTCAGATTTCACCGATAACAAAATTATCTCCACTTCGCACAGAACAAAATACAAAAACACTCAGGCGATACTGCCAGCTTTAACGTTGTCCGATTGTAAAGAACGAATTCTTTGTCCTACCTTGGACCTGCGATCCGACGGACTGCTGTTTACAGCGGTCTGTCAGCCCGATTACTTTGTTACACGCATCAATGTTTTGATGCGTGTCACAAAGTAACACGACTCTGGCATTACGAACCACTGCATTTAAAACGAATTTTTAATATAATAGGGTTTGCGTAGCTTGTTTCGCAAGTACGGGTTGTCGGTAAGTCGGACGTTCGTAACTCCGACATTGCCTGTACTCAGTATATGATTTGGGTATTCAAAGGTAATTAATTTTTTTTTTCGTCGCGAATGTTTTCGTCCTTTGTGTTACAACTGAATACACTGCTCACTTTCGCATCAATACATCTTGGTTTCTTTGTTACTGCTGACTTCCTAAACAATAACATCTTGATTTCTTTGTCACTGTTTTCTTCCTCAACAATAACATGTTGATTCGTTTAATATGCAGTAAAGCTGATTGTCAGTTGTACAAAGACGGGGCAACCAGTGTTGCTCACATATTTAACAAACTCGGCAATCTGTGTAGTCCTCGCCAATCAAGCAAATATTTCAATCAGCATCGATTGCTCCGAGAATATTAGCAGATTTGAGAATTATGAATAGAACCACCAGTTAATGGACACAAAAAAGCCGTGACTTTTAGAAAGACCTTTAACTTTCTGTTGTGTATGTTGAAATATTCCTCATCAGTATGCTACCAGAATGTATTAGATCAAGAGTAAAACAAATCTTGAAAATTGGATACACTATATTACTCCAGATAAAAATGTTCAAACGTTGTAAACACAGCAAGTATAAATCATTTTTACATTTTGCAATAGAGAATTATATACATATTGTAGTGAAGGGCACACAGCAGGAAACAATAATATTTGCTTGGGACCAACTTGAGAACACCTCCACAAAACAAAAGGTGCATCATAAGAGAAAGGAAAGATGTAATGCAAGTAAAAATTTCGAAGATTGAAGACGGCTCGCAATACTACCAAGATGAAACTAAGTTAAATTACTACAATAGGTTACAGATTAGTAATATTTTAATAAAAAAATAAATGTTTACAGTAAATATCTACAATGGGTTCTGTTCGAAGGGCGTGCTTTAAATAAACATTGTTTCGTCGTTAATGTTTCGTTAGCAGTACTTGTTTTAGGAAATAAATTATATATACAGCAGCATATTGAAGAAAGTTGCTAACACGAACGATACTTGAGCTTGTCCAGAAACGCTCGGAAAAGCAACTTCTCTTAGGATAAAAGTACATTATTTTATTAGCTGACTTCGTTTCGGAGCCCATAAAGCACTTACTATGGTAACAATTATGAACAAATTAAAAAAAAAAATTCAGGTAATATACTTACAATTTACTTGATACTCTTGTATTAATTAGTTTCTTTAAAATACTTACTTTATACACATCCTCTCATTTTCCCATTTGATAAAAATATGTTTTGTTGTATTTTACGATGGCTGGAATTTTAATAGAGACAACTGCAGAATTATTAAAGATACAAAGCTCATACCTGTTTCAAATTTTTACAGTCCCTCAATGTAGTCACCAGCATTCTGTACCACCACTAAATCTATTGCCATTCTCGAAACACTGGAGATCATGACCAACTATTAGTCCTACAATAATATCATCTCGTTGGAATTGCCACAAATTTATAAGCATTTATTCGAATAGTGATTGCCTTATGTTTTCCTTTCAGGATTCCGTGTGCAAACGAACATGACGCCTCGTGTCTTTGAATAGGTAATTGCATTCTCGCCTGTTCGTTTATGGTCTTCCGAATTGTTGAAATGTTCTATTATTTAGTTTGCTGTGAAGCGCAACACAGTTTGTTTTGGTTTTTCAGAAGCTTTTTTTTTCAAATTTCAAATGATTCTTTTTTCTTTTTTTTTTTTTTTACTAAACTCAGAAAAAAAAAAGAAAAATAAATATTCCACTATTGCTCTTGTAACTGTAAATTCATGCTGTAAAGAATTATGGTCACTAATGCTTCATACGACATCCCAGTAGTAGTCGAAGGGGCTGCTGATAAATATTTCACCTGATGGTTTGTTTAAAACCAAACCCTGAGACGACTCCGTGGAAAAGGACGTTGGAACTGGTAGAGATAACGAGTAACACGGGCTGTGGGGTCCTATAAGGACCCCCAACTCACACAATAGTTTGCTATTCTCATTCAGCTAGAACCACTGCAGAATCTTGGATTGAAAATATAATTATTTGACCGATATCACGTTTTAGCGAACTCTTATGCTGAGGTTTTTAGCATCACTCGCGTAAACAATTTCGCAACTAAAGAAAAATCGTATTGAAATATTTCGACTGGAAGAAATAAATCCCTGTTTTAAATAATTATGCGGGACGCGGGGCTCTTGTTTTTACTCCAGTAGGTAACCTAATTAATTAACCTTTAGCGAAACGCCTGCCATACTTTAAGTATCAGGAACTCATCGTCACTGAATATAATAATAAGTCAAGATAGATTTTCTTGGAGCCGACAAATTCTGAAAAAATTATTTGAGACAGGCTCTTTCTTATCTTGCATATTCTTTTCTTCGGAATGTTACTTTCCCAGAATTTTGAAATAGGTTATATTCTTAGGGTATTTTAACAAACACAGAGTCTCCTTGCCATACAAATGAAATTCGTTATATATCATGGCTTGAGACCACATGAAAATCTCACACTTTAAGTGCCTAAACGAATAATTAGACAAAATCAATCAGTTGTCGTTTTGCATTTGAATCAGAATCAGTATAAGTTACAGGTACACAGTTGACATGGATTAATAACATCAAATAGAAGTCATCGCTATATCAACGTTTATAACTCAGTCACGGAAAAAATATCATCGGCCGCCACCGGGAATCGAACCCAGATTCTTCCAGTTACGCGCCGGACATTCTTCCACTGCACCACAGCGGCCTCGAAATTCTCCAGACTCACATACGACAAACTGCCAAACCACCTGGCGGGTGAATCCCCATCATTGTACGGGGCTGCAATAGAAGCAACCTGCCTGGTGGTTTGGCAGTTTGTCGTATGTGAGTCTGGAGAATTTCAAGGCCAATATGGTGCAGTGGAAGCATGTTCAGCGAGTAACTGGAAGACCCTGGGTTCGATTCCCGGTGGCGGCCGATGAGAATTTTTCCGTGACTCACTTATAATCGTGGAAAGAGCGATGACTTCTATTTGATGTAAGCTATAGGATTGGTGATTACATGGTATTGCTGTAACATGAAGAAAGTTGTACTGGTGGAAAAATGTAACAAATTGTAACCACAATAACATCAATACCCAAAACATTTTATTTTATTTTATAACTGCACTTTATATCGTTTTACCGAAAAAGAGCAAATCAAATAATTTGGAAATTCCTAAGCGCTAAATATAGCAAATTTTTAGTCTGGAAAATTTTTAAGCGAGAAGCGCTAGTTTATGTAAAATTAATGAACGCTAATTAAGCATTTAAAAACGGTGAATTATGCTAATCATGATATTTCTAGAAAATATTTTGATCTACACATTGAACACCAAGAGGACATGCCTCGTCATTCAAATGTTCTGTACAATGTTCTGTATGGCATGGTCTAAATGTAGAGCCTTTTTTTAAAAAACCTTTGGCTTCCGGTTACTAAGTTGCTACTAAGAACACAGATTGTTAGAGAAAGAACCCTTCTACAGAGAAACCAATAGACTTCGCAAGATTTTCTTGGATTTTATTTAAATTAAAACTTCTTTTTCGAGTGACATACTACGTCCTAAATATAATAAATTTAACTGAGGCATATAAAAATTTTTCCTAGATCACGTGATTACATATGGTGCGATTATTTAACATTTCATTCTGTCTTAATATAAAAGTAAAAATTGTGTAAAAAATAATTTTTGGTACATATTATCTGACCAACAATTTATCTACAAAATGAATTTTATAATTAATTAGAGTCTTTTGTGAATAATACTTGCTGAAGCTTCGGACAAGCCTAATTGCTGATTTGAAAAAACTTAAAAATTTGAGTAAAGTTCGCTTTCTAAAAAACGCTATGCTGGAGGAAGTGAAATTTTCAAATACGATTTTTAAAAGAGCTGGTACACATAGTTGAATATTTTTAATGACATAATCGTAGCCGAAAAATGAAATTCTTTAAGTAGGATGATTTCTAAAATTATTTGTTATTGAGTGGCATATATTAAAAAAGGTTTCCCTGTAGTATTTTAAGAAGCAGACAGATTGGAGTCTCTGTTGAAAAAGAAATACACTTTTTCTCTCCTTTTAGCGTTTGAATTCTAATTTATGAAATTCTTTAATGTGTTATTTAATCAAACTATTGATACAAATTAATCGAAGGATATAATTTATATCTTTGAGCAAATCAGCATTAAAAGAGCCTCGTGATTATTCCGAACATCAGCTACAATGCACGACTTTTTTTCTGGAGTGGTATCTGCAGAGGAAAATATTTTTTCCGCAATCCTTCCTCTTATCGACTCATCAAAAACTTTTGGTGGATCTGTCCTCCTTATTTCTATGACACCTTCGGATATCTGCCATCGGCGTGCAAAGAAATTGCAGTCACATCTGTAGGAAAAGAAATATCTGTAACAGAAATCGAATTAGTTCTTTCTTACGGAAAGTGGCTCTTCCTGACAAAAGAAGAAATTAGGTTCGCAATAAAAAAAGTCAATGGAAATGTATAGTAATTCTGTTATATGTGATTCAGCATTTTATGAAACATATTTACAAATAAATTTTATGTTTCATAAATCGTATCTAAAACTGTGTGCATATAATAACGTTGAATAACGCCGAGGGAACAAAAAGAGCAAAGGAAGGTTCGCATTAAAATTTCGATTAATAAAATCGAGAAGACCTTTGCATTTCTCACACTTTTTATTATTAATTAATATTTAATTTGTTTAAACAAACACATTTGTTTTAACAAAACTGAAGGTAATGAAGAACACGAAGGATTTTGCACTAATTTCTTTCTGAATAGTTGCATATAAATTTAAACGAATAGAGTCTTTCTTGGGTGTATAATTTTTTGGCGACACCTTGAACAGCCTCTAGAATAATTATTGTGTAGTGTCAAAGAGTACCGACACCGGTCGTCCTATTGAGGGCTGCTGTTCGGGTAAATTCTCGTTCACGGTTTCTACGATTTGGAGCAACCATGATCAGTACACTGCTCATGTCGTGGAGTTCGAAATACTGCATATTGACAGACGGCCGCTAGGTACATCATAGACAGGAAGATACCCGATGTAACGTGGCGCAGAAAGACATATCTCCATATTGTCCAACATGCCTTTTATTTACAGAGTTATTCTGATTTGTCATGTACTGAAAATATGTGGGAAATGGTTGAGTTACGTATGGTACGTCAGTATCGCCTCCATTTACACAAAATGGAATATGGGTACAGATCCATACAGAATTCAATGACTTTCCAGCAGTGCGACATGCAGAACCTCTTCCAATTGATAGAACGAGATGTAATAGCTGTTATCGCTACTAATGGAGGGGACATAATGAACTGGCTACTAATTGTGCGAAACAATATGTGTTCAACATCTCTTACGGAATGTGTTTCTGGCTCTATAAATAGATATTTTATAAATATCACTTAAATTTCTTAGGATTTTCTTGGATAGTAATGTTCAACAGACAGCCGTTCATTTCTTTCTGAAATCCGCTTTTTTCTTCAGAACTCTGGGGTATTTTAGGTAGTTCAATCAGTCATTAATCGGTTTAAAGCATCATTTCTGTTCATCGCAAATGCATTTTCTTTCTTCCTGGTGATGTTCTGAAATAAATTATTGCTGGAAGTGGCATTAAAATTAAATACCACTGCTCTTATATGAGTTGATAATACAGCTTTCCATATACGTTGCCAATACAGCTTCCCATTACTAGATTGTACCAGGTGCAATAAGTCTCACCAAGTTGGACTTCCAGACGCTACGGTTTTTGTGAGATGGTAAATATGATGTGGTTTTTTATCCTTCTGACCGATGTTGAATTGATTTTTAACACTAATGGTTTACCACTGACTAAACAGCATTTCATAAATCCGCATTCTTACCAATGACCTAATACGAAAATTTACTCTTCCTTTTAAGTCATTTAACATAGTAAATTATTGAACTTGTGTACACGACTTCTTCTGCATTCAGGTATTTCTCGAAGTAATGGAATTTTAAATTAAATGGAAAGATGTATCCCTCATTTCATGCAGTTGTTTCGAGATATCCCAAATCCTCCTCCTTCACCTGTGTAATCGTTGAATTTCATAAGCACGTGACACATTGCCATTGTTTAGGATCTACACGTGGTGTTCCCGAGGACTCTTATAATTTGTTTTCTACAGCAGATCATCATCAACAGCAACCATGGGAAGAGTCCGGTAGGTGTCCGACGCCAGGAGATTCCGATTAATACGTTAATTACAAGTAGAAACAATAATGGATGAAAACTAGGCTGCAGAAGCATATAATATCTTTCTGAAACTCCGGGATTCCTCAAAAAGTCCTACGTTGGCAGGACAAAAAGCTTTTTATATATGCAATATAAGGAACAAATCAGGGACATACTTGGCCCAAAAGACGTTTGAAAAGCAGATGTTTAATGAAAATATATTTTAGTTTATTATGTTTCAATACCTAATGATCTTCTGTTATAAAGGAATGGCTCAGTAGTGTTTTTGTAGGAGTTGGTACACGTGCTGTAAAATTAGGATATAAAATATTTAAGATGTTGTAGAGGGAAATTAATTTTCAGCAATTTTTCCCTTCATTAAGATAGCTTCGTTTTTTAAAATGTGTATTAGAACAGTTTCCTTTACGCGGCATAAGAGAAGGATCCTCAATTACAAATAAAATAATACCACAACCGGAAACTTTTTCCATTAGCAACAAACATATATTTAATAATTGGAATCTCATTCTGCTTAGTAAAATATAAGAAAAAGTGTATCTATAAGAAGAATATTGTGTTTACTTGGTAACATGATTTGGGTACAAAAATGTCATGGTGGAAATGTTTTTCGAAGTTCCACGAAGTAGGAAATTAAAAAGATAATTCCCATTCGACTGTTTTCAAATATTCTCAAAGGACCTGAGTGAGTTCATTTACCCTGGAAATAACTGTTTTGCATCAGTAATACACACAAACGAAATATTACTTTCGTAAGGCTAATTCGGCAGAAAAATGTTTCCCAGACATTTTCAAATGGACAATGCACAGTCTATGTAAATAAAGACATCCGGACACCAATTTCGAGTAGTGGGTTTACCGAGATGCGTCGCACACGTGCAACATGCAGGAATAGAATTACACATGCTCTGTTCACAGCCGAATTTTTGATTATGCTAGTCATTGATCCCGATGAAAGTAAAAGGATGTAAGAAACATCGTCTTCTTTCTTTTTGTTTTATTTTTAATACATGCTGCTAATCAAGTTTTCCAAAGCAATTGAATAACACATGGGGTAGGTTTTTCCAATACTTCTACGAAGCACAAAAATGAATTCGAATTATTAAGTTCTTTTAACTTTCTGTTACTCCTTCCTTGGCCGGATAACATATCAGAGTCACAAGACATTTTTTTAAAAGATATAATTAGATAAGTGCGCAAAATGTGGGAAATGAAGAAATTTGGTCAAACCAAACCGTAATGACCCAAAATCAGATCTGTATATGCGTAATAGAGTAATTGTCAAGTATCGGGTGTTGCAAGACAAGTCAATTTGCTAATGAACGAAGTTATATAAAATCGGAAAATCGAACTGGGCTAAGAGTTTCATGCTTGAATTTTACGTGTAAAACCAATGTGACATTGTGTTTGCACACCATACAAATGTGAGTCTTGGAATTTTATATTTCAAAGGAATTCCGAATTTTGTGACACAAATCTACTAGAAGGCAGCACCGAATACCATGTCAATCCAAGCCAGGCAGATAGATATTTTCTTAGTTACTTCATGGTAATAAAAAAGGGGGGAAATGAAGAAAATTTGCCGGAAAGGGATTACTTGAAAAGCAATGCAATAATATCAAAACACTTTCCATCAGGTAATACCGCATTTTTTAGAAAGGAATCATTCTCTTTGCTACAAAAGGAGTAACCGAAAGAAAAAACAATGAAAATTTGACAAATTTATAATAACGTATATATATATTTTTCTTATTAAATATCAAAAATGAAATTAATGCTCCCTCAACCCCTAAGTTGCGAAGTACGGCAATGTTAAATGTGTTCCCATTTCGATATTACTAAACTATGAAACGATTTTTTTGCATTTATTTATTAATTTTAAAACTAGAGTTGGTGTTTCAGTATCATAATGAACGAAAAATTAGTTTCCCTGTATATGGTATGAAAAAGAACAAGCAAACAATAATGAAACGCTAAAATGGTATTCTCAGCAAAATTGTATATCATTTCGGAGAAAGTGTGTTATGTATGCACAGTCAAAATGAGTTTAACATGAAACATGAATTTTAAAACTTAGACTGCGATGATATCTGGAACAGAAGTTGAAAAATTGGCTTAAATGTCCAGCATTTGTCATGCTTCGGTGAAGTAGGTTAACGTTAACTAAAAATCTGGTGACCATGATGCACTTATTTGCATGCCTATTTTAAGTAGTAATGCATCTTACCAACACTTTCTGAATGAGTAAATTCTTTATTACTCTAGAAAGCATTTGAAATGAACGTCTAGGAGAAAAAGAATGATTCAGATATGTATGTGGTATCGACTGTTGTACTGCGAAGAGCTGTGAACAAGGAGAATTAAGGAGATATACAAGGAAAATTTATCCATAAACAGATGAAGGTATTACATGACATTCGTAAGTGCAGAAAGTAGAATCTGAAACAAAAATCAATTCTTTCTACAGAAAACGTATATCGTGCAATATATATTTTCTCTTTTAAAGATTACTTATAACTTTCTTCTGAAATGCCTTGCGTCACATAGAGGATATCGCCCTTCAGTTATACACAAACCTGCCAAACATAAATGCAAACAAATTTCGAAATGAAAGTCACAGTATTGCTAATCAAATCTAATAAAATCATATAGGACTCGATTTTTACGCATCATCAGAATGTAAATTTCTTTGTTGCTCTCTGCTTTCAATTTAGTTTATCTCTGAAAACGCTTTACGTTGACAGCGCCGAATATTTTGTGTAAAAAGTATGTTATTAGAATTTAAGGAAAGAATTATAACTGTAATTCATTGATGTTCGTTTCGTTTAATTATTTATCTTTGCTTAGGTTACAAATCCGGAGTAAATGTTAATTTGCCGAACGGAAAACGGTCTCCATACAGAAAGTCAAGCTTAAGGTAAATCATAATAATTAAGTCGTTTTTGATTTTTCTGCCAACTCGTCAAAATTTGAATTTAGACAATCCAAAAAGTTGTGTAAATTTCGAAGGAATTGTGACTTCCATGGTATTCTCATGTAGGTAGATGGTACGTAGGTGCTATATTACTGTCCATTACAGATATTTTAAATGAAAATGCAATTCTATTAAAAAGTGTCAATACCTAAGCCTGCTTACCGAGCAAATGAAAAACAGCAGACGGCAAGACACATAAAACAAAGTAAAATACGCCATCCTAGTTTGTAACCGAGAAAACCTGTGTCTGCTGCAAATCGGTAACTCGGTGTTCAATGCCATCAGGGACAAAACAACATTACTAAGAGTATTTAAAATTGAGATTTGTGAAAATACATTCATGCACAAATTAATTTGTTTGCTTATTTGTATTCATCTCTTGAAATCAGTTGCCGAGTTGTTCTTTTTTTGGCTTATGAGGCTTAGATATGTGCAATGACAAATATTTCAATGGCACTGCGGCCGAATCAATATACTTAACCCGAAAACACTGTTCCTTGAAGCATAAAGTCCCTGATTCTATTACAAAATATGCAAAACATATGAAAACACTTTCTATGTGGTGGACTTTAATGTCTTATTAGACGTTCACATACGTAAAAATTTGAATTTGTGTATCATTCAATAAAAAGTATGGAATAAATATTTTTACTCTCGAAGGAATGATTTCCTAAATAGTGAAATAGATCCTTCTTTAAATCAAAAGTTCTTCCATGCACCTAGAATTGAAGTTTGGAGAATGTTCATTATCCAATTTTTCTAGATATTTTCTCCGTTCTGTTAGGTTTATGACTGCTCATCAAAATGAGTTTTAAAAAAGTATTTGATATTGGATTAAATGCCTTCCTTAATGGCTGCACCTTGGAGAAAACTAGGATATTTTCTAATGGTCGAAATTACTCTAGCGCACAAATATTTACCCATAGCACGACTAAACTGATAGGAAAGCAAATTTTACATTTCCATACCAAAACGACTGATTCTACCCATACGTATTCTTCGAATAACAAGATCTGAAGACGTAATATTTCCCGTTAAACATACAGCATGCTAGACTTTTTTTAATTACTTAACCAGATTTAGTACTAATAGTGCAAGAGTTTTTAGAACCTTTTATTTTTTTTACTCAGGCATTTTATCGCTTTGTTTGCGATTAGGCAATTCAATAAAAGCATGTGCAGAAAATCATCTGTGGCAGATGTGAATTTGACATTCCTTATCGCTCTAAACGTATTTTATGAGTTCTGAGAGTTGCAAAAACAAAAAGCATTTTTTTTTAATTCGCACTGAGCTTAAACGCAAAATCAGATCTTCCACGATTCGGGAGTTTACCAAAGATGGGAAGTTACTGAGGAAAGTTTCGGAGTTCCGTTTGGAATCACGAAGTAACAACTTGAAAGTTTCTAGACAAGGCCTTTTATGATATCAGTGATATTTTAGACAAATGACATTTTCGGAACGCAGAAAAGTGTGAAAAATGTTGAGGAAAACAAAATAAAACACGACAAGAAAATAAGTATTAGTTGTGCTTTCACTTGAATTTGTTTTTTATCATTCATGGTGTCACTACATAAAGGTAATGTTTTTTTTTACTGAGGGCAGATGATTTAAGGACCTTCGTGAACAATTCGATGGCCTAAAAGTCCAATTTAGGGTCATTGGTTCCAGGGAAGAGAGGGAGGTAGTGCCGTAAGACAAACACAACATTAGTGCTTCAACGGGATGTGAACGTGGACACAACTCAGAGGAATGTACAGAAGCGGGCGTTTGTAACACTGCACCACCGGAGAGGTAAAGTAGCTTTTGAGGCAACAGAAAATAAATGATTCAATATTTTTTAATAACATGTAGTTTACCCTACATATTTCCATCTATGCATGTATCTGGGCTTTGGTAATGTTTTAAAAAATTATAATTTTTTTCATAAGCAGAGCGATATTCTAAACAAAACATATTAAAAAGAATTAAAATGTGTTTGGTATCTTCTGTTTTGGTCTTTAGAAATTATAAATATATTTAACCGCCAAATTAAAGCAAATGAAAACATTCTGTATCAGGATATGAGTTTTTCAGAACTTCTCGTCACTAATTTCGAACCATGAATATCTTAATTTCCCTGTACGTCCATTTTGTTATCAGCACTGCAGGAAAATGTGGGGCTTCGTAAATATACAAGCACTGCTGTTCGGTGACCCTTCCACCGAACTGCACACTTCTCCAAGTGTTTGCAGACAAACACTCTACCAGTGGTCGCAATCTACGTGGAGCGCGATTCATTCGACCATATGGTACGTTTCTGGTTTTTAGCATTCCAGTTTGTATATACTTTGCACCACCTTACATATTTATTTTATTGGTATTGGTAATGAGAAGTTTCTAGACTTCAGCGCGGCAATAAATGCTGGCACGATGATATTCCAAACGAACATTCCTTAAGGAAATGGGATCATTACCAGAGGTGTTGAACTGTGCTGATATTTCCGGTGTGGCGGTCTTGTGTATTCGTTGTAAAATCCTTGACAATATTCGCCTATCCCAATATGACATATTCGTTTGCCGTTTCTGATTTATTTGACATCACGTTTGAAGGCAACACCATGCCCTTTTTGATAGGTAGGGATAACCTGACACGCAGTTCCTCGTATTGTACCAACCATTTCTGCCGTTCTACTTACTAAAACTCTATACGATCAGTGTCCTCAACATAGGCAGAGCCACAGGTGAAGATGGGTTGGTCCTTATCATTGTCAGGAAGGTGTTCACGGCCAAGCCTAAGTATTTCATTGAACTCTTAGATGAGTGTCTTCGAAGCGGCTGTTTTAGGAGCATCTGGAAGACAGCCGTCCTAGTGCATTAAATAAATAGGGAAAGGACAAATCGGGACCTGCGACTTATAGACTAATTTACCTTTGCACAGCCTGGAGTAAAGTGATAAACAAAATTATTACCAACACGGCATTGTTTTTTCTCATATGCCGGGGGCTGCTGTCACAGGACAAATACGGTTTCGTCTCGTCAAACCGAATTACTCACCCCATCATACAGCTTAAGGGAAAAGCAGAGAGAGAAAAACTAACCAGACTCTTAATTTTAACTTCTCCTTTAATATAAATCAGATTGAGTTACTTAATAATCTTACCTATCTAGGTATTGTTTTCCACAATGATTTAAAATTAAATTTGCATATTGAAATTTATCAAAAAAAAAATATCCAGAAATATAGGAATAATTAATCATATTTAAAAAAAACAATCTGTTAAAACGTTAAAATTATTATATTATATATTAATTCATCCACATTTTGATTACTGGTAACTATACTGGGCTCAAACAATACTTACTAACATTAATCAATTAGAAATTCTCCAAAATAAATATATTCGAATAATAGATCTCAAAAATAACCTAAATAAGGCAACTTACCAGGGAAAAATATGTTCAGATATTTCAGAGCCAACCCGAACAAATATAATATTCTAACAATTCAGCAACTGTTTCACTTTAACTTAGGCAACATTATGTATACACGTATTAAAATGAACTTTGGACAAGAAATCACAGAAATTAATACTGCTACGTACCGATATAATATTCGAAAGCAAGCTTTGCTGAGCCTTACTACACCTAGAAGACAAACTACTAAACAAAGCCTAGATTATTCTGGTCCAGATTTCTGGAACTCATTGCCTGCAGAGTTAATATCTATTAATAATTTGAATTTCTTTAAAAGAAATTAAAATACTACCTACTTAATAACTAATGCTCATTCAAAAATGCAGGGTATGAAGTTGATTAATACAGGGATTATTCGACTGAGAGGGGAAAGCAGGGGAATTTCCCAGGTGAAAATTTGGTGACAAGGGGAAGATGCATTTACGAGGTGAGGATTTGGTGACCAGAAGAAGAGGGATTTACCAGGTGAGGATTTGGTGACCAGGGAAAATGGTATTTATTTAAAGAGGAGTTGGTAGGGCGGGACAATTCATGATTGTCATTACTTTATATTATATTCCACTTGATATGCTGTCAGTTCAATATCAAGCTAGGTATTTAATTCAGTTAACATGTTGCTTATTTTAAATGTTACTCTATCCTACTTTTTGTTTTTTCTTTCTTCGTTCTCTTCTTTCTTCTATGTTTTCTTTTCTGACTTTTTTGCTGTTATATTAATGCTCTTGGCTTAATTTATTGTTAGGGAGATCAAGGATGAGTCAGGTCTCTTCAAGGCCTTTTTCTTGATCTTGCCTGCTGTTATTTACATGTTTACGCTCAAATGTTCTGAATTATTTACTTTAATATGTAACAGCATGATCTATAAATGAAATGAAATGAAACAGGGAACAAGGCCTTCACACCCGCCTAGTCCCTTTCATCGTCAATAAGATGTTCAACAGTGTATGATGGCCGACATTCCTTCATCGGTTAAAAAACGTTGGTTGCTCACGCAGCCTATTCCGTACATTGTGTGACCTCCTCTCCGACGGGCGAGTGGAGGTTTAGTACGGACACGTTTGCGTAACGCAGAGTTATGATATTAGGTTCCCTCAAGTGTCAAACTCCGGCCCCATATTATTAAATATTGTAGCGGATTTCACCCTATCTTTATCCTTGGGTGAGAATGTAGAGATCAGGGCCTATGGAGAATATTTCGTGCTAGTTGCCTCAGCAGCGGGCTGGCACATCATCGAGCAGAAGGTATACCGAGCTCTAGCACCATTAGATGACTGAAGCATAGGTCAATCGAGATATCTCATCATAGCACTTTGTGCTAACATTACTACACAAGGCAATAACAATAATCTCTTGCACTGTCCTCCTATATGCAGCCATCTATCCCTGGATTGAAGTGCAATATTTGGAGTGTACATTGGAGGCTAGCATTACCAGCAAGCAACCAGGTGCACAACGTGCTTTACATGCAATACCGTTCCTGGGTCATGCCAGGTAAACATGCTGCATGCCATACATTCCCTCTGACTTAATTATTGTTCATGATCTGTTACGCATACGGAAGTGTGCCGCTAAAGTTCTGATTTTCTTCACCGCAAGACAAGTAATCAAACTAACGCAGGAAGTCACTGTTTACAACAGTATCATATGACACTTTTTCAAATACCTTTCCATAACGTACTATGACAAAGAACCCTTGAAATCAATTACAGATAAAATACTTATATATATTATTTTATAAATTTTGAACTGCACCTAAGAAAATGGTTAATACGAATTATTTCCAAAAATACGTTGTCTAAAAACTTTCGTACAGCAATTCGCTTAAGATTGAATTGCTATGGTATATCGCTCTAATTCCTTAGTAGTTAATTAATACAATAATATTAACTACTAACGAATAAGAAAAAGGGGGACAGCAAAATCCCCCACATTGCATGTTAATGGAAAATTTGGTCCGAGGGTTTAGGCATATGAATTTCCTAAAAGTGGGTATTGACCCAAAGCTCTCGGTTATGCCTCATCTAGCTTATCTGCGAAATAAATACATGCTTACACTTGGAAGAATTACCGACTATTGAATTACCGGTTATTATATTAGGAAAAATTACCCGTTATTTGGAAAATCATGTACATAGTTGCATCGAGTGGATCCTGACGTATACAAGGAGCGTCAGGATGAGGAGAGCTATTAATAACATCCAGAGTGTTGCTCTCCCCGGAATCACCAAGTGCTTCCGAACAGCACCAACTCTATAATTGCAGGTTCTTGCGGAGTGTGTGGCAGCCGACTTTGTTACCAAACAGGAGGCCACAATGTTCGGGTTCAGAAATGGGAGAAAGTCATACTTACTAAGTGCAGCTTATAGGTGGGAACTGGTTGAGTCAATGAAGTTTGACTGGGTGGGTTACCCAGAAAAAATACGAAGTCCATTGGAATACATTTAAAATAAGAAATATTTTACCATACCTTGTGGACTGCATGTTCAAATCCTATCTGGACAAATAGTCACCTTTCTATTCCTGCTAAAAAAGTTAAATTTTCACTGATATTCTGATATCTGTTGTGCATGCTTGTTCAACAGTTCGATTCGTTTTTAGGAAATCTGTGAACTGTTGTTGCAGCAGTTTAAATTTTACTCAGTGAAATTCCATCTGGTCTTATTTCATGCGAAGGAGAGGATGAAAGACACAGTGAGCTACACACAATCCCCTATCTGTCATTCAAGTCCGCTTGTTCCAGGAATAGGAAGAGATGTAGCACCGAAAGAAAAAAGTCGCTTCCAATGACTTATACTGGATTTGAAACATGGCCCACTAAGACGAAATGTGAGAAACTAGCATTTAGACTTAGCCCTATCAGGGAGGCCCATGGTTAATTTAACAAAAGCTTTTTTAACACTTTTCTTGGTTATTTTAACAAAACGTGCATTCCATGTTATAGATATTATATCGTACTTTGCCAATTCTGAATCAAAAACAGTTAAAATAAAAAAATTACGTTTTGAGAAGTTATTCCTTACAGACGATTTCAATTTCTCAAGTCATTTAACCGTTTACTTAAAATATCACGAATGGAACGTAAACTTGAAACAATACGTAATGAGTATAAACTTCAGTTTCCAAGAAAGCCAAAAAATGTTTCATACAGCATTTCCGATAGAACATTTCACTGTGCGAAACGCAATAGCTCCACAGCGACGCGTAATACGCTTGAACAAAAACAAAGCTTGGTCTGTTTAAGCCGATTTCACACAGGATTTGGAAAGAATATAAAGATCTATGACATTGTAGTATTTAACCCAAAAAAGCCGCGACGTCATAGTATGGACACATGATTGGGCAGATTTCGTACATTCACCTTAATGCCGTTGTTAACCTATTGATTAATTATTGGGTAGGGGTCTAATTACCAATCACAAGTCACTACCATTTGTAAAAGGTTAATCATCATCATCATCGTCAAAATATTATCAATCCACTGCTGGATGAAAGTCTCCCCAAATTTCTTCCACAATTCTCTGTCTTGGGCCTGTCACTATAGCCTACTTTCGAATTTCATCCTTTCATTTCCCACGGTGTCTTCTTCTGGATCTTTTCCTGTGCCTCGGAATCCAGTCTAAAATTTCGGTTGTCCATCGGTGGTCTGATCTTCTGGCTACATGTTCAGCCCATTGCCATTTCAAGGATTTCACTCTGGTCGTGATGTCGTCCACTCCTGTCATGTTCCTTATCTACTAATTCCTCTTCTTATATTTCCTGGTTACACTAAACATGCATCTCTTTATGCATCTTTGAGTTGGCTGCAGTCTTTGTATGTTTTTTTAGTTAAGGTCCATGTCTCGGCTCTATACGTAAAAACTGGCAGGATGTATTGATTAAGCACTTTTCTTTTGAGGCATACTGGCATACTTCTCTTAAAGATTTTACTGTTTCTTCTAAAAGCTCTCCATCCAAGTTTTATACGCAGTTTAATTTCTTCATCAATGTGACCGTCACTCGATATCTGCTGCCTAAGATAAATGTAGGAATCTGTTGTCTCAAGCTTTTCTCCATCAATCGATAAATATTCGTTCCTTGTAAAAACATTTTACATCACTATTGTCTTCTGAAAGTTCATTTTTAATCCCACTTCTTTACTCTTGTCAGCAAGTTCTTGGATCATACTCTGCAGTTCTGAAGGTGTAGTTGCAGAGACGACTACGTCATCAGCAAAATAAAGGTGAGTTAAGTAATTTCCATTAAGTTTATCCCTTTGTTTTCCCAGTTGAATGATTGAAAGACCTTTTGCAATGTGGCGTTAAAACGCTTGGGAGATATAGTGTCACCTTGTCGCACTCCCTTTCCAATTGTTATTTGCGCTGTATCCTCAAATATCCGAACCTTTGCACTTGCATTTTCATAGATGTTATTAATAATGCTAATGTATGAATTTTCATTACCGCAGGATTTCAAAACCATTGTTACTGCTGAAGGTTTCACGGTACCAAAGGCCCATTCATAGTCAATAAAATTCACGCATAATGAGAGTTCATATTCCCTCGCTCTTTCAATTAGTTCTCTCAGTACGTGGATATGATTTATAGTGCTGTAACCACTCCTGAATCCAGCTTGTTCTTTTGGTTGGGCCTTGTGTAGTGGTAACTTCAAGCGATGTGAAAAAACCTTAGTGAAGCTTTTATAAACCACTGAAAGGAGGCTGATGTACCTGTAGTTCCTGAGATCCTCAATGTCACCTTTTTCATGGAGCAAGATCATTTTACCATTGTTCCAATCCTCAGGAACCGTCCCTTCACTAAGACATCTGGTGAAAACTTGGGCGAGTGTAGTTTCAATTTCTCCACTTGCTTCTTGTATAATATCCACGGTAATTTCATCTTCTCCTGGAGCTCTATCCTGTTTCATATTCTTCATTGCATACGTAACTTCTGCAGCGAGGATTGGAGGGACGTTGTCAATGGTACCTACTATAATGTCTGGAATAGATGTATCATCCCTTTCGTATAGTTTGGAATAGAAATATTTCGCCCTTGTCAAAATGTCGTTTCTATTTCTTGTTACAGTACCATCTTCTTTTCTCAAAGCCATAATCTGTTTTCTTTCCTTACTGAGATGTTCTTTTGCTCTCTTCAGGCTCCGGTTGTTTTCTATTTCTTTCCTCACTAGTTCACAGTTGAAGTTCCTTATGTCTTTAGTGATATCCTTATGTCTTCAGTGATGTCAGAACGGAATTGAATTTCCTTATGTTTTCAGTGATTTCAGAACGGTATTTACCCCTTCCAAGAAAACGTTTATCATGCATTTTAGGGTGGGGCGAAAGGGAAATAAACGATGTGCGTTATCTGGTGGAAGTCGCTCCGAAAATGGCATTGAAAAGCCCATGTTGTGTAAAGGGAAGAAATATTGCATTACACGTCGAAAAAAATTGAGTTTGGAAATAAAATTCTTTGAAAATCTCTTGTAACCGAAATTTGACTTTATTTGGTTTCTTATAAACATGAAACGTTCCTATACTTTAACATTGGGGAAACCAAAGTTTTAGATTTCTTTCTTATAACCGTAAATTTCTTATATCGGTGTTTCCTATAACGGGAGTGAATTGTATAAGTCCATTTCCGGAATAAAGAGAGTTTCCTGTGAAACAAGGATTCGCAAATTTCATTGCCGTCGAACAGTTGTAAAACTAATTAAAAAAACTGTTTTAACGTAACGAAAATGCATTACTGCGCTAAAAAATTTGTAAAACTTTTGGTAGATGGCTACACTTCTTGTTATGCCAATAAATACTAATCCGCCTGTCTTTGGATTATGCCAGCGGTCCGTAGAAAATTTTAATAAGTCAGGTAAGCTAGTCCCTAAATAGGCAGGTGTGTTGTTTTTGTCTTTCTGCCGTTTTTTCAAAAAAAGGTATGATTTGCTACCTGCTGTCCTTTTGCATGAAGTGATCGCTAAATCCCGAACTAGGAACGATGCATGTGAAATAAAACAAAAGCGTTTCGATGCAGGCTGGTATCCGTGGTATCAGAAATTTTAGGAAAAAGGTTTGTACTTTCAGTGACATCGGTTCCCCAATTAAAGGTAAATTTATCCCTTGGAAAAATTATAAAATTACCTGACTGCCAGGAAGACGAATGTAGCCCATATGTGTTATTAACGCCCTTACTGAAATCCAATTTGTTTAGAATATAATTCGTATAGATATTAGAAATGCGAAACGTACAATGTTGCTGAAAAGAAAGGAAAAGCCGCCCCGGTGGCGCATTGGTCTAAGCGATGGCCTCTTATCATTCGTTCAAAAGGGGTCCGGGTTCGAATCCCAGTGAGACATGGATGTTGTGTTTGTCTTACGGCACTGCCTCTATCCCTTTCCTATAACCAGTGACCCTAAATTAGTGACGGGCGACTGCTTATAGCCCATTGAGTTGCTCGCGGTGGGCGTTAAACCTCCAATAAAAAAACAAAAACAAAAAGGAGTGATATTCCTTTTCGCTGACAGATGCAAGCGTCATATTCACAAATTATTTAAATATATAAATTTATACATATAGATTCACGTAAAATCGCTGTTTTTACGTTTTAGAACCGTAGGTTGAAGAAGCGTATATGCTCCAGCTTTGTCCGTCCATCTGTCCGCACGGTAACTGGCGTAAAAATGATTCGATTCCGATGAAATTTTAGTATGTGGTAGGGGACCACCTTATGACGAACCCTACTGAAAATGGGACAAATGGGTTCTAAGGTCACGGCGTAGGAGCGGGATCCATTCTATTGCACCTATGCGTCATAACTTTCGTAAATATGATTCGATTTCAATGAAATTTTACTATGTGGTAAGGGACGGCCTGGGAAGGAACCTTGTTCAAAATGGGTGAATTGGGGTTAAAGGTCAGGACATAAGAGCGGGATGCATTCCATTGCCCTTATGCGTCATAACGTGCGTAAAATTGGTTCGATTTCCATAAAATTACAGTATGTGGTAGGGGTCCACCTGGGGACGAACCCTGTTGAAAATGGACAAAATGTGGTCAAAGGTCAGGACATAGGATTTCGATCCATTCCATCGCCCTAATTCCATATTATTAAGGTGGACGTCAAGTAATTTTGCTTCCTGTACTTCCACTGGAAAAATTTTTGTACACATTTCCTTCACAATTAATGTGTTCCCAAGGATGAAAATTTGCATATCGATTAGAGTTACTTCATATTATAACTTGGAATGCTTGATATTTTCTGATACATAACCATAAATATATTAAAAATCAATAACCTTTCCTTTGGTGGTGTTGAAACCAGAAAAGAATGGCGCGACCTGTACTTTCATGACGTCGGTAGGCAAGCAAATGTTGGATTGGATAATTATGGTTATGTTTTAGAAAATATTAGTT
This sequence comes from Macrothele yani, assembly GCA_039090855.1. NCBI lineage: Eukaryota > Metazoa > Arthropoda > Arachnida > Araneae > Macrothelidae > Macrothele > Macrothele yani. The sequence continues at coordinate 22,943,338 of CM077034.1, forward strand.
ATTCCAAGTTATAAAATGAAGCTATTTTAATTGATGTTCAAATTTTCATCCTTGTGAACGCATTCATTGTCCAGAAAAAAGATGCCGCGACCTGTATTTTCATGACGTCAGTACACAAACAAATGTTGGATTGCATAATTATTGTTCTGTTCTGTTTTAGAAAATATGAGGTATTCGTTATAAAATGAAGCTATTTTAATCGATGTTCAAATTTTCATCCTTGTGAACACATTAATTGTCAGCAGACCAACCAATGTTGGATTGTATAATTATGGTTATGTTTTAGAAAATATTAAGTATTGAAAGTTGTAAAATAAAGATATGTTAATCGATGTTCAAATTTTCATCCTTTGGAATGCATTAATTGGTAAGAAAATGTGTACAGAAATTTTTCCATTCGAAGTACATTAAGTAAAATTACTTGACGTTCACCATAAACTAACAATTCGTGTATGTATGTAAAATTTATTTTGAAAACGGCTCTAAGGATTTTGATAAAAGTCGTTAACCTACCGTTTTCTGGTACCAGAAATAGATTTAGCTTGATCTCGAATTTAGGAAAATTCGTTTAGTCGGTTAAATAATCACCCCGAATTACCACGCTTTAAGTGAAGTGTCATGGCGTCGTCCCATTAGATGTTGGCACGCGGTCACGCCATCTGTCTCATTACGTCACGTATGTGGGTGGATCCTATTAAAGTGTTATGACGTCATACTCTTGCGAGCCGATGGTCGCGATTCCCATCTGCCTCATTACGTCACGCCTTGTGTGCGTATGTTCGTCCGCTCGATAACTCGCGTAAAATTGGTTCTATTTTGATGAAATTTTAGTATGTGGTAGAGGAACACCAGGGAAGGAACCCTATTGAAAGTGAACGAAATGGGGTCAAAGATCAGGACATAGGAGAGGGATCCATTCCACTGCTCTTATGCGTCATAATTAACGTAAAAATGTTCGATTTCGATTAAATTTCAGTATGTGGTAGGGGACTACTTGGGGACAAACCCTGTTGAAAATTGGCGAAATGGGGGTCAAGTGTCAGGATATAGGAGCGGAATCACTTCCATTGCCATTGTTCGTGATAACTTTACGTAAAAATGTTTCGATTTGGATGAAATGATGTAGGGACCTGCCTGCATACGAATCCTATTGAAAATGCGCGAAATGGGGGTCAAAGGCTATGACACAGAAGTGGGATCTATTCCATAGCCCTTATGCATCATAACTTATGTAAAATTGCTTCGATTGCGACAAAACGTTATCATGTTATTTCAAAAGCATACTGAACCATATCTGTTGAATATCATCAAAATGGGATCAAAGGTCAGGGCACAGGAGTGATATTTATTCCTGAGTCATTTTCCTCATAACTTGAGTAATAACTTGAGTAATGATTTCCAGTATGTTGGAAAGCATATCATAATCAATGCATTGCATGATTTTACTATCTTGTTTATTGTTGTAAAAGATATCTTCAAATGCATATGACAATCAAATAGATGGAACCTTTCTGTAATTCCGGATATTTTATTTTTTCCTGGAATGTTTCTTTCTGAGGAAGAAACATAAAATAATGCATTATAAGAAGAGACAGCACAAGACATTCTAAACAACTCTTATCTGAGTGTACAAACATAGGCGGACTGGAAGAAACTTCACGAAATCCGTTGTCGTTTAATTCAACCGTGAAACCGTATTGAAAATGCTGATGTATGTAGACAGATATCTTTGAGTTTCAAATATGTGGATAGAAAATCATTAAGGACAAAATAAATTGCACGTTTTAATCTTCAAGAAACTGTGCAAAGTCTTTCACTTTATAATGTGAAAAATTGAATTGTTAGATAAGAGAATAGTGGGTGAACGCAGTGGTGCCTCAGAGGCTATTACCAAATAACAATAATGCTCAGAGACTTGTAGAAAGGCCATTATCATTTGTCGTCGAGCTTTGCAGTACCAAACTTCATTTGTCCAATGGGTTCTCTTTCTTTAGGCTACCTGGACGGTATATTAACTTTATAAGGAAAAATATTTTGGGACCTTCAGGTACAATGTTTGAAGTCGATAATTTCATCAGTTACTTAATGCAATAGCAGAAAATTCTGAAGAGCGCGTACTGACCTCGCTTCCGTAATAACTGAATGAACAATTTCACTCAAAATGTCAGAGAAAAGAATCTTCGTTTGTTCTGTTAGGTGGAAAAATTGTGTTTTCTAGGGAACCAACCTGAAATTATACTTCAACTAGGAATCTGAACATTCTTTTTAGACATTAGGAGCAAAAGTTTCTGATCGATATGTTTAAAATTATAAGTAAATAGAGAGACGTCGGTTTCGCGATGTCTCTTGTATCCAAGCATGGTACACTACTGTTTGTTAAAATTGTAACAAGAAAGAATCGCGCTGTTCAAATGAAATTCTCTCACAAATTCGTCATGTTACAGGAAATAACTGATTACATTTCTAGAGCTATACGAATTTTTTGGCTTCGAAACAAAGTATTTTGTGAAGCCACCTCGAACAACAATAACTGCCTCTTCATGGCATGACATTGAATGGAAGAGGTTTCCTGATAATTGTCCTGGGGAATACCCTACCACGCTGCTTCAATGGGAGACCAGAGTTCATTTATAGTGACTTGAAGAGGCGCTTGATTGCCAATTCCGTAACCACCATAACACAGATATGTTCGATCGAAGACATATGCAGTGAACATGCAGGCCAGGGAAGAAGACGTATATGCTGTGCGTGGAAGAGGTCTCAGACATTTCGGGAAACATGTGTATGAGCATTGTCCTGCTGGGGTACAGAGCAACGACAACTCTGAAGGGAAGGCACACCTCTACTTCTGAAACATTCCTGATGTATCGCTGGTGGTTGAAGTTTTCCTCAATACCTATCAATCGAGATCGCGAATTGAACCCAATGGTGCAACAAACTTTGACGTTTGGCGTTGTACCGGCATGACTGCAAAATGCAAGGTGCTGTCACTATGATGTTTTAGAACACGTATGCGTCTATCACGGTGCACCAGGCTGAATCAGGAGTCTTCAAAGATAAAACTTATTGCTCATCAGAACGCCACTGTCTGTATCCGAGATAGCATTGCAGCCTGAGGCGTCTGTGATTTAGGATCAAATGAATGCGCCGCGATGAGTCTTCTGTTAAGCAGACAACGTCGATCTGTGCTAGAAAGCAAACCTGACCTGTGACAGTGCTACACTGCTGCACAGACATGGCTTTCTCTATGCCATAGATCTCCTCCATGCGGTAAAAACAACATCCTGAGCAGCCGTGCGATTTTAAGGTCCATTTCTTGAGTCTCTGGGCGACTAAGCGTCATATTTCCGCTGACGCCAAATTCTTACCACTGCAATGCTGGTTCGTCCCATAGCAGTGGCACTTTAGCAGTATGAAGATTCAGTACCTCAGATCACAACAATCCGTACTCGAACAAAGTCGATCAGGTGTTCATGATGAGACCATCTTTGGTGACGGGGCTGGGGGGATCGGTGAGGCACGAAGAATACCTTTTCAACTGAATGCCGGCTCTTGACTAATTGCAACGTCTCGTTTCAGCCAGCTATTTATACTCAATACTTGAGCGTTCTGAGGGTGTTTATCCTTAACATCATGCACATTTTGATTGACATTTTAATCATTTACATGTCCCAACATGTTATACACATCCTGAAAGTTTGAATCTAACACCAAAGCTTTCATGATGTTGCTATTTTCACAAACAGTAATGTATTTTCAACTGTTGATAACAAAAAATGTAAATCTAAAGTTCATGTACGTTTTTGCATTAAAGCGAAATTCCAACTCGTCGGATTGATACATTGCTATAATTTCTGATTTGTTGATATTTTGTTTTGTGAGAAATATTTTTTTTTAAACTTAAGCTACATATTTCGATGAAAAGCTGTAATCAATTCAAACAAAGATATGGTGTTAGCTATCTTCACAATCTGAACAAAACTACTTCCGTTTTTGCACGATATTCAATTAGAGGTTATTTAAAACCACTGACTTACTAAAATCTTTAATTTACAATTAAAAGGCATAATAATATCGTAGTTTAAAACCTTCAAGCTCGCTACTAGTTCAGCCGAGCTTGAAAGGTCTTATGGTTATAAACTACGATATTATTATTTCTTTTAATAGTAAATTAAAGATTTCAGTGAGTCAGTGGTTTTAAATGATGTCTTATTGAACATTGTGCAAAAACGGAAGTTGTTTTGTTCAGATTGAACAAATCGGCACGAAAAAATACAGATTTTCCATTGCTATTTTCACTAAATTTCGTCCAAGAGCAAATTTCCCACGAGACTTGAGGCAAACGTTATTCCATTGTAAGAAGTAATAATTTGGTTTTGCAAACGATGAATAAAAATGCATATTTCAAAATGAAAAGCAAAATTTTATGTATTCATCAGCACAATTTGTTTTGACAAGTGTATACAGTATCCAGCACTATAATAATTCCTTGTTTCTGCTGTTCATATTTCTTAATCGAAGTGCTTATTAATTACCTTTTAATTAATACTAATGATCTGTCAAAGGATAATTGAAAATCCATGTAGTTTATGCACCTCAAGATATACACTGACGGAAACAAAAATCCCAACACCAAGAAGGGGTTGTGTTAAATAAACAACAGTTGGTAGGCGGTGAGAGTACATCTGTAAGATGACGTCTATGCAAATTTCGCGCTCGGCGCATACGTGTGGCGCTAGTAGCGCCCCTAGGAACATGCAAAGCAGGTTTCCTGTAAATACGCGCTGTAACGTTCGTGAGCGTTAGTTATCGTTGAGATTCGACGTAGTGTGTTGATGTTAGTCAAGAATGCCTTTGAGAAGACGAAGAAGTCATTATCAACAACTCACGGAATTTGAACGAGGTCGTGTAATAGGGCTACGAGAAGGTACACTTTCTTTCCGCAATATTGCAGAACGACTTGGCAGGAATGTAGCCACTGTGCATGATTGTTGGCAGCGGTGGTGAAGGGAAGGTACTGCCTCAAGAAGACCGGGTTCTGGCTGGCCACGTGGCACTACTGAGAGGGAAGACCGCCGTGCACGGCGTATGGCTGTGGCGCGTCGTACCGCGTCTGCGGCAGCAATTCAAGCTGCAGTTACCACCACAGTGACACAACGAACTGTTACAAATCGGTTACCTGAAAGACAGCTCCGAGCCAGACGCCCTGTAGCGTGCATTCCACTTACTCCAAACCACTGCCGTTTGCGACGTCAGTGGTGTCAAACTAGAGCTCATTGGAGGACGGAGTTTAGATATGTTCTGTTTTCCGATGAAAGCCGGTTCTGCCTGGGTGCCAGTGATGGCCGTGTTGTGGTTAGAAGGAGGCCAGGTGAGCGCCTGCAACCAACCTGTCTGCGGCCGAGACACACTGGACCTACACCTGGAGTTATGTTCTGGGGCGCAATTTCCTATGACAGCAGGCGCACTCTCGTGGTTATCCCACGCACCCTGATGGCACAGTTGTACGTCGGTCTGGTGATTCAACCTGTTGTGCTGCCATTCATGAACAGCATTCCAGGGGGTGTTTTCCAACAGGATAACGCTCGCCCGCATACCGCTGTTGTCACCCAACATGCTCTAGAGAGTGTCGACATGTTGCCGTGAACTTATAGATCACCAGATCTTTCACCAATCGAGCACGTATGGGACATCATTAGACGACAACTCCAGTGTCACCCCCAACCAGCATTAACCGTCCCTGTATTGACCGACCAAGTGCAACAGGCATGGAACACCATCCCACAAACTGACATCCAGCACCTGTACGACACAATGCATGAAAGTTTGCGTGTTTGCATTCAACATTCTGGCGGTTACACCGGTTATTAACGTACCAGCATTTCACATTTAAAATGGATCTTCTTGCGCTTACATTAAGCTGTGATCTTTAAACCTTAATCGATTAAATATGTTACCTATACAAATGTAATGCCGCCATTTCATTCCTCTACAACTATTATTTCCTGGCGTTGGGATTTTTTTCCGTCAGTGTATATTGAAATTGTTATCACTTAAAGAAGAGAAAGGGAATGGAGTCCGTTTTCCCGTGATTTTAATAAAAGACATCTAGTTCACACTTGTTTTTTCCATACAGTAATGAAATAACCAAGACGGATTCGTACATCACCTCTCTCTCTGGATTTTATTTTCCAAGGAACCTTCCTCGACACTTCGTACATACAGTATATATACATATAGGGTTGTGTGTACTGTCAGAATCTATATATATTTATATATCTTCTGCTGTCATCGGAGGAAAATGCACGAATTAACTTTCATGCGTATGTATTATTTAATCAGCAGATTAAAGATATGCAAATTCGGAAAGGTCGGGGAATTATCTTGTCGATATAATTTCCTTATTTGTTTCGGCAAAATTCTCAGTCTTCGAATTATTTTGATATTACAAACAGTGAACCTAACCTGTTTATATTAGTTAAGAATTCATTCGAAATCAGTATTCTGAATTTCTCTTTTATTTATAAATTTTATGGAAAAATGAAAAATTCAACAGAAAAATAATTTTTGCTTTTATTCACAATCTTTGAATTATCTGATACTGTAGGTGTACAAAGATATCAGCTGAACACTGCGTTTTTTTTTCGCTTAGCTCCTCTACCGTGTCATCAAAAGCAATAGCCAGTAAGAGCATAGATTTTCCCAAAATTAAAGATAGTCTACGTACCTTGATAAGACAAACGGAGGAAAAAATGGCATATATTCCATCTAAATATTTGCAACATTACTGCTGCATGGTTTATTTGAATATACGGTTTTCGAACTATAAGCATACTAAGTTTAATTTTCTTAGTAAACGATTTTGAAAGCAATTAGAAATGTTCGTCCAGAGTGGCCAACAATAAAACAAAACATTTCATATTCCATAATTTAAGATTTCAGAGTCCTTAATTTTCAAAAAATTTCTAGTTCTAGTTAGTTTAAGATACTTTCAATTTCTCTATATGTCTGCCGAAGTAAACAACAGCTTGTTTGCTGTTGTTTACTTCGGCAGACATGTAGAACAAATCTTTTATTAAGGAGCTCAAGTGGTATAAGATCGGTATCTAGGTAGCATTCCTCACTCGGCTTGCTCTACTAAGTTGCCATTGGGAAGCTTTTCTTCTGTGTTTTTCTGCTGCTTCCCCAAACTATAATCTTATTGCAGTCTTTCAGGTAATTGAATTAGAGACGTGTAACAAAACGTTTGGCGATCTAGAGAATGAATGGTGCGTTCTGCGACCAAATGTGATACTTATTAGTACCACTGAAAAAGTCATGTTCATAGAGGCTCCGCGAGATACTGCGAAAGGTTACGGCTCACCGTCTAGGGCAATTACTGTAATTTTTTGAGTTTTACGGATAGATGCCCTACAGAGCATGTACGCGACTGTCCCTGCTCCCCCGATTTTTACGAAAATCTAAAAAGCACATCAAGGTATCACATAACCTCTGAATATTATGTTTCGTCTTTATAGCTATTAATTTGTTTCGCGCTGTAAAACGGTAGGACATGCAAGACATGAGGACATCAAACAGAGAGTTTAATGCCAGCAAACTCCACACCTACAACATGACTTACATGAATCTTCTTTTACTACGAATTGCTACTAGACATCGCTTTTTACAACTTCTACTATTGTGCGGCTTAAAAATCCTCTTTAAATTTTTTTAATATAATCGAAGTTTACAATAAAAATCTGAAAATTATTTTTATATTATTAAATTCATCACACATTCACAAATTATTCATAATTTCATGCCTTTGTTTTTATTCATCATCCGTGACTAATTGCACCGTATTTTATTCTGTTCTATTTGTAGTACATTGCGGTCTGTATAGAAATATTCTGTACCTACAACTTCGCCACACGTTGGTTTGTGAAGAAGTGTATACACGTACATGCAATGTAGCTCAAACAAGCCGATGCATTTCCTTTGATGTAGGTCGATAATATAAAATAAAATAAAATAAATAAAAATAAAATAAAATATAATAAAATAAAATGATATGTTGGTCTAAGTTCTTTTCAGTGCAGTTGATCATCAATATTTTTTAAGGAATATGTTACTTAAAATGCGATCTCAGAATTGCACAGTGAATGCTTGCAACTAAAATGTGAATTTGAGGAGTAAGGTATCAGTTCGATCATCCAACCATATAATTAGATTTCATGTCATACACGCTGTAAATTTCATTAAGAATCTTAAATTAGCCAGAAAGTTAAATATGACATTCAGGATGTAGCACCCTCTTTCCAGCGAAAGAAGGAAAGTTCAGAAAAGTTGTAACTAGCGACACATATATCTTTCTTTCAACCACTGGCATTGTGATCTAGGGACTCACCCTCAAGACCATCGCATTTCATTCAATTCATACTGTCTGAGCACCAATAATTTCCCCAATCTAGAAAATTCTATGATTTGAAAAAAGGAATTTTTAAAGTACACTTCAAGTTGTGTTCGAGTATCCTAAAAGACGAGAATTGGTTTTTGATCAAATTGCATTTTAGGTGGACGACTGAAGACTTTTTGAAATATTCCAAAACTTTGTTCCAGATGTTTTGGCCAAATGAAATTTGGTGCTTGCGAATAACGCATTTAGCATCTTTTCACATATGGCACTGCGTAAAAGGTTTTCAGATAATTCAGTGTTGACAACAAACTTTGAACATTTGAACTGGTTACATCTGTGCATAAAATAGATCTTACACCTATGCCCGCGATCGGAAAATATACATTGGAAATAATGTTCTGTTACCATCGTTGGTGATCTGAGAAATGATAGTTGTTCTGTCTTACTATAAGCGTAGCTAAGTTTTTAAAAGGAAAAGAAAAATAAAAAATGAAAAATTGAAGCTCAAGTACATCATACTCACTTGATGTACGGAAGATCTGAATCTGTGAGTAACAAGCTTGTATTTACGACCTACTAGTTAAAGGAAGACGAATAATGAGTTTTAACAATCCACCCGGTGTTAAAAATAGAGCCTCCAATTTTCGCTGTGATGTGTTCAAGGAAATCCGTTATACGTCCCGAAAGGAAACATGCTTATGAAGAGGCATAATACTTGAATTTGGGACGAAATAAATTGACATTCAGGTGAGTGTGTCTGATTCGTTTCAACTGCTCGTATGCGACCTGTTTATGTGTTGCTTTTCTCAGCCAGATACTACATTTTTCTGTGTAAGGCGAGTCAAGGCTGTCGAATAAAGTGTAACTTCAAGGACGTATCTAAACAGACGTGCTTCGAAACCGACTGGTGCATGCCGCAGTCAACTATCCCTCCAATACATGAACGTAGTTGGTTTTAACCCGGATCCCGGCGCAAAAAATTGATCCACTTTTTTAAAACACCACTGAGATTCATAGATGCTGCGTCAAAAAAGCCTGGCAGTTCACGACCGAAAGCGACTTATTCCCTAAGCAAAAAACCGGTCCTTCATCTTGAAACCATCACTGATGTCTACGGTTGGTTTCACTATACCACGCTGAATTTTTCAACTCATACACTGTACCTTGCTTTAATCCGAACCATATATACTTCTTCAAGATAAACACGCCCGGGGAAAATGTCATTAATCACACAATGCAGCGAAATTGTACTTACCATGGATTGCAGTGAGAGCAGATGTTTCAATAACCCACTTTCTAAATCGAATGTTTTCATCACATGAGGGACATGTGATTAATTTCGCCAAAAAAAAAAACATCTCGAACATAAGAAATTTGTAAAATAATATTAACTCCACCTCCCGAAGATGTGTTACTCATGGGCAGAAATATTATTTTGCTCAGCGGAAACTGAAAGTTGTTTCTTCTATTAGGTTAACCTGTAAAATAGGTGCTCTCTAAACACAAAAAAATATTTACTGCAACTTACACGTTTGCAAAATGACACTTTTATTTGACGGAATGTGAATTAAAGCGATTGGGGAAGCAGTTTTACGGGAACAAAATAGGAATTACTGAATATGAAGATTTCGTACTTAATAGATGAAACTGAGGAACACAAGTTTGCTGTCTGTAGTACGTTAAGGTAAAACATATCTTTTTAAAAACCTATTTACATAGGTTTTAAAAAGATAAGGGCTCACTTTCGGGGCTCACATGACCCAATTTTCAAGCCCAAACGTCCCGGAACACATAGAGGCAACGACTATATACTATAATATTCGTGACTAAGGTGATATACGTCATAAAAATTATACAAGTGATGCAATTTACATTAAGAGAAGAAAAAAGAAGTAATTAAAGACCGAAAGCAAATACAGAATATGTTCAAATAAAATTCTGACCTTCTAAGTGTGTCACGGGGGAAGTGACCATCAGTCTCCAGGGTCTTGGGACTGAAATCGGAAAGTCCGTATTACAGCAGATATCACGATATTTAAAAATAAACAGACTTTCCGAGAGAAAAATGATATTCTTGTTAACAGTGGAGTTTAAAATTTTAGCATTTTGCCAATCAGGTTTGTAGCCTTCCTGGTTGACTGCACCAGTGAGGGCTGTGGTGACGTTTCCACTACGTAGAGAATATTGATGCTCCTTTAGTCTTATATTTAACGATCGAAGTGTTGAACCGATGTAAACCTTAGAGTCACAGTTTGGGTCCACTGAGGTAAGAGGTATGGAGTAGATCCCCGGTTTGTTAAACATATTGACTTTATCACGGTCTCTACGAACTAGTGAGAATATATTTCGGGTACAGATCCCAAAAGATAAATTATGTCGTTGACAAACTTTTTTAAATATGGAACTATATGTGAAATAAAATACAATTTACCTACAAAGTTAACCACAGGAGCTTCATAAACCAAAGTGGTAAATCATAGTTTAGAAAACTTACTGAGTAACCTGAGATAGAGAGAGGCCGGGAATCCAAACTCCCGTGTTAAAGCTTGAATCTTATTTAACTCATCGATGCGAATCTTACGAGATGAAGATTGGGTAAAGGCTCTTTTAATCAAAAATCGAAGAGAAGGAGATTTATGTTCCGGAGGGTGAGCAGAAGCGAAAGGAATAGTACAGGGAATAAACGTAGGTTTTCTGTAAACTGAGTACCGAAGTTGATTAGAGATTAAATGCCTTGTTAAAAAAATCGAAAAAAAGGAGTTTTCCCTCAACTTCAACTTCTTGGGTAAAGGAGATAGTTGGATATTGAGAAGACAGACACTCAGTAAATTGATTTAAGAGTGAGAAAGAATAAAGTCAGAACGCCAGCATGTCATCCACATACCTCATCATAAGTAAAGGTTGGACAGAAAAATTCGCCAAGACAGTCTCCTCTATAGACTGCAACAGGATCTCGGCTAAAATGGGCGATAAGGGGGACCCCATAGGAACACCTTCTGTTTGATGAAAAAACTTTTCATTGAATTTAAAATAGGAACGTTCGGCAAGAAGTTTAAGCGCGGATAAGACAGCATCAATTTCAAGTGGGGAGATAAAGTTTTCTTCAGTTAGTTTTAAAAAAAATAATTGAATGGACAGAAGAAAGGGGTACATTTAGAAATAATGACACTACATCAAGAGATGCCATAATAAAATTAGGTCCAAAAGAGTTAAAAGCTTTAATATGGTCGAGAGCCTGTGCAGTGCTCTTGATAGATACTGAGGAATTCGTAGTGAGGGGTTTCAAGTATGAAGCCAAGGTGTCTTCTAATGGACGAGATGGGCTAGCGTACCCTGAAACTAGCAATCTTAATGGGTCATCCGGTTTCTGAGTCATGAGTTTGACGAAGGCCTCAGGTACCCTAGTGCCAACAGCATGTTTCATCCTAGTAGAGATAGATTATGGCAGAAACCCAGAATTTCTCAGCTTAGTGAGATCTCAGAATTTCTCAGTTTAATGAGATCTTTTTTTCTCTCGGAAAGCCTGTTTATTTTTAAATATCACGATGTCTGCTGTAATACGGACTTTCCGATTTCAGTCCCAAGTCCTTGAAGACAGATGGTCGGTCCCCCCATGACACACTTAGAAGGTGACGCTTTTACTTGAACATGTTCTGTATTTGCTTTTGGACTTTAATTACTTCTTTTTTTTTCTTTTAATGTAAATGGCATCACTTGTATAATTTTTATGACGTATATCACCTTAGTCACGAATATTATAGTATATAGTCGTTGCGTTTATGTGTTCCGTGGCGTTTGAGCTTGAAAATTGGGCCATGTGAGCCCCGAGAGTGCTAGCTATGTAAATAGGTTTTTAAAATTATAAATAAATTCAGTTTAATTCGGCAGTTTTAGGGATTTGTTTTAACTTAAGGTACTACAGACAGCAGACTTTTGTTCCTCACTTTCAAAATAGGAATTACATATTGCGAATAACCCTGCTCTTAAAAATCACTTCACTTGTGTTAGAAAAGCACTGGGCGACTTCATGGCCTTAATCCCTTGGATAACGATGAACGCTTTCCACGCATGCAAACAATTTCACAAGGTAGTCTGGGCAGTCGCGCCTAATGTGGTCAATTCGCCTTCGGATCAGTAGCGAGAAAGCGAGTCACATGTGTTCAAGAGATTTTACTCAGGGTGGAGCGCATTTAAAGCAATCCGAAGGCAAATCCCAATGTTCAAAGTAACCATTTACCACTGGCATTCTTCCTTACTGAGTCTGAGCAGAGCACCATGAAATTTTCGATTACTTATATGAAGTAGTAAAACCACGCGTAGACAGTTGCACGCGTCATTGTACAAATATGACAAAACTTTATGCCGTATTGAGTGCATTTATCGGTTGAAGTAAAGCGCAATAGTCATATTGCCACATGTTAGACTTAAGGATTTTCTTGTTGCCGCAAAGCGATCTTATTATTTATTCCACCCTAAAATAAGAATTTTTTTTAAAAGATCACCAACAACTTAAAGCAGGAAGTAGATGCTTATTCTCATTTTCTGAAACAATATTCTCCGAATCTTTTAGCCTGAAAACAAAATATATGCTGTCCGCATACGCGAACTCGGAGATCAGGACATGAACTTAGTCTGTTTCTCAACCAGAGTAAAATAATTTAGAGTTCATGCAAAATCATTTGTATTATGCTAAACAAATATTCCTTCATTCCAGTAACTGATCAAGTAAGAAAAATTTGTCATGAACCCGTTTTCACGTTTGCTTTTTTACTTCTGTATTAAAGTTTGAAATTCCACAATCAGTAACAAATTTTTGACATTTCAGTGCGCAATTCTTATTATCAAAAAACAACCAACCGCACAGCATGAAGCAGTAACAGTTACGAAAAATTACCACATTGCTGTTCAAATACTGCGGCACTTCGTGTTTGACTACAGAAATACCGTGTACTTAAAACATTGTTTTCAGTATTAATCATTAAATAACACATGCACCTCATCTCGCAGCACAGTTGTCTTCCATTCTAATATCCAAATACAGTTTTGTATTTTATAAGGTACTGCTTTCAGTTTATTATTCCGTAAATATTTTATATAATAAAAATCTCAAACTGATTCTCAATATCTCTACCGATTGCCAGTTCATTTTGTTCGCCTTTAAAAGGGCTAAATGAATCTCAGAATTTAAACAAACGTATAAAGCCCAAGACAAACTATTTATGATCGTAGCATTAAATAAATATTATTCAAGTATTATATTCGTGTAAATAAAAAGCTAAAAATATTCGAAATCCTGATTAAAACTACATAGGGACGCCCGTTTTAAGTAGCAGATTCATCATTATACGACATATACATGCGCCTTACAGAGATAAAATTAAGCCTCTCTCCAGCTAGCCGTCACATATGAACATTAACAGTAGAATGGGCCGTAAAGTAAAGCCCAGTGTCTTTCAACGTCAATCGATTACAATGTGCAATCTTAGCTTGAAGTCAGTTCGGGAAATATCTAATATGCTGTAACTATCCTTGTAAATTGCAAGTGATGCTGCTGTGAATCTGAAACGCCTAGCACCAATAAGAACGCAATCGCTACATAGTAGGAAACGTAAAATGACAGAGAGGTAGTGTCGAATGCTGAATAGGGTAGTGCAGCAAAATTGCTTGATATCGACTACAACGCTCACAATCGAGTGCAAAATACGAATGGAAGTATCGACAGCACCAGAGCGATTCGCGGAGAACTGAAGGTAGCGGGTTTTAATGCCGAATGCCGTACACATGCCTTATTTATGAAAGATCAAATCCAAGTATCGGTTGGAGTGGTGACATTCTGGGCATCGCAGTGGATTCTGTAGTAGTGGAAACGCGTTCTTTGGAGTGAGAAATTAAATTTAACCATTTCTAAGTCGGACGTACCAGTCCGATGTATGCTACAAATCGGACGTGTGCTACAAATAATACGATGTGGAATATGATTGAATGTATGCTACAAATAATGCGATGTGGAAGATGTTAGGTGGATATTCGAATACCGCAGGGAGAGAAAAATGCCGTTATGTTAACATCTCTTTTTGTAACGAATTTTAATGCAACTACTTTTCAGTTACTGGAACCAATATTATATTCCTGTTGTCTAAAACGTACAATCACGAATTCTAGCTGTACAAAATCTCAGTCTTAGGCTTACTTATCACACTTCCTACCTGGATTCAGACAAAAACGTTTTTGATATTTATGAAATACAGAATTAGAAAGCGTTGACTGAATGAAGCATAATTCCGCAATTGGGGGTGTAAAAAATATATTTAATTGGTCGAATTTTCGAATTAAATCCTTCAACAGCATTTTTTTATAATATCAGGTTTCTTGTCCTTTTGTGTGCATTATAAATTCATAATTTTCTATTTAATAGCTCATTGACAAAATCGTTACCAGTATCTCTTCCTTTTATACAAAGTTTTACAAAATGTAATCTACCTGTTGCTGAAGTTCGTGTTTTATATCCTTCAGTAGTTTTTGGAGAAAAATCTTGCTTTTTGGTATGAAAGGTATCCTAATATTACAGGACAATTTTAATGGATTATGGTTGCAGTACAACAGTGTAAAAGTCCCTTTATTTTAACATTTCGGAGATCTCATTCTTAACCCTCTGGGCGCCAAGAGCGCGTTAACGCGTTTTCATTGTCTGTCCCGCAAGCGCCAAGGGCGTCAGAACTCGTCCTGAAATAGATGTCCCAATAGCGGCATGAGCGAGCTGAGCTCATGCCGCTATTGGGACATCCAACAGCGCCGATAGCGCGTTTAGACGTTTGTTCCTTTCCCCTGCGCGGTAACCTGAGACACGCCCCATCTCAGTTGTTAATTGATGAATGGGGTTTAGCCAAGCAAAATCCTGTGTCCCAAAGAGTGCGAACAAATGCCCCCGATTATTCCCTGTCCCCTATAGCGGGCACTTAGAAGGCAACATCATTAGGGCTATGTGAAATGGGCGAAGTAAAACTGCGTCGCACCAGAATTTTTTCATTTCTTCTCAGGTTTTTACTATGCTTTATTTTTTAATTTCTTCTCAGGTTTTTGCTATGCAGTTATGAACATGAAGTGGGCGGGTAAAAGCCGTTTAAAACTCCTAGGGTCGACGAATTAATATTTAGTGCCTAAGTAAAAGCGCAATTCTATTAACTTAACTTGATATGTAAACGTTGTAAATAGGACATTTATATAATAAAATCTGTTTAAACGGCCTAGGGACTATGAATTAATATTTAGTGTCTAAGTAAAAGTGCAATGATATTAACTTGACTTGATGTTAAAAGCTGTAATTATGACATCATTAGAATAAAAACCGTTCAAAAGGACTAGGTCCAGTGCCAATGAATTAATTGAATAAGAGATAAATATTAATAACTTAACATGTTATGTAAATATTTAGTGCCAACGTAAAAGCGTAGCGTTATTAAAAACTTCCAGCTTATCATCAATTTCTGAACACAGCATGAGTCATGCTGTAATTCTGTAGTTTCATCGAGCATTGTGGTTTTAAAAACTGTACTAAGTCACGGCAATTTCTTTCTTCAAATTAAAGTACAATTATCGCTTGGTTTATATATAACGTTTTCTCCAAATTTGTTTTGAGTTACCAATTCAATTCTCAATAGAGGCCAAGAAACAGCAACCTTTATTACACCCCCTCCCCTCCCTCCTCCTTCCCCTTAAACTTTTGTGGCAAGTTACCCTACACTCGTATGAATCAGCCTGAAAATTCAGACAAAAGAGCTCCTTCCCGTCGTTAGTCACTTTAGAAAACTGCCACACATAATTCGGTAACCGGAGGAAAAGTAAATTGTTCCTGGTCGCTTAACGAAAAATGTGTGGCAGTTTTCCTGTGTGGCACTTTTCTAAGTTGCTGATCATGTGTGGCTCTTTTCCAGTCTGGCGGTTTACCGTCAACCGTATCATAATCAATCAATGCATGAATTAATTTGCTGATTTTTAGCACATGTAATAATTTGTGTTTATGCCTGTCTGTCTCTTCCTATCAGACTTTTCTGTTAAGAACTCAGTGCTTTCTGAGGAAATTATAAAAGTAAGAACAAAAAAAAAGATAACTTTTGTGGACTCTTAGGCTAAGTAGAGCTTTTCACTATGAAATACTTAAATTATTTAGTTGGTTAGCTAACTTCCCGCTGGAGGCACTACAAGAAATGGACCAAATCTAAGTGAATGCATTTAAAAAAGCGGTTTTAGTTAACTTTAAATTCATTTTAGCTAACAGCACCAGCGTTGGTATTTTGGGTGATATTCATTTTTCTCTTAGTTTGCAAATATCTTTCTACTGACACCGCAAGTAATGCACATATAATTTTCTTTGATTGTAGAGATTTTTAAGAAACCTCTTTCTGGTGCGAAAAGAAAAAAAAACACATTTCATTTCTTTTTCTTTCAAATTTTCAAATTGTTCACGTATTCCCACAAGAGGTGTTAAAAGTTCTGGATTTCAAAACTGTCAATGTGACGTCATTAATAGACTGTTACAGTTGCAACACCAATTCCTTTTTTATCTCTTATGGACAACAAATTCACTTTGGCATCTTTTAATTTGCCGATGCCCGCGCAGATTTCTTAGAAGGGGAGTTGTACTTCAGGGAGGTTTTAATAAGATTATTTTCAGAGCTTGCTTCGCTATAGCGTATAGTTATATTTACTCGATTCCAATGAATATTTACTTTGCAAGTATGCGGCTAAAGACGTTAAAAATGGTTTTTGAATAAAAAGAAAAAAAAATAGGAGGACAATGCGAACGAAATATCGTACGCTGGAATGCGTTTTGTAAATCCGTACCATCTACCCGAATGCAGAACAACAGATCTAAATTTTCTTAATCTGGCTGTACTGCTGATGTGCCACGGGTCGGCGTTTTTTTTTTTTTTTTTTTTTTTTTTTTTTTGTGAGAAACATTTCTCGCCACGGACTCTTAGAAACTGAGTTATATCGACGACAATAAGCTATACACTGTCGGAAAGTGAAAAAAAGAACACCAAGAAGGAGACGTCTGATACCAACGAAATTTATACAGCATAATAACGGAATACAGAGGATAACGTGATCAAAACATTATTACAAAATCTAGCTGAATTTCCTGGTAAACTGAAAAATAACATTTCCATGTAACATGGCTAGTACGAGGTTGAACCGCCATGAACTGCGTCACATTGTGCAATTCTGGCATGACGTCTGTCGTACAGATGTTGGATGTCAGTTTGGGGTATTGAGTTCCAAGCATCCTCAACCTGGACGCGTAAATCGGGGATGGCCTTGTCTGGCCGTGGAGACCGGATGAGTCGTTGTCCCATAAACCCCCGCACGTGCTTAATGGGGGACAAATCCAGTGAACGTGCAGGCCATGGAAGTTATCTCACATCCTGAAGTGCATGTTGCGTTGCACGTGCCGTGTGTGGGCGTGCGTTATCTTGCTAGAAAATACCACGATAGACTGACCTTACAAATAGCACAACAACGGGCTGAATGATGTTGTTGATGTAGGAGGTGCTGTTTAACGTACCCGGTACAAACACTAGTTGTGTACAGGAGTGATATCTGATCGCTCCCCACACCAGGAGACCAGGTGTAAGCCGTGTGTGTCGCTGGCTGATGCACGAAGGGTGGAGACACTCCCCTCTGCATCTACGAACACGCATACGGCCATCGGAGGCTCCCAAGCAGAATCTGCTTTCATCGCTGAACACGACATATCGCCATTGCGTTCTCCAGTGCAGACGTTGACGACACCACTGCAGACGTTCCTGACGGTGGGCTAAAATCAGAGGTACACATGTCAGAGACATACGTGCACGTAGTCCTGCATCCAGTAGACGGGTGCGGATTGTTCGCACAGTCACCTCAGGTGCAACGGCAGCTCGATTTGCGTCGCAGTGGATGTTCTTCTTGACAACGCCGCTCTTCTTATGCGTCGATCGGTCCGCTCATCAATCCGTCTGTGACTCCAGGTTAAACGTCTTCTAGTGTGGTAATGTTCCTCGGACTATCTACGCCACCATCGTACAACCACCGATACTTCCCGTCCAATTCGCTCCGCAATACGACGATACGACCACCCGGCCTTGCGGAGTTCGACTAGATGACCTGGCTCAAAGTCCGATAACTGCTGAAATCGTACACGTCTTCTGAGTCCAGTCATTGCAGCTTCTTCAGCAGGGTCTTCACACGTGTCCATACGCCGAAGACTGATTACATTCACTTCGCCGTATTATATATGTATTATATATTATATAAGTATGTCCCATAACATATAACTGTCTCAACCGGGCTTGCACTGTAGAGACTACTCAGGATGAATGGCGTCCCTCATGTTGTTTGCGCCAAATACGTGCATTGCCATCTACGGAGTGGAGTAACAAACGCAACTCAGACCAGCACATTTTCCCTCAATTATTCGACGTCCATATTGCATTATTTTGCACCAACCGATATGTAAACTTAAACTGTTTTAAACAGTTTAAGGTTCTATTAACATTTAGAACAGATATTAATGTGTGCAAAGAAAGCCAAAAGAAAGAACTTCTAATCTGTCTAAGTAAATTTCTAATTTCAAAATGTTTTCTTTTTGTTCCTGCTTCATTGGCAACGACAATTATGGAATCGCAGCTGGGGCCATTAAGCATTAACAGTTATGTATTATAATTATAATTTTCTATTCCTTGAACAGAGGTTAAGCAAGAGTACGAATCTGCCGGTTGTCCTGATGCTTTTCATCGATTATGAGTAATGTACGATTTATTTTATATATGTGAAACAATGGTACAGTTTATGACGCATGTTTTGAGTAATTAACCTAAAACACAATTTAGTATTAAGCATGCTAGACATTGCTCAAAAGACTTGATGAACCAAATATATATACGTATTATTTCTAATTTATTGCTGCTAAAAAAACATAAGGAAATTACTTCTTGAAATACAAATTGGAAGAATGGATAGAGAAACTCGAGGGATAAAGCCACTACTCATATATTTCACTTACCAATTTATGAGCCTTAAAATTATAAAATAATTATAATGAGTTTACAAATATTGAAATTATTTTGATTCCTAAGAACGTCAACTGAACTGCGTACTGCATAATGCATTAACAATATTTATGTGACAATAAGTCTGAATATTCAATTAGAAGGACTAATAACTGAATACAATCCGCGAATCTGACGGGTTTTGCAAATGCAAAATTTGCGATGATATTTGGAAAATATTTTGAATTCTAAATGTTATATCTACTTCGAGAAGAAATGCTCTGCTTCTTTTTTTAAACTAGATTTTAAGACTCAACCATCGCTCTAAAAGCTCAACCACTGCGCCCATTGGACACTTACCAAGCCTTTAAATTTTTCCTCAATTCATATATCTATATATATATATCCTCAGAGCACAATTTTGAAATTTTACGTGGACACGAATCAGCGATTGCGTCGTGTGTTTTTAAAGTTGTATGGGCAGATGTAATGTTGATGATTTTCCCACAAGACGTTGCAATGTGTATTCTATTTTAACTTTTCTTTCACGCTTTTTTTTCTCTGTAAATTTGAGTTTGTTCTCTTATACATTTTCAAAACTTAACGTTATGTATTTTCCCTTAAACGAGAACGATGTTGGCAACACATTGAGGTCGAAACAAGAAGGACGTATGTGTGGCCGGATAAAAACGATAGATACAAAGGCAATAAAGCCGTTGTTTACTGGGTGTTGATGTAATTGATGAGAGACGTGATGTTATACTATGATTGATGCTATTGATGATAGACGTGCTGTTATGCTGTATTTGTATGTTAAATCACTGATACTATATCGAGTAAGCCAGTAAACCATATGTGAGTGTGGAGTACAACTCCTGCAAGCAGAAAAAAGTATTTGTACGTATTACGTGACCTCTTTCTTGTAAGGTGTATGAGAACCTTCTAATATTGCACTGACGTAGCACACATAACGTACATTTGGAGAAACACTTTTTCGACCATAATTTTTTTTTCGGTTGGACTAAATTGGGTCATTTTGAGATATGATACGTGTTGATTCGTGGATTACAATGCCGCGTAGTTTGTATTTCGCTCACAGCGAATTTGTCTTTCGAAATGAGCCATACTCAAGAGTCGCCAATTATTACCCATTTGTTTGCTGCATGTATTAATGTTTTTCTTGTGATTTTTGTGGGTTTTGTGATGTGTACTGTGATAATAAGTCAATCTTAGGTTTTCAGAAATGGGTAAAAAGGCGGAGATCTCTGTTGGAGCTCGCCAGGCGGCCGTGAACATGATGGAATCCGGAATGCGCGTCACCGACAATGCGAGGGCTCTTAAGATCCGACACTAGTCCATTTCAGCTATCCTGCAACGTTATAAGAAGACTGGGACCGTCGAGAACAGCCCGGGATGTGGTAGGCCTGGTTCCACTGCGTTGCGTCAGGATAGGCGCAACCTCTGTCGATCTCGTGCTGATCATACCTTGACTGCTGTGGACATCGCCACCGAATTCAGCGACAGCGACTACCTGAACGTCAGCCGAATGACCGTCCCCCGTCGTCTCATTGCTGGTAGATTGAATGGAAGACGCCTCGCCAAGAGACCACTCATCGGAGTCAAGAATCGCCGAGCCAGAGTCGCGTTCGCGCGCCGTCATCGACACTGGACCGCGGCGGACTAGAGTATTGTGCTTTTCACCAACGAGAGCAAGTTCAACTTGTTCGGAAGTGATGGCATCCGATACGTACGACGTCCGTGTGGCCAGAGATTCAACCCCTAGTTCATTCAGCCGACTGTCAAGTACGGAGGAGGATCGCTCATAGTTTACGGCGCCTTCTCTCGCAATGGAATGGGCCCCATCATCAAGATTGACAGAATAATGACCGGCCAGAGATACACGAACATGCTCATCAACGATGTCTTCCCATGGGCAAATCAGAACATACCACCCGGATGGATAATGCAGCAAGACAACGACCCGAAGCACACAGCCTGAGTAGCGTAGGCAGCCTTCCAGCAGCAACAGGTCACACTTCTGGACTGGCCAAGCCAATCTCCAGACGTTAACCCCATCGAGCACATGTGGGAGGAGCTGGAGAGACGATGTGCGAAGAAAACCTGCCGGAATAGGGCCCAGAAGTTCGACCAGCTGTCTGCAGAATGGATGCGAATTCCGCTGGTCACCGTCGAGAAGCAGGTGGACTCGATGCTCGCCCGTTGTGCAGCTGTTATTAAGCATCGTGGTTATCCCACTAAGTATTAGTTATTGCTTTGTTGTTTTCTCGTACTTCTTTTCTGTTATCGTTGCATTAAATGAATGTGATACACTCCTACTTTGTTGTTCAATTTGTATGATCTTTACGATTAAGCTTGGTACCTGATGTGTCTTAAGGTTTCCGATCCATCTGCATACGGGTCATGTTTACAACTGAATAACGCATATCATATCCAACAAGTTAGTAAAATCATGCAATGCATTGATTATGACACGCTTTCCAACATACCATAAATTATTACTCAAGTTATGAGGATAATGCCTGTGGAATAAATCTCGCTCCACTGTCCTGTCCTTTGACCCCATTTCGATGATATTCAACAGAACCGGTCCACTACACCTCAAGAATAACATACTAATGTTTTGTCGCAATAGAAGCAGTTTTCTGAAAGTTATGAGAATAATGGCTGTGGAATAAATCTTCCTTTTGTGCAATGACCTTTGACCCCTTTCCGTTGATATTCAACAGAACCGGTTCACTATTCCTCCGGAACAACATTATAACGCTTTGTTGCAATCGAAACATATTTTGGTAAGTTATGATGCACAAGGTCAATGGAATGGACCCCACTCCAGAGTCCTGACCTTTGACCCCATTTCGCCCATTTTCAATAGGGTTTGTCCCCATTGGCTCCCTACCACATAGTAAAATTTCATCGAAATCGAACCATTTTTACGCAGGTTATGACGCATAAGGGCAATGAAACAAATCCCGCTCTTATGCCCTGCCGGACCTTTGACACAATTTCGCCCATTTTCAATAGGGTTCGTGCCCAGGTGGTTTCCTACCCCATACTAAAACTTCATCGAAATCGAACCATAGTTACGCATGTTATGACGCATAAAGGCAATGGAATGGATTCCACTTTTATGCCCTGACCTTTGACCCCATTTCGCCCATTTTCAATAGAGTTCGTCCCCAGGTGGTTCCTTACCAAATACTAAAATTTCATCGAAATCGAAACATTTTTACGCACGTTATGACGCATAAGGGCAATGGAATAAATACCGCTTTTATGCCCTGCCTGACCTTTGACCCAATATTCCAATTTTCAATAGGGTTCGTGCCCTGGTAGTTCCCTACCACATACTAAAATTTTATCGAAATCGAACTATATTTACGCATGTTATGACGCATAAAGGCAATGAAATGGATCCCGCTTTTATGTCCTGACCTTTGACCCCATTCCATCCATTTTTATTAGGTTTCGTTCCCAGGTGATTTCTTACCACATACCAAAATTTCGTCGAAATCAAACCATTTTTACGCAAGTTACGACGCATTAAGGGCAAAGGAATAAATCCCGCTCTTATGACCTGCCTGACCTTCGACCCCATTTCGCCCATATTCAACAGGGTTCGTGCCCAGGGGTTCCCTACCACATACTGAAACTTCTTCGATATCGAGCCACATTTACGCATGTTATGACGCGTACATGCAATGGAATGGATTCGACTTTTATGCCCTGACCTTTGACCCCATTTCGTCCATTTTCAAAGGTTTTGTTCCCAGGTGGTTTCTTACCACATACCAAAATTTCATCGAAATCGAACCATTTTTACGCAAGTTATGACGCATAAAGGCAATGAAATGGATCCCGCTTTTATGGCGTGATACTAAAATTTCATTGAAATCGAACCATATTTACGCATGTTATGACGCTTTATGCGTCCCCTACCACATACTAAACTTTCATCGAATTCGAACGATTTTTACGTGAGTTATCTTCCGCTTTGCAACCTCAATCTGCCGAAAATACATGAGAATATCTGAATCCAATTGTTAGAGTTTGCAGCAGATCGTGGAGAAATTTTGAATCATTTTCAGTAAATTTTGGTTTTAAAAATCAGTTGTGTGACGTTTTCAGGGGTGAGCGTTTTCTTTACAAATTTCGTGTAAAACTTTGGGCTTTATTGAGTATTTCCAGACTGAGTATTGTAACCCTAGTTAAGTACTCTTTAAACATCAAAGTAACAAACAAAAAATACAGAAATATGTTATACACGGTCAAGTCTCATTATTGTGACCACCAGATAATTTCCAGGGTAACCACCGTGAGCAGCGCGGACAGCAGTTTGATGAGCTCGGAGTGAATCAATAAGGTACTGGAAAGTGTTCACAGGTATGTACAGGCATGCTGACAACAGGGCATCTGACAGCTGATGGAGGATTCGTGGTGGAGTCCCCATAGAACGAAAAACACGATAGAGGTGATCCCACAGATCTTTAATTGGGTTTACGTCTGTGCTGTTCCATCCATTCTTGAACATTTTTACCTGTATGATACGTCGCATTTTCTTTCTGAAAGAGCCCATTCGCCTCAAAAAAGACAATCAGCATGTACAGGTGCACGTGGTCTGCAAGGATGGATTCAGAACGAATTCGGTCCATAGTGTCTTCCAAAGGTATGAGTAGACCCAGAGAATGCAATGAATACTTTACCCAGACCATAAGGATGCCCCCACCAGTTTGTGTTCTTCCAGAAATGGTTGAAGAGTGCTTGTTCTTCGTTATTTCTCGTTAGCAACGAGTGATATGTTTTCAGAATACCTACATAACACCTTATACACCCTCCAAGTACGCTCACGACACGTGCCTTCTTTCATTGGCTATGCGCTGTTAACATCAAAAGTAGAAGGTGTTTATAGTAATGCGAATCAACTGTGTAATTTTAGCGTACACCTATGGTAATAGAAGTATGTATTTGTATGGGGATATTTTATATTTAATTTTGAAAATTGTATCATTAAATCTTGTGAATATTGGTTTTTAGTATATTATTAGAAAATTAAGTTACATATAACTTTTTTGAAATTAAGTTTCTATTATTCCTCCAATACTGCTTTGTTGGATAAAGTGGAATTTCTTCAAGTTTTCATAAACGGAAAGCAAACGGATGAAATGGGGTATCCCCTTTAACCAACACTCTTCACATTGACAATTCAGCTGTTTTTAACAAAAATTGAACATCAAGAGATACAGGATTTCCCTATTCCAGGGAAAACAATGAATTTATAAATTACACAGCCTATGCGGATGACTCTGCGTTGTGCATGGAAACTGAAAAATCTAGTATAGAGGCAATGAGAGTTTTCACAAGATATATACAAATCACGAGAGCGAAACTTAGCATAAAGAAATCGAAAGCTACGCTGTAAAAAACTGCAGTGAATTTACGGTGTTTCACCCGGATTAAGACAGTTTACAAATCGTAAACACGCCACCTGGCGATCAACCGTAAATTTTCGTTAGATAAACTACTTGTTCACGGTGTTTAAACTGTTTTAACGGTTACGGTATTTTAACCTTAACAATCTGGCAACATTCCTCTGAAAGCGGTTGTGCACCTGTTTTTTCACGTTCAATCAGTCGACTGACACCACCATTTTGGACAGCACCTCTACTCTACAGGCAACACGTGAAAGTTATCCGAAGAAGCACATGCCCCACAGCATTAATTTTGGGTAAGTATCTTTTTGCTTTGTGTAAGTTACAGTGCATTATGATGAGAATATTAGTATTAAGTGTTTTTGTTAACATCTGGCAGACATGAGAATTTAAACAATTGATTTTCATTTAATGTATTTCGTTCAAATTATTTGTTAAGCATTGGTGATTACTGATTACCTACAAATAAGTAAAACAATGCAGGACTAAGCTGTTTTGAGGCCCCTAATTCTGGGCACAAGTGCTCGTAAAATACCTTTGTCATATAAGAAAGATATGTACGCCATATACATATGTAAGATACCTGTCCTTTATATGTTAAGCTGGTGTAAAATGCATCTTATGTGTTTGCAGACATGAAGAGATGCATTGAATTATCATTTTTAATATTTATTTCTAAAGAAACATTGAATAAATAAAGAAACATTAGAAACATTCTAAAGAAAACATTGCGGTAAATTCTTGTTATCAGAAATTGCAAAACTGTTTACCGATCATACCGGAAAATCGAAGCAAAGTACTTTCAGCACCAATCCACTTTCGCACCTTGCTTGAAAAACCCCGTTTTTTAAATTGTGTTAGAAAAGAGGAAATGTGTACATGAAGTATTTCTAATCTCCTGAGTCTATCAGTCGTGCTTCCAAGAACACATTTCCCTCAACATGCCCGTGCCCCATGGGAAGACAAGTGCAAAACGATTCACATTTCTGATTTTTTCTATGCAGGTTAGCAATATCTTGTACAAGAGCTACAATGTGTTCCATTTTTAAGCGAAACGGCAAAGAAAGCGAACTTCTGACTTAGATTTAGTTGTCTTAAGCAACGAACGTTAAAGAACTTCAGAAATTCATATTTCAATTGTTGCATAACACAACTATACCACACAACACATCCTGCTCTATCGTAGAACTGGAAATCGGGATTTAGATCTACGTTCGACCTTTCATTCAAATTGAAAACTTCTGAACTACATGCATAATAATAAAAAATTATTATGTTTTTCAACTTTTAAAATATTTTATGCAATATATAACACATATTTAAACTTTTTAAAATCGCATAACGGAAACAATTTTGTTAAGAACGGTTTTCGGAAAGGAAAATAGGGATTTATCCTCAAAGTTCTATCGAAATAAATACACCGAAGAAATAACATTATTTTTCTTCAATAGCTGACGAAAATATTAATGCATCATTTAAAGTTACAGAACCTTTTCAGAACCATTGTTTTTGACACCAACTTGTTAAACTTGCTATATCAACCCTAAGATACGCATGATAAGTTAAATGTTCTGTACTTCTTAATTCTGAAGCTTCGGTCAATATGATTCAACAATGAACAAACCTAAAAAGAAAAAAGAAAATTTCAGAAGTACATTTTTGAAAATCAGATAAATTCAAGGCTCATCATTTGACAGTTTGTTTTATATTCATTCCAAAAGATATAAATCCTTAGGTAAATGTAAGAATTTTGTTTTAGCACATTGCGCATGGTATACATGTATATGTATGTGTGTACAGCTTATAGTCTGCACTGAATAAAACAAAACTAAATATATTTTATATCTTAAGGAAGTGCTTTTTCATGAATTCTCCTTTCGTAAATAGGAAATTTGTTTTATAATCTCAAAAGAAGAACGTATTTAGAACGAATTGCAAACAACTTAGTACCATTCCATAAGTTAAAATTTCACTACATTTACCTAGGTGTATTAGAAAGTGTTCAATAACGTGTTCCCCGATGGCTTATTAGTGCTTATTTTAAAAACAATAGGGAAGCTCGTACTCGTATGCCTGATGCTGGTCTGTTGTGCCCTCATTATGGAATTTACAGGCAATTTTAAATGTAAACCAAACAAGTGTTATTTATGAAAAGAATAATTTGTCCTTTAAAATTTCGAAAACTAATGAGTTAAAATTTGTTCATTTTGTCTGCTGGTTTCTGTTTTACAACGCTGAAGAGGTACAGGAGCCACTTTCAACAACGAAACTTTTTAGATTCAACTCCCAGTATATCATACCGAAAAATTTCGGAGTGAAGAAAAGCTATTAGTAGTGTGACTCTGTTGTGCCCGTCATGTAACTCTAAATTGAAGAACGCGTGCTTGAGTTGAAGAGTATCTGTCTGCAAATCATTTGGATCATCAAGGGTCAACGAAACTTCTGCGAAAGATATGGCAAGCAAGGGCCATCAAAAAGGTGACTGAAAATTTGGTGAATTTTTTGCCAGAGGATCGGTTGTTAATAAGTAAAGCCCGGAAGTTGAGGCAGTAAAAATGCTAAAAATAGGCAGGCAAATAAGCAAATTAAAGCGTCAAAATAGGCATCAAAAATAGGCATTTATAGAAGTGGTCGAAAAATTCTGAATCATACGCAGTCTTAAGCTGAATTGGCAAAATCATTTATCACATTATCACTTACTTATTTTGCGGTTACACATAAGTACTAGGTGTTTTTTTAAATGTTCGAACGTGAAACTCTGCCTTCTGTCACTTAGGATATGTTTTAGAAGCGAAAATGATCTTTGAACTTCTACGGAGGTAATGGGAGCGTATTTGAAACATGAGGCAGTGGTAGGATCCATTTCAATAGAAGTTGAACTTTCACCTTTGAGTATTTCAGCGATGACTTTGATTTTCTCCAAATCATTATTTGCTGAAAGAACTCGTTGACAGTTTTCACTCACGATTTGAACCTTTCTTCCGGGAACACATTTAATTGTACTAACTACATCATTTAATATTTTCAAGATATTCACTAACGTTTTGTTCCTTTTTTCCAGCAAAGTAATCATATCGGTCAACTGTGAAAAGTGTGCTTGAATAAAAGTTAAATCGTTCAGAATGAAATATTTAGCTAGTATCTCTTGAGCATTGCGTATTGCGAAGGATTCATCCTCTTGAAAACTGTTAACAATTTCAGCAATCTTGTTCAAATTATTTGCGTAATATACAACGGCTGATATCCATGTTCCCCATCTTGTCAAAATCGGTTTAGGCGGTAAAGCAAGATTTGGTTCCATCTCTTTGAATAAGTGAACTCGATGAGGAGCTTTAAGGAAAATTTTATTCACATTACTCACTAACGCATCAATATCCGGAAATAACCCACGTACTTCCTCCGCTACTCTGTGGAGAGCATGAACCAGACAAGTTAAATGAAGCATTTTTGAAAAGAGAACTTTCAGGCTGTGG
Source organism: Macrothele yani (assembly GCA_039090855.1). Lineage (NCBI taxonomy): Eukaryota > Metazoa > Arthropoda > Arachnida > Araneae > Macrothelidae > Macrothele > Macrothele yani. The sequence goes on from CM077034.1 coordinate 22,971,680, forward strand.
GCAGCCTTTTTCATATAAGGAGTTGCGTCTGTTAAAAACAAGAGTACATTTTCATACTTTATTCCGCCAGGCCAAAGAAGAGCTAATGAAGAGGCAAAATACTGAGAAATCGTGCTACCATTTGTTTTTGGAAGTCGTTCTGATGTAAGCCAGTAGATAGTTGAGGGCTGAGCAGGTTCCATTATACCTACACTGGCGGAAAGTGAAAAAGGAACACCAAGAAGGAATTGGCGGACGATCATGAAATTTACATATGTTAATGCGGTCGAGTTTACGCAGGTGTGATATTAATTTCGGGACCAACCGGTGAGCGCTTAAGGCACAGCACGGCATAATAGGCAAATTATCGTCGGTGGTATTTAAGGAGTATATCGAAGTGAATGTAATCAGGCGTCGGCGTACGGACACGAGCGAAGACCCTGAAGAAACTGCAATGCCTGGACATGAAGACGTGTAAGATTTCAGCAGTGATCGGACTTTGAGCATGGTCATCTAGTCGGACTCCGCGAGGCCGGGTAGTCGTATCGTCGTATTGCGGAGCGAATTGGACGGGACGTATCGGTGGTGGTACGATGGTGGCGTAGATGGTCCGAGAAACATTCCCACACGAGAAGACGTGGAACCGGGAGTCACAGACGGAATGATCAGCGGACCGATCGACGCATAAGAAGAGCGGGGTTGTCAAGCAGAACATCCACTGCGACGCAAATTCGAGCTGCCGTTGCACCTGAGGTGACTGTGCGAACAATCCGCAACCGTCTACTGGATGCAGGACTACTTGCACGTGTGCTTCTGGCATGTGTACCTCTGACTCCAGCCCACCGTCGGAAACGGCTGCAGTGGTGTCGCCCACGTCTGCACTGGAGAATGCAATGGCGATCTGTCGTGTTCAGCGATGAAAGCAGATTCTGCTTGGGAACCACCGATGGCCGTATGCGTATGCGTGTTCGGAGACGCACAGATGATCATGTTTACAATTACAAATGGATAAAGTAAAAATAAGAAAAAAGAAAGAGATAACAAAGACCCACGCTTTGTCGCAATACACAGTTAAGATGATTTTGCTGGACAGAGCGCTCGCGTTAATAAGAACTTCACACTGGGTGGAATTGCTTAATGACAGCCTGTTCCTAAATGTTAAACATCATTGTTTCCCTCGGATGCAACGCAATTAGGTGAATTTGATTGTTGGTCATCTGTCTTTTTTTCCTGGTACATTCCCCTTTCCTTTTGTTTTAATTTTAATTATATGAATTTCTTATTTCTTACCGTTAGTAATTTTTATTTAAAAGTTGTCATTTATACAACATTCAGTATTTAACAGCTAAAATAATTTATATTAATTCTTTATTATTGTATTACACTCAGTGCGTCCAACAAAGCGAATTTTAAAATTTCAGTATATTAAATGTAAAAAGAATATTTTATAAAAAAATTTCAAACTCCAGTAATATACTAAAGTTGATTTTTCAAGAATACTGGTTCGCCTTTAATTAGGTTGTTAAGACTCAAGGTAATTAAGAGCTGTAAAATTACATGTTATTGATGTAACTTCATTTCAAACATCGTGATTTCTTAATCTAAGTTCGTACATTGCAAACTAGGTATTAAAATGGTTTTACAGAAAAAAAGTGAAATATCGAAATATTTTCCCATTGCATCAGAAATGGTATGCTTGATTGTAAACAATTTTCAAACAAAGAAGTTTTTGTACGCTTTACCAAAAAAAAAAAAAAAAAAAAAAAAGTGAAAAATATAAATAGTTTGGCATTTCATTCTCTGAATACTTTGGGCCGCGGGTGGCCTAGTAGGCAACGTTCGTGACTGCCACGCAAAGGACCTCAGGTTCGATCCCAGGCAGGTACGAACGCTCGATCCACTAAATATCCGCCGTGCGTCGGAGGGGCACGTTAAGCCGTCGGACCCCGGGTACTGGCATAAATGAGGGCGTCTTCTTCCCTGTTCTACTTCGCTTTCGTGTCACTTTCCTATCGGGCACTCTAGCCCAAATCTCCTAGCTTCCGATTTCTAAGGGTTGTTTAAGACCTGGGGTCAGACACTCCCTTCCTAAAAATCATCTACATATGATCATACGATGATCTCTAAATATTTTGAGTTTAAATAATCTGATGTGGAACCACTGAAATTTAAATAAGAAGTCAATCATATCTTCTGAAGTAGTTGTCTTAGTTTCTTTCGAGCACGCAAGCAAATATAACCAAGCACTTATTGCAATTTTTGCGAATTTTCACCGTGCAAAATGTTTCATTTGGTGAGCATGAAGTTTTTCACAAGCACGTGTTATCTTCCAAATTGAATTTCGTCTAATATGAAAATTATATTATTTTCCTGAATTCCTCTTAGCTCAATTTGATGGAATCTATTTCGTGAATAGCTTACCGAAAAATTGAATTATTTTCGTATCATGATTCAACATCATTAATAAAATTATTTGCCATTTGCAATGTCGATCAGAAATCATATAATACCATTGTAAACTGCTTCCCAACAAATATACAATACTACAATAGATTTATTTGACGAATCATACTTTATAAGATTCACGATCATAAATTTATTTTTATGAATGTCTCATCCCCATCATGTATTCTATCAGTTTGCAAAATAGCAAAATCTTCCAAATTCATAAATAGTATATGAAATACGCTCCCGTGATACTATTTAAAATATGGTGCATGGACTATGACCTAATAAAAAATTTAGCTTCACATTAAACATTACAGGACGTATGGAGGAAATTGTGTCTGGAGATCGAAAAGCTCAATTGCGTGAAGTAACGGCCCAGTAGAATAGCGTTATCTAAAGAAGAACTTTAGTATACACAATCAATCACACATTGGCGACCAATGGACTGTAACAGCAGTCCTCCGTTTCTTGCATAGTGCGGCCCTGCTTAAAACGGACGAGGTCATCTTTGACTGGTACGTGAGCACCAAACGCGGTCCCTGAGTACAGAAAAGAAAAAGTTGTCTGGTATAATTAATTTTGCAAATCTGATAAATCGCTCCTGTTATCCATGACAGTAATAAATGATATGCTTTCAGAAGAGACAACAGAGCATTTGTCATTTTCATGTAGGACTTCCGTCCACAGGGAGTAGAGTTTAGGTCCCAGCCACCTACAGCGAGATCGCCTTTTTGGCAGGACACAGAAACGGAAAGAATGAGAGCAAGTCTAGCGACTTTTGACAGAACAGTTTGTAGTGAGATTAGAGTACAGTAGATGGCGCCACGGTACTAGTACGATATTGCACATAGATGGGTGAGAGAATTTCAGGGAGGATATAGGAAAGGATACCCATTTAACCAGTGGGTCCAGCCTGGGGGCCGTCACTTTACGCGCTCGTCCGATGCACGGCGGATATTCAGCGATTGTTAATAAATCACACCATCTCTGAAAGATCAGCCCAGGCTAGAACCTGGGGACCCAGCATCGATAATCTGAACCACTAAGCCATCCGCTGCTCTATATGCTTTCAGAAAATTTACAGCACACCTTATATACCCTCCAAGACACATCACTTCTTTCATAGGCTGCGAGCTGTTAACGTCAAAAGTAGGAGATGGTCACAATAATAATGACACGTCACTTCCATTCATAGGCTGCGCGCTGTTGACGTCAAAAGCAGGAGGTGGTCACAATAATGTGATTCGGCTGTGTATTTCAAATACGTGGAGATAATGTAAATACACGATGCCATCAATTTGCTCACGTTGTTTTTGTTTCTTGTCTCGTCTTATAGTAGGTCCAAAACGTGGATGCGACGTCAATTAGAAATAAAGCCTCACTTATTTCAGGAATTTTATTTATAATTTCCATAGAAAAATCTTGAAGACTTCACAAGATTGGTTTATATTCCGGAAAACATGAATATCCTAAAACGCATAATCTGGTTCACTCGCTGGTTTTGCCGGAATTAAGAAAGATCGGTGGACTCCTCTGTCTAGCAAATGGTGTAACTTCAGCCGCACACAATGGCACTGAATTCTCAAAACTTCAGCTTGAGACGAAATGGAAGTAACATTATTGGAGCTGTTCTCCTTTACTGAGCTCCGAAACAACAACTGGCGTTAGCTTCCTCACAAGGCATCTCTAACATGCTGTATTGAAATTTTAATATGTTTATTTACTTTCTTAGCTTGTAAAATACATAATATATATCTGGCGTCATTTACAATTTAAAGATTTCTTGAAGAATCCTTCAGTCAATCTCATAACAAAAAATACTTAACGCTGTCTTTCTCTTGAAATGGCATTTCAGACAATCTTTCGGTTTCTTTTATTTTGAAATCCATTATAACTAATTGTTCCTAACACCTGTTTATTTCCGTCCGTAATTTGTAGCAGTAGGTTTTTCTATAATATATATTTAAACGATTGTCTCAAATACGTACCTACTGAATTACTTTCCCTAGCATAAAAAGAATATTCATCGCTCTAACTGGTAAAACATTGCAAATAAAATACCTTCTCATGATAAAAGATAATTTGTAATGCAGTTCAAGCATAAAATCTGTGCTGCCCCAGTGGTGCAGTGGTCTACGCTGTGGCTTCTGACCAGACATTTCATTGAAGCATTTTAAACATATGAACAGATATTCCATTTGGGACATTCTCTTGCAAACCAAATTCCATTCAATGACGTGCCACGATACAATCTAAACACGTGTTCTCGACGTGTGCTCATTTTGAGAAAGCCGAGAAGCTGGAATTTTTCTTCCCACATTAGGAAAATCAATAACAACGGTAGTGAAATTCTTCTCGTTTGTGCCGTCAACATGTTGAATGGACGCACCGTAACTCCTGCAATCTACGGGAATGACATACTCGAGTTCTGCTCAACCGTGCACGGTTTTTCAGGAGAAAGGTTGGATCCCCACTCCTTTTCATGGACGATAACGTTCTTACCTATAGAGCACGGAGAGTCGACGAACACCTGGCGAGTCGGATATTTAGAGGATAGCGGGGCCCGCGAGATTTCCGGACCTGAACCTGAGAGAGCTTTTTGGAGTGAACTGGAAAGAGGAATTTCAAGAGGGCTCTGGGACACAGATGTGACATTTAAAAGTGGTGACACTTATTACTTTGAACTCATTTACATCAGTGTAAACAATATGAGGGATAGTTTGCGAGTTGTATCTATGTTCGGGGTAACCAGTCGTCCCGTTGCCCCTCAAAAACAGCATTACGTCCTGCGTCAAATTTAGACTGCCATTCTGTAATGCGCAAAGTTTCCTCCTCATACATTGAGAGGATTCTTTTTTTGTTGTGTATGGTTGCGTTATCGATATATGTACAGCATATCGGTTCAAAATGTTATTAAACTGTGTCATGGGTATTGCTTTGTTCATGATGTTCTGTTCGCCACGTAAATTTTGATCGCTACTGGGGTTTCTTTTCCGTTTACCATAGATTACTTTGAAGTATGTAAAAAATATACGATGAAAAAGAATTCGAAATAGATATTCTGATCATTTTATTGTTTCCTCATGCTGTCCATTGATATATCTGGCTTACACAAAATGACAATTTTAACGTGTTTGTTTCACAATACATTTATAAAGATCAGTATTGTTGCGCACAATGTAACACAATTTGCGAACGTCTAAGGTCATCTAAAGCGTACCTTTTAAATCATCCGTTTCATTGTGACAGAACCATCGGTGAACAAAATGTGATTATAATGACTTATTCATTATTAAACCCAATTCTCGCGGAAAGCTATTACACAATCTATATTGTACAATGAGTGAAGGAAAGGAACTGATAAGAAAAGATAAAAACAAAATATTTTCTATTCAGAAAGGGAACTCTTTTGTGATGGAACTAAATACATTTCTCCCATGTCCATGGCCGAGTGTAGTCAATGACAGACAAAGAAAACTGTCATCCCTTTCAGAATATTTGCTTCGAGTATACTGAAAGTTTATAAAGAACCTGCATACCTGGCCAAACAGGAACGAATTAAAAATGCTGATCGCAATGCATCGAAGAATAAGAGATGTAAGGAACAAATTTCTTCTTGAAAATAAGTTGTTGTTGCCCGGAATGCATCTGTTATACATGCCTTCCTGTGTGAAGCCAAGGGTTCAGTATCTCCAATGCTCAGAATATATTAGAGTTAGTCAAGTGAGAGTTTGAAACACTGACTGGTTACGCCTTCTCATGAAAGATTGAAAAGTTTAGAAAAAAGAAATTATTCCATTCATATAATAAACATGTGGTGCAGTGGAAGCATGTCCGGCGCGTAACTGGAAGACCCTGGTTTCGATTCTCGGTGGCGACGGATGAAAATTTTTCCGTGACTCACTTATAAACGTGGAAAGAGCGATTACTTCTATTTGATGTTCCTAATTAACGTCAACTGTGTATTTATTATTCATTCGCCTTGTACTTATTTGTTCAGTGGCTAATATTAATCTTTATTGAATCCCCACCATTGTGCGGGGCTTCAATTAAAGCAACCTGGCAGGTGGTTTGGCAGTTTGTCGTATGTTCTGTGACTCACTTATGATGTTCTATTTGATGTTACTTACATTTTTTAAGAATCAATATTATGATTTAAATAAATTGCTGATTGACATTTAGGTTGAAATCGTATATACGATATCGTTCTAGTGTGGATTTGAATTTTTCAGCGGCGAAATGTCTAGTTCTGCTTGTTCCTGGTGAAGGACAATGGCAATGGCTCTTTACAACTCCAGTATGATGTGTGTAAGATCCGGTTTCAGAAGCAATGAGAGTTTTGCTTCTTTTTAAGGACTTCCGTTTCTTTACTGGATATCGTTCTGCTGGAGTTTTTAACTAGGAGAACTTTGTAGATATTTCGTTCCGGTTTAATGCATAACTTGTCAAATTTCCATGCGTGCCTAGGGGGTAAGAGGTCTTCTTCTCTGCTGACAAACGTTTGTACTCTTCTGAAGAGGATGTCGAATTCGATCGGGTGAGTATATGCTTGCAGACTGATGTACATCCTGTAAGATGTGAACTCTAAAGCCTTATCTTTTCGGTACTCCGGTACCTGCGTCACACAGAAATGGATCTTTATACGAACACTGAACAGTAAACATTATAGAACTGCACCACCTAGAATCATTAGCATGTTGCTAACAACGATAGTGCAACAGTACCTCTCAACCAGGAGAACAAATTTGTAACCCAGTTTTGTGATAATTATTGCTCTCCTCCCAGGGGGAACATATTTGGTTTATGACTGGTAGGTGTCGCAAAAGGGAGCGTCGAACAGTGTATCTTTAGAGAAAAACGGGCAATGATCCTGACGTTAATGTTGCTCAGAAAATCACAAGGAACAGATTTCGGCGTGACCACACTAGGCAACTCAACGTGACGAAATCTCAGTTTCTGCCTATGACCTTACTGTCAAAAACCGATCATCGTCTGAGTGTCTGGATGTTCAATAGTTTCGTATATTAACTGTAGATAATAGCTTATATGTATGTTGAATAAGTAGAAAGCACTTTTTAAGACTATCCTCCATAGATTATCATTCGTGTTTTTCTTTTATTAACAATAATTCGTCCATAGAATGATATTCAATGATGTGTTAAATACCGCCGTCGTTTGGTCATCACGAAACCTCGAATCATTCTGAAAATTCTCTTAATGACAGCAAACATTGCTTTACATGGCAAAATGCCAATGACTTAAATAAAGCAGAATCATTAGGAGGGTAAGCCTAACTAAAGGCAACCTAAACATTTTTCCCGTTATTTGAACCACAATTTCTGTTTTAGAATTAATTTTTTATATAAATAATTTTCAAATAAAAACTGAAAACAACTTCAAAATGATATGTGCTCAAATTCACGCAGTTAAATTTCAATTCATTCTAAAAACATCACCAAACACATGTATTTGGAAAAAAAGCATACATCAATTCCAAAGAAAAATCTTAATTTAAATAGCTGTCTAAAGCTAGAAAATATACTTATCGAAACTTCGTGGATAATACGATACTATCAAATTCTCTCTGAAGGTTATAAGAAATGAGGAAATGTCTTCTGAAAATATGAGATTAACGTATATACTATAACTCTGTTCATAATGAGTCGAAAGAAACGAAATATAACGATGGGTAGCTGGTATTTTCATTTACTTGACGAAAAAATTCTTCTGGATTTCGAAGGAATTCTTTTATATTTCCATTAATTGATTAATAGACAGTTTACTTTTCAATTCTATACTGGGTATGCTCACACTTTATTGCAAAGCATGTACTTTAAATTTATGATTTTAAGTTTGATGTACACTATTTTAATTATAAGACATTCCCTTGTCTTTGTAATTATGTTTCCAACCTATTATAAAAACAGCTTGATGAATTAAATCAATTCTTTTAAACACATCGATTATCAAGGTTAATAGACGTAAATTACCATATTTCAGGTGGCAATACATGCATGAGTTTCCACATGAATATGCAGGAACTGAATTAATATTTGCTTATGCTTTCAAGAATTGCCAAAACGAATTGTCTCCTGTAAGAGCATTATCCTTAGAAAACACACACACACAAATATAATACAAACACACACTTGAAGCCTTATATATTGAACAGCTTCTCTACATTTCTACAGCTCTTCTCCAACATGCCATCTCCCAAAGCGCGTGTTAAAACCTGTATCACTAATATGTACCATTAGCAGTACACATTGGAAACGAATTTTATTCCACACATTAAATTAAACGCTGAAATTTTTTAACAAAATTCGGAACAAGCAGGAGCATTTACACACTCGAATCCAGTGATACGTTGTGAGATATGTCGTAAAACAAGCCATGTTCCAGAGGAAATGGGACCAGGAAGAATCTGCAGCTTCCTAGGTCCATGCATTTCATTTAAAGCGCTGCAATACTTATTTTCAACTATGGTTATCAACAATATATCTCAGGATATCTCAGATCAGAATCCATGACATCTCTTTTCACGAACGTCGGGAAAAATCAATGATCTTCTACGAAAGATTATTGATAACATTTACAGGTTCAATCAAACACTTCGTTTTTCGGTGTTTGGGTAACATATGTACATGTAAATTACCGAGTAATCGTACGAGCTGCTCCAGTGGAGCAGTATTACGTGCTCTGGCTTCTTACCATTCGTCCCTGGTGGGTCTTGGTTGGTATCAAAGTGAGATATGGACGTTGTATGTGTGCTCCGACACTGGCTCTCTACCTTCCATGGTACCAGTCATATAAAATGAAGGACGTGAGACTGCTTATAGCCAAAACAGCTACTCACTCTGGTCATTAAAAACATTCACACGTCAATTGGATAGATTTGCAACAACTGCAGGAATTAACTACAAGTTCAACATTGTCATTATTATTTACGTGCGGTCACGTTTGATGTCTAGAAATCCAACCTGTTGACGTGTGAGAGCTCGGTTCTAAATATGTATGTTAACCGCACAATAATAAGCGTATTGACTCTACAAATGTGGAGTAGACAATGAATTTAACAATATTTGTAGGAAAGTTTAAATTACGAACATTTTCTATTCTGGATTTCTGCCAATCTGTAAAATGTGAAATAAATATAACGTGTAAATTCAGTCCTATCGCTACGAAATGTTCAATGTTGGCATTTTGGTTTGGTCTTTATCACGCTGTCCTTAAGAATCTGTAACTATGGGAAATAAACATAACATAAATTCAGTGCTATAGCTAAGAAATGTTCATTGTTGGCATTTCGGTTTGGTCTTTATCACGCAGTCCTTAAAATTCTGTAACCATTGTCTTACAGAGTTTGTCAGATCGCAAGTTTCCTTCAAGTTGCTTAGCGGTAAGTTTAAGACATAGTAAAACGCCTTCAATTCTTGCCCGAAGAAATAGACATTCAATAGCAAAATATAGTTATCGTATACGCGATGTGCAAACTGATGAAGTTGTTTTAATAATTTGATAAACATGAGGTGCATCCTATATAGCGAATATATTCTTCACCTTGGCTATGAAAATATACTTCCATTTGATATTTAAATCAGTTGACTAAAATAAATAATGCGTAAATAATGCAAATATAAATAATTTTGCAGTTTCTTCTGATGCTGCATTTGCGCTGTAGTCATGATGTTTTACTTGCGTATGCCTTTAATGTTTTCCTACTTAAAAAAATTTACTTGTATCTTCAAATGAGTTGGTTAGTGATATTGCTACTTGTAGCTTCAACTAACTGGTTCGTGATATATACGCCTTTCGAAAAACACCAAGAATCCGACACAACCAAATTTACATAATTTGAAATTAAACGCATGTCTAATCGTTTTACTTTTTGAGCTTCCTTTAACTGAGAGTTTACACAATTAAATATGTCATCTACCAGTTTTGATTGCTCAATGAATTTGAAAAAACAGTACATGCTAGTCAGTTAATAAAACACTGGAATTTAGCTCACACAAGAAGGCATTCATCTATGTGCTATCAAAATTGCTATTGGACAGAACAACTGCAGAGACGGAGTCGTAAGCCAGATGTAAAAGGGTTCTTCAATAAGTAGTGTTACTTCAATAGTATAGCTATAGTAGTGATCCGAAATTTCTTAGCGTAGAATAGTAATAAAAGTTTCCAAGCTTTCGCACGTCAACCAGATTGTTTTCTTAAGGAAGGTAGACGCAGTTAGCTGATGGTACACAGTTAGCTGTCGACCTTCGTTGAGAAAGCCGTCTGGGTGATGTGCGAAAGCTTGGAAACATTTATTTCTATTCTACGCCAAGAAATTTCAGATCACTAGTATAGTTATACTATTTAAGTAAAATTGGTGTATTGTTCCTTGTTATTAATAAACAGTGTTACTTCTGCATGAAAGTTTCAAAATGACACATACCTAAAAAGAATTGCCGCCATCATGTTGACAGCGGACACATTGTTTCACAAGTCCTTGTATTTCTGCGGCACAAAAGGAGACCAGCTGCCGCTAAATCTACTGATCCACGCATCTGATCATACGAAGTGAAACGTTTTCTTTTGACAAAGCTTTTCATATGCTCAGAGATATGAAAATCGCAAAGCGATAGGTCAAGACGATACGTCTAATGTTGAAGGACATCACAGCAAAAGCCCTGCAATGTCCTTTTCGTGGAAACTGTTGTATGCGGCTGGGCGTTATCATGCAAAACCACAATACTCTGATTCAGGTTTCCAGATCTCTTGTTTGCGATGGTTTGTGGAAACTTCATTAACGTTTACAATACCTTCGGCATTGAACCTTTTTGTAGCAAATCAAGAAGCAATGGTCATCGTCGGTCAAAGAGCAAGGCTAACATCACCTTGCCTGCGGAAAAGGTGGACCGTGATATTAGCGGTGGCGATGATGCTTGTTTTCACTTCATTCTCTGGCGTTTCGAAATGATGACAAAAGCTTTCAACCCTAGAAACATTGCGTAGCAGGAAATCTTCGCCTTCTTTTATGGTAGCGAAACACATGCGGTAACAATAGTTCCATTCGTTGACTCATCTGTTCATTGGACAGACGTTTTGGTACCCACGGGGTTCAGATATCACAATATTCAAAGTATGAATGCATGATCGTATTGATAGATCCGGTGTTCACACCCGCACTGGTCGACAATTCTCGGACCGTGATTCTTCGGTTGACCTTAACTGACGAATCCACACAATTGTCACTGAAACAGCACATCGTGGGGCTCTTGAATTTGGCTGGTCTGAAGCATTTTCTTGGTTTTGGCTGCAGCGTGCATCATTAAAAATCTGGTACCACAGCATTACAATACTTCGTGCAAGAAAACAGACAGAAACATACACATCTTTCATTTGTCTGTGAATTTCTTCTAGGTAGGGTTTTCTGCGATTTCAAAAACTGAACTACTGCACGTTCATCAACTTTGGACGCAACCATCTACTACGAGAGGAAAAATTAGTCCAGCACGTTTCACGACTTTCGTTAGAAACAAGCAGTTATATAGCCTTTAAATCACCTCTACTTTAGCGCCACCCATTGAGAAAATTGGGAAGCGCAAACGCTCTCCAGACAAACAGTCACTACTCATTGACCTTCCGTTATATTTCCGGGTTCAATCAACACCATCTCATCTCATTTATCTTTACGTTCTAGGGACAAAGGCAGCTTGTGAAACCTAAAGCGCAAAATAATTATGTGGTTGTATTGGATAGCGTGATAATAAAGAAGTGTTGCATATTTCTCATTGTACAGTGGTCTGGTTTGGAAACTTTCCTATCCAACTATTTATGTTACAGACAAAATATCTAATATTTCATAGGCTTACGAAAGTTATGGAAACATACACACTGGCGGAAAGTGAAAAAAGAACACCAAGAAATTGACTTCTGATGCCAACGAAATTTATACAGCATAATAACGGAATACAGAGGATAACGTGATCAAAACATTATGGCAAAATACAGCTGTATTTGCTGGTAAACTGAAAAATAACATTTCCGTGTAACATGGTTAGTACGAGGTTGAACCGACATAAACTGCGTCACACTGTGCAATTCTGTCATGGAGTCTGTCGTACAGATGTTGGATGTCAGTTTGGGGTATTGAGTTCCAAGCATCCTCAACCTGGACGCGTAAACCGGGGATAGTCGTGGCTGGCCGCGGAGACCAGATAAGTCGTTGTCACATAAAATCCCACACATCCTCAATGGGGGACAAATCCGGTGAACGTGCAGCCAATGGAAGTTGTCTCACACCCTGAAGTGCATGTTGCGTTGCACGTGCCGTGTGTGGGCGTTCGTTTTCTTGCTGGAAAACACCACGATCAACCGACCTTACAAATCGCACAACAACGGGCTGAATGATGTTGTTGATGTAGGAGGTGCTGTTTAACGTACCCGGTACAAACACTAGTTTGTACAGGAGTGATAGCTGATCGCTCCCCACACCAGGAGACCAGGTGTAGGCACTGTGTGTCGCTGGCGGATGCAAGAAGGGTGGATACGCTCCCCTGTGCGTCTGTGAACACGCATACGGCCATCGGAGGCTCCCAAGCAGAATCTGCTTTCACCGCTGAACACTACAGATCGCCATTGCGTTCTCCAGTGCAGACCTTGGCGACACCACTGCAGCCGTTCCTGACGGTGGGCTGGAGTCAGAGGTACACATGCCAGAGGCACACGTGCACCTAGTCCAACATCCAGTAGACGGTTGCGGATTGTTCGCACAGTCACCTCAGGTGCAACGGCAGCTTGGATTTGCGTCGCAGTGGATCTTCTGCTTGACAACGCCGCTCTTCTTATGCGTTGATCGCTCCGCTCATCATTCCGTCTGTGACTTCCAGTTCCACGATTTCTCGTATGGGAATGTTCCTCGGACCATCTACTCCACCATGGTACCACCACCGATACTTGCCGCCCAATTCGCTCCGCAATACGACGATACGACCACCCGGCCTCACGGAGTCGGACTAGACGACTTCTCTCAAAGTCCGATAATTGTTGAAATCCTACACGTCTTCCATGTCCCGGCATTGCAGCTTCTTCATGGTCTTCGCACATGTCCGTACGCCGACGACTGATTACATTCACTTCGCCGTGTTCCTTAAATACCACCGACTATAATTTGCATATTATGCCGTGCTGTGGCGTAAGCGCACACCGGTTGGTCCCGAAATTAACATCACACTTACGTAAACTCGACCCCATTGACATATGTAAATTTCATGGTCGTCCGACAGTTCCTTCTTGGTGTTCTTTTTCACTTTCCGCCAGTGTAGATTGAATCAAACTTAGCATACGATTAAAAAAACCGTTAGTTAGGAATGAACGCAACAATTATTATAAAACGCTTGACGTTGTATTTGTACAAATCCTGACTTTTTTTTTAATTAACAGTTTTAAAACAATTTAATTTGGCTTTCACGTGTTCCATACAAACGTGTCCCACTAACATCAAATTTAATTCCTTATCTGCGACAACGGACTTTTCTTGTACAGTCAGACAAGCTGCTACATACCTTTCTAAGAGTTATTTATCTGTAGCTGGAAGAAGAAATATACACGAAGAATATTTAACGTAGCCACATCAGAAAACCAAGCATCATCAAATCTTTGGACCATGGAGGCCACCGACATGGGCACCCTTTATCCACCAAAGTATAGGGGAACATCAAGTCCAGGTAATACCAGATTAAAGAAACTTACATTGTTCTGCCTCTGGCTTAAAATTGGAAGTCGACAACATAAATATCATCCTCTTTTATCTGGGACTCGTGGAACTGCAGTAGCATAAAAAGATAAACGATACCATGTATGGTTTATCCCCTAAAAGAAGAATAGTCCATACTTTTATTTTAGTTAGTTCAAAGCACGTTTTCTCCGGAATTGTCGGATTTATGCTAAGCGACATAGTGTGGGAATTCTTGATAAAATGAAATGACGGCAGTTTTGGAGACCGAAAATGCTTTCTAGAAAAACATCAAAAATTATAATTCACAATTACAAATTTGGCCCTCCAACCATACTTGAATACCTGCTTTTAATAGATGTAATAACATGCCCACCAACACTTTCTGCATTAAGTAATGAAAACGTAAAAATGTATTTCTTGGAAACGTGATTTTGAAGCGTTTGATGCAAAACTCTAGGACATTGAGTGTCTAAAAAGGCTTATCTCTTGTTTCAGCAAATATAGCAAAAACCTTCCATAGTCTTTACTGCAATCTAACCAAACAGAGGAAATAATTAGATTTGGTAGAGTTAAATACATATCATTCAAAAAAATTATATTTTCGAGTAATAATGGAAATACTTACACAGCATTATAACAATCCAAATCAGTTAAACAATCTTGTTTAATTAGTCCAGATCAACTCTGTTGCTGTAAATTATAGGCCAAAAATGTATTTAAACTAATAGCCTAAAAGCCGTATTATGAAAATAAATGATTTTAAAAGATCCCGTATTTTGTATTCATTAATGTGTTCAAAGTAAAACTTTCGAAGGGAAAAGCTGAACGTTCAAAATTCCACAAAGAGGGCCTTTTCTGCCACCACTCTGATAAAGGAAGTTAATAACTTATTTATTTAATATATTTTTTCGCATCTCTTTTTTTTTTTCCTATCTTTCTTTTTTTTTTTTTTATTGGGTGTTTAACGACCACCGTGTCCAACTCACGGGGCTATAAGCTGTCTCCCGTCCTTAAATTAGGGGCCCTTGTCCAAGGGAATGGAGAGAGCCAACCCGTAAGACAAAAATAACATCCATGCATCATCGGGATTCAAACCCGGAACTTTCTCATACGAATGATCAGAAGCCGTCGCTTAGACCACTGCGCCACCTGAGCGTGGCCGTTTCCTTTCTGAAAGAGTAACATGAAACAAAACAATCAAATCGGCAGCTTCCTACATTTTAAGATTCCACGGCTATGTCCTGTGAACACACGAAGTATTTCCTCTCATGCTTGTGAAACTCTTCTTGCGAAGTTTGCCAAGTGCTTTAAAGCAGACCTAAATAACATAGTAATATTTCCTGTGAGTCATATAGTTGAGAAACGCATTCCTCCGAAGAAATAATTCTTCATTGACACACAGTAGACATTAATGCTGGTTTTATGCCTCCGCACACATCCACAACCACCAAATCATGGCTAGAGGAATATTCCAGAATTTTGTGATTGTGGATGTGTGGGGAGGCATAAAACCAGCATTAATGTCTACTGTGTGTCAATGAAGAATTATTTCTCAGAATAACTTATTTTCTCAAATATATAATCTATTTCAATCTCAGAAATGTGAGACTTACATCTGACAATGAATGTAAGTAACGGTCGTGAGACGCTCCAACGGAACAGGCACAGCATCGAATAGCGCAAATCTAATGGTAATCAGATATATATGTTTAGTTGCTTGGTATTTCCTTATCCTATGTAGCGTAATGATTTAGCATGCTCGACCGGAAATCGGGAGGTATGTTTTCCATTTCCACTCCAGGACAGCGAATGTCTTCAAGTTTTCTATAATGACGTAAATACATGGAATAAAGTGAAAATATGCCAGTAATCAGTTAAATATTACTCTAGCCATGATTTGGTGTTTGTGGATGTTTGTAGAACTACAAAGCCAGCCCTTATGAGTTGATTACAGTAACATATTCTGTACGTGGAAAATTGCGTTTTTGGTAGTTCTATGTGTATGACATATTGTTTCGGATAATTGTACACATTTAAAGCTCTGTCCTCGATTTTATTAAATTTTGGAATTATGTCTGTATTAGCTCCTTTCCGGTTTAGATTCCATAATTATGTTTTCGCACATATGTTCTCCACAGTTAATATCTTTACATTAGGATATTATTGATGAGATACTGTAATAGTATTATGCTTAGAAATATAAATATATGCACACTGGCGTCAAAAATTAAGGACGAGACGGTTTTTCGAATGTAACGTCGTGCAGAAGTGCTCCACATCGACTCAAATCATACCATAAGATCCTCAACATGTAAGAATATGGGACAAGTGAGCAAAACCGTCCAAACAAGGAATCCAAAGGATACAAAGGCACTTTATTAAAAAGGTAGCTTCAAGCACAACTGGTCAGAAGACAGAAACGATAACGTGACAGGCGGCTGCCAAGAAAAATCCAGTCTTTAGTAGGGGATATGATAATCATTGACTGCGCTGCAGCATTTACAACGTAAGTCCATGCTGAGGACGAGGTTGTCAAGGAGCTGTTGAGGCATCGCGGCCCATTCCTCTTGTAGCGCCAATCGCAGCTGCTGAATCGTTTCTGGCGGCTAGTGACGTGCTGCCAAGCGTCTCCCGAGGAGGTCCCACATGTGTTCGATTAGATTTAGGTCCGGGGACCTTGCAGGCCAATCCATGCGTTGAGTATCTTCACTCTCTTACAGCTCTTCGACAGCCACTGTACGATAAAGTGTAGCGTTGTCGTCCAGGAAGAGGACTCAGGACACACAGCACCTCTAAACAGACGCACGTGAGGCAGGAAAACCTCGGTACAATAGCGGACACCAGTGACTGCACCTCCTTGGAAGATGTGGAGGTCAGTACATCTACCAAGCATGATACCGGCCCAAACGAGAACTCCGCCACCTCCAAACCGGTCCCTTTCGATGATGTTGGAGGTGTGATTGCGTGCTCCCTGCCGTCTCCAAATGTGTATACGTCCATAATCGCTCGTCAGACTAAATCGGCTCTCATCCGTAAAGAGAACTCGACCCCATTGCTGATGTGTCCAGTTCTTGTGTTCCTGGAACCACAGAAACCGCCATCTACGATGAGCAGGCGTTAATGGCACACACCTTACTGGTCGTCGTGCAAATAGACCACATTTGTGCAGCCTCCTGACCACGGTAAAACGCGCTAAATGGCGTCCAGTTGCCTTTTGCATGTGCCTTGCGATTTATCCCGCTGTCTGCCGTCTGTCTCTTCTCGCCTGTATGACAATATCCTGTGAATCCGCCGCCGTGGTTGCTCGTGGACGACCACTGCCACTGCTAAACTCTCGGACAGCTGTTACTCTCGCTTGAAATGCTCTTCAAGCTTATGAAACGATGCTGTGAGCTATCCCGAACTCCTTGGCCGCACGAGTCATACTTCGACCTTTTTTCAACTTCCCAATCACGCGACCTCGGGTAAAGTCATCCAGATATCGTCTACTGGATTGCCTGTTGGCCATATCACACGGTGGCAGCAACTCGAGGTCGTTCAAATGACCTCTAGTTGATGTCGTAGGAAGAAAGGTATAAAAACAGCTGCAGTTGAAACTATAACGTGTCATCGAGTTGTCATTGTCGGATAAAGTACTGTTGATGAAACTATTTAGCATAATTCGAACTCTACAAGTGCAGCTTTGCGATCTTTTCCATAACTCAGATCTGTTAGAAGTGGGAAAAGACCTATGTCTTGTTCTCCACTGTACTGGATGACTAAGGGATATGAAAAAACAGCAGCTTTCGTAGCTAGTCCGTGACTTGGAAGTCCAGCGACGTCTGTTTCCTCTAAGTGTACAATTATAAAGGAAATCGAAACAAGTCGATCCATTCGAAATTCAACGCCTAATAAAACCTAAATGCTACCGATTTCGCTAATCGGAGTGATTTTGAACTGTGGACGTTATTTTAAATAAACCAGATTCTCAATACTCACAAGACGTTTTTTTACTCATTCTACTTTATTTGAGTGTGTGTGTGTGTGTGTGTGTGTGTTTGTGTTTGTGGGTGTGTTTGTATGTGTGTGTTAAGAAATAGTTACAGTACTGAATATATGAACAAGCGAAAGCATATTTTCCTTTAAATTGATACAAACACGTGCATTGGCACAGGTAAATAACATCTTGGGATACACTTCCTTGATAAATTTATCACTTTTAAAGAAATACCGGTCCTACACACATTTAAGGCAAAATGAGTAAAAATGAAAAAAAAAAAAAAAAAATTGTAAATCGATAAAAATAGCATATCAATTGTTACAAGAACTTTTTACCATCGGCTAAAAACTGGTTTCTTGTTTACCATCAGGTGGACTTAATTCTGATGGTTTTTGATAACTAATTGTCGAGATGAGGAATACAGTTACTCTTTCTATTTTTCTTATGTTTCCAAACAGTTAGTAACTTTTAAAAATGAAGATGTCAGAAAATATGAAAAAACAACAACATTGTTGCAACATTTTTACATGTCGTTTAAGAACCTGTTTTGAGAATTATTTGTCAAAAAAGTTCAAAAATCACACATCTGAAACTGATTAATTTTGTGTAACTTATTAATTATAGAAAGAAGAGAAGTAAAATTTATCTTAAGTATGTAATATCACCATTAGTAAAATACAGAAAACCTAGTTTGTTAGTCTTTCAGTAAAGGAAATGAAATTTAGTAACAGTCGTGAAATGGTTGCTCACGTATTTCGAATGTCCGAAAGTATAACAGTTTTTTTCCATAGTGTTATAATTTTAAGGTCTTCATTGCCCTGTGTTCAGAAGAATCAATCATTCAGAATTCTACAAAGAGTATCAATTTGTTTTTCGCCAAAGAAATGTTACCCACAATATGTATTCGGATGGCAACCCAGAACACACCATTAGTAACGTTGTTCATCCTTTCATATACGAGGTTATTTTTTGTCGTACTAGAAAATATGTAGTATGTATGCTAATTTTCAGATATTATTTTTTGCATTATGCTGTTCTATGTATAACACAAAACATAATGTTTAATGGAAAGTAAAAACCGTCGTATAAAGGTATTTACCGGAATACTGTTTCGTAGAAAGGAACGTTCAACTGTTCTGCAACCGGAGGTAACCAAATTCAGTTAACGAAAAGATAAATTCGTCACCTTTCTGAGAATATATAAGTCTCTCAGACGTTGGCATTTCGCAGTATACCGCTCTCCTAATCTGATAAATTCAGAGCAAAATGTATGTTTATGAAACCCTTTGACATGCTTTGAATATCAATTTTGGTTGATTACATCATTACTAGTTCTGTGTATTGGGGAACGAAATACGCACACGTGCAAATTCTTTTCACATCAAACTGTTTTGCCTTTATGCTGTTTTTTTTTTTTTTTTTGATTGGAGGTTTAACGACCACCGTGAGCAACTCAATGGGCTATAAGCAGTCGCCCGTCCCTAATTTAGGGTCACTAGTTCCAGGGAAGGGAGAGAGCCAGTGCCGTAAGACAAACACAACACCCATGCCTGACCGGGATTCTAACCCGGACCCCTTACGGACGAATGATCAGAGGCCAACGCCTTAGACAATTGCGCCACCGGGGCGGCTATGCTGTTTGCTATGCAGTTTATTGAAAATCTAGGACAATGCGTGAAACCAGTTGCTTTGTTTAGTATTACTCGTTACGTAAATCTTTTACTGGCTGGAACGGATTAACACTAGGTTAGTAGAATGGGATGAAATTAACTGGGACTCATTGTCTAAGAAGTGGTCTGAAATCAACTCGAACCAATGTGTTTGCTGCATCAGATATGGAGAGAGAGCATTACTGTGAGCATTAGAAAACGCTGCTTTTCCCTTAGCTTTGTTATTAACAGTGATAATTTTGAGGGTTGCTTGACAAGGTTTTCTGACAGATTACACTGGACAACAATTTTTGATGAAGTTGATGCTTCCGAGATAAAAATAGTCATTTCTTAATGCATTCGATGTGCTGAAACAGAATATGACCATAAAACATTGAGTTGACTACGGTTTGTTTGTAATATGCATATACACTGGTTGACCATTGATCAGGAACATGTGCATGCTATTTCAATGGGAGAGAAGCATATAATTTGCCTGCAACTCTCGATGCGCTTCTCTTATAAATATTTGTTTATGCTGCTAATTAAATAGCTTCAAACACTTAACAAAATCAAAAATCATAATCAAAATATGTGCTTCTAACAAATTTTCCATCTGTATATGAGGAAATTAATTATTCTAAATCAGTTTTTAAGGACATTTTTATTTCAGTCTGCCAACCTTTATACCAAATCCCTCCCATTGAAATAGCATGCAAGTGTTCCATAGCAATTGCAACCAGTGTTTATGTATGTCTTCATATATATATATATATATATATATATATATATATTGCATGCGTTACATTACACTTATTTTGGAGGTAAATACAATCCAAAACAGTAAGTGTAATTTTTATAGTACAATTAAAAATAGTAGTGTAATTCTTTTTTTTTTTTTTTTACTTTGTGTTAAATGTAGTTTTGAGATATGTACATGAGTTTTTCATGCATAGATAGAAATCAGTTACCAGTTCATGACGTTTTACTTCTCCTTGCCTTTAGGTTGTATTCCACAAGAGAGGCATCTCTGAAGAGTGTCCAGACGTAGTCTGCGAGCATGAAAGTGGACTTCTTTCCCTGGTATTTTTGCTCCATTACAGCCATATCTTGAGGAAACCGTTCACCATGCTCATCACTAAATTTGACACAGTTATCCGGGAAGAAATCCAGGTGAGAATCTAGGAAGTGGTGGTTTAAAGACGTATTACAGCCAAATTCTTGATACAGAGCAAGCAGGTCGGTAAAGAGATCTTCGTAATTTTCAGCCCAGGAATTCCCAAGGAAGAATGTTGATACTTGACAAAAGGCATTCCACACTTCTCTTTCAACACACTGAAGCATGTCCTCAAAGTGCGAATCTTGAAAGAGCTGTCTGATCTGCGGACCCACAAAAATTCTCTCTTTTATTTTTGCTTCGCTCAGTCGAGGAAATTTGTCATTCAAGTACTTGAACGCTGGTTTAGTTTTATCCATGGCTTTACCCAATTGCTTTACAAAACCGAGTTTTATGTGCAGAGGCATAGTATGATTTTCTGAGGATCTGTCAGTGGTGGGTTCTGAACATTCATTTGTCCAGGTGTCAAAGACGTCCTAGAAGGCCAGTCTCTATCGATGTAGTGCAGACATTTAGCTCGGCTATCCCAGTGACAAAGAAAACAGCAGTGCTTTGTGTATCCCTGCTGAAGGCCCACCAACAGAGACACTACCTTCAGGTCAGCACAGATAAACCAATCATAATTTTTGTAATTAAGTCTGTCCAACAGCTGTTTAAGGTTGTTGTAGGTCTCTTTCATGTGCACCGCATGTGCAACTTGAATTGACGGTAGCTGATTCCCGTTATGCAGTAAAACCATCTTAAGACTCAACTTGGAGGAGTCTATAAATAGACGCCATTCTTGCGTAACATGTTGTATTCCTAGTCCTTGCAATAGGCTGTCAATATTGCAACAGAACACAAAGCTTTCACTTTTTTGGAAGAATTCCTCGAATTGTCGGTGACGAATACAAAACTAACTCACTCAAACATTTTGTTCTAGAAAATTCCATTGACGAAGCCTTGACGCTAGTAGCTCTGATTTAACTTTGGTTAAATTCCAATCGTGAACAAGGTCATTCAGTTCCTTTGATGTAATTTTAGGTGGCATAGACTCAAATGATGCATATTCGTCATTGCTTTCATTAATCCGTGTTGTTGACGGTCTTGGATTACACAAATCGTCTTCTTGGACCTCATCTAAATCGACAACAAAATTTGTCGGAGGCTTAGGAATGGGAGTTCTTCAGAATGAGGTACAGGTCGTACAGCAGAAGGTATATTTGGGTATTCCACAGTCTATTTCTTCTTCTTTGTGATACCTTCAGCCACTGGTGGCACCATACAGAAATAACAGTCATTTATGTGAATTGTGGGCTCCCACCAAATCATGGGAACAGTAAAACCATCGTTTTTCTTTTGCCATTAAGCCACTGTGACAGATTTGTTGCACACGTGCGGCAACATACATGTGAAGCCCAGTCCTTTTCCCCGTCGCTTATCCTGCAACCGAAATACAAATGATGAGCCTTTTTAACAACCGGAGTGATGGACTTTTTCTGTGCAGCAAATGTCACTTTACGACATATATAGCAAAATGTATCCGCCTTATTCGCACATGCACCGGTATAGCTACGTATTGTCACAATACAAGGATCAATTTAACAGGCTGTTATCATGAGAGTACACTCACCAATGAAGGGAAAGAAACAAATGGACTGAACTCTTTACCGTTGGGCTGTTAAAACTTAAAAGTTTGCATCACATCGGGTAATACTACACCGGATGTCGCGGGAACTTCGGACTTGTAACCCAGTGATGCAGTACTTCCTGTTCTGACGGTGCCTAAGAGTACGGAAAACGCCGTACGAACCTGATGTTCTTACTATATTTTTATTTCAGTACCATTTTAATATACATTTACTAACATTTATTATATTTATCATAAATTTATTAATATGTAGCATAAAAAAATATTACTCTTTATACCTACGTTTTTACTAAAAATCACAAATTTTTAACGTTCCATTAGCTGTATTTCCGAAACAAGAGCCAATGAAAGTTTTTCATGGTGATATTCGTGTTCAGTGGGTGAATTTCATACAGAATTGCACACTTTCCCGTCAGAAGCAATTTCTTTGTTATCCAGTCTTATCAGTATTTTTGTTTCTTCATGGTGAATAAAAGTTTATCAAATTTTAAACATTTCCGTAAATCGTGATTTTTTATATGTAAATGGAACCATTTCAATGTAAGCAATAACGTGAAATGTCTGCCATTTATAAAACCACTTAGGATTATAACATAAAAGTCTTTTGTTAGGATAAATGTTCTACGTACAATTAAATAACGATTACAATAAAGATTCTGAGGGAATAAATACAAAAACAAATGGAAGGAAAAAGGTACTATAGTACATATATATAATTATTTTCCGGGTTTGTGTGAAAGCAACAGCTACAAATCTAACTAATTGATTTTACCTCAGGTTTTAGTTTTATCGCGACTGTTTAAATCGATTCAATAAGTAATAGATTGTTTTAACGTAAAATGCAATTTGTTTAAATAAAGGATACCGCACTTTGCTCTACGCAATTTTAATATCTGTTTCATAAGTTTAGCCATTTTTTTTTCATTTGACGAGTGTAAGCGATTCAAATGTTTGTACATTCATGATCGATCTGCGGTTTTCCTTTGTTACGTTATTGTTCTTGATTTATTATTTGAATAGATGTGGCAAAGAAAGCTATTTGAAATGTCAAAACGGGAATATTTAACAAGTAACTGCCGTGCTTCGGTGCCATGTTATTTATAACACACGTTTGAGTGCTATTCAGTCAAAAATGTCTCAGTGGTGTACATTTTTGTGTTTATTCATAAAATTTATGTACGAGGAATACTATGGGTCAGATTCCAATCATAAGTGAACTGAAAAAATCAAACTAATTTCCTACACACGAAAAATATCTAAGTTTGCTTGGAGCATTTCATGTAAAGAGCTTTTTAAACCAGATGAAACCTCAGAAATCTTGTTCTGAATATAAGACCACTAAAGAGGTATTTTTATTTTATTTTTAAAGGAGCTCTTTCTTCTTTAAAATGGAAACCAATTCATCAACAAAATCAAAGACAAATACACACGCATAGTCAGAAAAACGATAAACACAATAAAAACCTGTTCGATATTTAAATATATTTATCATAAAAAGGATTTCCTCAGGTTTTAATAGAATGTTTAATTTCTGTCTAGTTGTAAATTTAAGGAGTATCTTTCTTCATTTGCTACAAGTATTGTAGTGAAGATAAAAGAAATTCAAATATTTTTTAATTAATAAAAGAAGCAATTACTCTTTTTGAAGTAGATTCCAAGGTGTTGAGGTTAGTAGAACGCTCACGGAATTACTTTCAAATTTTTGAACGAAAATTGGAAGCGTGACATTCTGTTTCGTCTTCAAATTAACTAACTACAAGAGCTATTCATTAAAACATTAACTGTAAGATGTGTAGGAAAATTCCTGTTGTCGCGGAATTCTTCTATTTTAAAATTAGACTTCACCTTCACTTTTCGAGGTTGAAATGTAAAACGGAGATTAAAGATGTAACAACCGTTAGTAAATGAAAGTCGACATTTCCGTAGGGAAATGAAACAGTTTCATTTCTGGTACAATTCATTTGAAACCTTTATTTAGCATCTGAACTACACTATCTACCAACAAGTAATTGGACACCTGTGATAGAATAGGAAAACGAAGTGTATTCACCTTTAACAGTTGGTGGAGCCTCCACGTGCGGCGATTACAGCTGCGACCCTCCGGGGCATACTCTCAACCAGGCGTTGTACAACAGCTAGCAGTATTTTCTTCCACTCGGCTTGGAGAACGCAGGTCAGTTCCTTCACCGATTTCTGACGGAGGGGCATCCCTTAAGCCGACGCTCCAACTCGTCCCACAGGTGCTCGACAGGGTTAAAGTCCGGGCTCTGCGCAGGCCAGTCCATTCGATTAACCCCATTTGTCACGATACCAAACCATGGTGGACCTCACAGCATGATAGGTGGCATTGGCATCCTGAAAGTAGCATGGGTCCACACCGTAAAACTGCCACAACGTAGGTAGCGCATGGTCATCTAAATGGGTGCAGAGGGTCTCGGCTTTGAGTCTACCAGGAATTGCGACCAAGGATCCCGTTCCATAACAGGAGAAACACCACCATAGCATAATTCCACTGCCGCCGAACTTCACAGTTGGCACAATACATTCTGGCAAGAGGAGTTCTGCAGGCAGACACCAAACACAGACCCTGCCATCCGAACGGTAGAGGGTGAACCTTGATTCGTCGCTCCAAAGAACCTGTTTCCACTGTTCAACGGTCCACTGTCGACGTTCTTTGCTCAACGTTAGCGGAGCAGCGCTATTGGACTTGGTGATCAAAGGCTTGTGGGCGGGAGCACGTCCATGATAACCGAGCAGATGGGCTTCCTTACGGATGGTATTCATCAAACGAACACTCCTGGATGCCTGTTGAAACTCCTCGCGGATGTAACCCATGGATTTGGTGCGGTTCTTCCGAATTTCTCTGGCCAGCACCCGTCGGTCTCTAACTCCCAGTTTTGTGGGTCTGCCGGGTCGGGGCACATTCCGACAGTCACCTATTATCTTCCACTTGCCAATCACGTAGGCCACTGTCAATTTTGGGTACTTCAACTCGCTGGATATGTCACGTATGAATCAAATATTTCTGTGATACCAGACGATTACACCGTTCTTGAAATCAGAGATCTCCGAACTGCGTGGGCATCTTGCATGCGACTGACTGCGTTGTTGTTTCACACCTAATATTTAACGGCGGCGGCCGTGGCGTGCATCAGTACAGCGGATATCTTCGATTGCAGGGGTGTCCAATTACTTTTTGGTAGATAGTGCATATGTCCTATGAGCTATCTATGAAGTGGATAGTCATGTTGTTCTACACCGTAACTTGCAGCTGTTTCATTACGCATTGTACAGGTATTATTTTTTTCATTGGGGTTTTAACAACCTCCAGGGAATGGAGAGAACCCGTGCCGTAACAAACACTGCATTCGACTTCACAGGATTCGAACCCGAACAAATCTCGACCGCATTACCAGAAGAAACCGCTTCGGTTACTGCGTCACTTGGGCAGCCACGTGTTATTTGAGACTAACACTTCAAATGGCGGAAACCTATAGATCAAGTCACCGCGTTCAAATTGTTGAAACGTTATATCATGCAGTTTGCAGTTTGCTGTCTACCTTCCTTGAGAAAGCCATCTGGTTGATGTGCGAAAGCTTGGAAACCTTGATTTTATCTACGCCAATAAATTCGGATATCTAGTATAGTTGTACTATCTTAGGTATAATACGCTATAAAAAAAGGAACTGTATACCATTAAATGCATGCATGCACGCTGATTATAAAAAATCCCTTCCGTTGAAAAGTAGATTTCTTTTCTCTAGTTGCTTAACTGTTTTAGCGGCTGCCAGGGTTATAACATTTAATATCATTTTTAGTATTAAGTCTGTCTTTTTCAGTAATTATACTTTTTTTATATTTTTTGAGTAATTAAGTTTTACAACACTTATCATTGGAGTATTTTTAATTTGATAATTACAATACGTGGGTAATGATATCTTGTCACGTATTGTTCTGAAATGATTTTATCTGTACTTTCTTTGAAAACTCTATTGAAACAAAAGAGCGCTGTTCTTAGGTGTAATGAAGAAAAATTAGAAGTAGCCTTCGGAATGTAACTTTTTTTTAATTGTTGTAAAGCGTATAATGATTCTTTCATAGTTAAGGCAGAGGTGGTCACAAGAATTGGGACAAAAGAATGCATGTGTCTTGCAAATCGCTCTTTCCAGTGTCGAATTTTCCATTACCTGGTAACTTTTTCACTATTTCACTATATCTTCAATTTCCAGTGATACTCGTGCCTAAACTTTGGAATACCGGCATTGTTATTACATCAAACTTTACAACTGAAATGTGTTCATTGTACTATTTGAAAAAAAAAAAACTATTTGTATAAGCGATTGTTGGAGATTTTCACAATCAGTAACACTACAGAAAATATTTTCAAATATACGATTGGGTGATATCATGACACCGTAATTTACTGGAAGCAACTTCCTTTATTTCAAAAACCTACAAATCCGGAATACGCAATCTTCCATTAAAAACCCTAATTATACTCGTATATATATATATATATAACCAAAAATAA
This sequence comes from Macrothele yani, assembly GCA_039090855.1. NCBI lineage: Eukaryota > Metazoa > Arthropoda > Arachnida > Araneae > Macrothelidae > Macrothele > Macrothele yani. Next base: position 22,998,738 of record CM077034.1, read on the forward strand.
ATATAAGTCATCAGTCATGTAATTCAAACCAAACTACAAATCTCGATAACCAAAAATAAATAACATTTTCCCTTTATTTTTGGTTTATACAGCTTTTGCAAGTACACATTACGTGTTGTCCTGCTGTGTCTGTGTTCTACCAATGATAACCAGAAAAGTAACATGAAAATTCTAAAAGTTCTGCCGACGGAAGTCAATGCATTATATACAGTTGCCTTAAATTCAAAAGGTTGAACATTTGAAAAATCTGTTAATAAAGGTTCTTTGCTCCTGGTGCTACAGATTCCGCTTGTAATAAGCTGCGTGAATTCCTCAGACCAGGTCACTTTATTCCAATCAGTCAATCATGCACGGTCCATTCTCGATGATCTTGGGCCCATTTCATGCGTTGTTGGCAATGACTTGCAGTGAGCATGGGGGCCGGGATGGGTATTCGGTTACGCAGGTCCATTCCCAAAAGACAGCGATGAACTGGGAGCTGTGACACATTGCTTTGATCCCCACTGTTGTAGCTGCGGGTTATTTGTCTCACTGCAGCCCTCCGGTCGCTGTGATAAATGCGCTACTGTCTTCCCTCCCCTCTGGCACCAATCAGCTGCGGACGACACAGCGATGGATGACGGGTTCGTTGTTTAGCCATCTGTGCACCACTTATGATACGTACTTATCACAGCAGCTTATGAACATCCCACAAGCTTCGTTTTTTCCGAGATCGTAGTATAAAGGCTCCATGCCATCACAATATGTCTTTTATCAAACTCCCATAGATCGGCAGCTTTTCCCATTCTCATTCCGAACACTCTACGAACCTAAATCTTGCCCTCCGGTTGTAAATACTGTTACGTTACCGGGCCGAAATGTTACGACACTGGGTCATTATCCCACCGCGGTCAATCAATTTAACAACCGTAGCCGAGCAATTAGTATATTTCTTCTCTGAGGGACTTCAACGTAGTTCTTGGCGCAAAACCTATATTATATGGGCATACACTTAAACAATTTGAACCAATCACATGCGTATACATAAATAATGTGTTCTATGACTACGCTGACTGCCTAAACAAACATTTAATTGGCTAAAAAAAGCATAACAATGGCACATATACGAATAAAATTTAGCCTTCTTCTGAACGTAAGTAATTGGTGCATTTGGACTTAAATCAGTTCTCGCGAGATAGTTTTAATGAACGTAAATTCCACAGTTCAGTCTTACTATTTCTCAGTTCAGTTCTTGCAATATATCAGTTCAGTTCCTCAACTGATTTGCGTAGCAGAAGTTATAATAAAAACAAAATGTTTCTACTTACATGGATGCTGTAAAGAATATATCCAAACTTTGATTGCACCAGTAAAGTGATACACACCTCCCTTTTAACATGGAAGATTTAATTGCAGGAGCTGCGTCCCCTGGTGCTACCGTATACATACACACACACACACACATACACATCCAGCCGTTTGTTGAGGGAGCCTCGCTTCGCCTCGTAAGATAAACGCGACTCTTCACTTTCTCCAGGGTAGGGGATGAATGGGGATGACGAGAACTACGTTGAGGGACTTCAACGTAGTTCTTGGCGCAAAACCTATATTATATGGGCATACACTTAAACAATTTGAACCAATCACATGCGTATACATAAATAATGTGTTCTATGACTACGCTGACTGCCTAAACAAACATTTAATTGGCTAAAAAAAGCATAACAATGGCACATATACGAATAAAATTTAGCCTTCTTCTGAACGTAAGTAATTGGTGCATTTGGACTTAAATCAGTTCTCGCGAGATAGTTTTAATGAACGTAAATTCCACAGTTCAGTCTTACTATTTCTCAGTTCAGTTCTTGCAATATATCAGTTCAGTTCCTCAACTGATTTGCGTAGCAGAAGTTATAATAAAAACAAAATGTTTCTACTTACATGGATGCTGTAAAGAATATATCCAAACTTTGATTGCACCAGTAAAGTGATACACACCTCCCTTTTAACATGGAAGATTTAATTGCAGGAGCTGCGTCCCCTGGTGCTACCGTACTCATACACACACACACACACACACACACACACACACACACACACACACACACACACACACACACACACATCCAGCCGTTTGTTGAGGGAGCCTCGCTTCGCCTCGTAAGATAAACGCGACTCTTCACTTTCTCCAGGGTAGGGGATGAATGGGGATGACGATTCCACACTGCAGTGGTTGGCATTCGAACCCGAGCTTCGCTTCTCCTTGGAATGACCAATGTCCACTCACAGACTTCTTACTAATCTGTAAATTTGCTTTCACTGGGTCAAGCAGTCGCTAATTTCCATTAATTTCAAGCCTAGAAATTGCTACTTTATCACGCGGATTTAGGCATTCCGCTGTCTTAATGGCAAACTGACATCTCCAGCTTCCTCGAGTTGTCGTCTCTGTTTCTTACCAAATGCAGGGAGTCTCGCTGCTTCATTTATCCCATAGCAGATCCAAGGCATCCATCCTTTCACATCGGAGAGCGAACAGACAACTATACTCTCTTCCTTATTTTCACACTAAGTGCGAAATCTTATTTTTCTGCACGGACCACACACATAAAGAGCAATTGTTCTCGAAAATGCCCCAAACAATCTACGAATTTACAATTATTCGCTAAACCTTTTGTCCCCCATCTTTATTCCTTTACACGAGTGGCCTTTCTCTGTTTACAACTGGCCGTCAGCAGCAACCTTCAATTTACGACGTAACAGAGCTATTCTGAGACCACCCAGCCAGAGGGAGAATACTTCGCCTCTTTTCTTTCCAAACAGCCGTATAAAACTTTCTCTGCTGTTTACACTTTTAAACTCCAATCAAGCTTTGAACATAATTAATACTTAAATAATTTCACACATCCACCACGCCTATTAATTCCCTAATTAACGACGGGGGTGGGTGGTCACAATATCACCTGCGCCTCCGTTCGGTCTCTATGCGCGCTCTTTTATGTAAGCAGGTGATGGTCATAATGTAATAGCTCATCGGTGTATATATAAATTATTGTTTCAATATCTGAATAATCCTGTCATGCTTTTGCCCGTAATAATGGTGTTAGAATTCGACACATTATGTTACATAAGTGTGCATTAATCGCAGCGCCCCACAGAAATGCTGAATGTATTGCCATAAAATGAAATTTACTACTTTACGAAATTATTTTCTTTCATTAACTGCTTAAAATGTAATAGCGTAAATGCACTTTAAACTGTTGTACTACAGCAAAGTGAAGAGAAATATTTTTTTTGCTTAAAATCCGAGATATTACGAATAGTTCCCAGGATTTAATTTTCAGGACCAATGATCTTTGCAGAGTTTCTAAGACAATATCTGCACTTATTTTGCTTCAATTTGTTTTACGCATACAAAAACAATGGTAATATTCTTTCAAAAAATGGTCAAGCGTTTTAAGAATCTTGCACGCAAAGCAAATAATATTTATATGACAAGGAACCTTGAGATCCCTCCCTGGAAAATTTTTATTCATGGAGGTATGTTGGTCATGCAAATTTTGTCCTGAAATTTTAATAACACATTTTTCCGAATCAGCTACTTAACACTTTCTGAATATAGATAATAACATTGACGATCGAAGTCATATCCACATTTTTATTCCCTGAATTTATTAAGCAACGGGTAGAGAAGTTTCACTTCCTTTGTGCAGTTTTACCCTTGCAAATTTTAAAAAATCGTCGGTGAATAACATTTTCTTCAGGTGCCAATCCGCGGATTTTCGGAACATTCAGAAATACAGGATTTTTTTTTACTTCATAACTTTTAACCTGAGGCAGTCTGTCAGTGTTAAAGCCATTAATTTTATAAACAAAACGAAGTGAAAATATTTTGTTGAAATGGATTTCAAATACATGTATTCGTTATGAGGTAAGAATATTACATGAGGCCCACGGACAAAGCTGTAGCATATACGCTTCCAACCGTAGGTTGAATAAGCGTATATGTTCCAGCTTTGTCCGTTTGTCTGTCCGCCGTCCGCCCGCCCGATAACTCGCTTAAAAATGGTTTGATTTTGATGAAATTTTAGGTGTGCTACTTGACCACCTGGGGACGAACCCTATTCAAAATGGAAGAAATGGGATATCCTATCTGTAATAGCTCAGGATATAGGAGCGGGATCCCTTCCGTTGCCCTTATGCGTCATACCTTGCGTAAAAATACTTCGATTTCGATTACATTTTCCTATGTGCTAGGGGACCAACTGGGGACGAACCTTATTGAAAATGGCGAAATAGGGTCAAAGATCAGGACATGATGAAAATGGAGAAATATGGTCAAAAATCTGGGAGATAGAACCATTCCAATACCCTTAAGCGTCAAAACTTGCGTAAACATGCTTCGATTGCGACAAACTTTATCATGCCGCCCCGGTGGCGCAGTGGTCTAAGGCAATGGCCTCTGATCATTCGTCTGAAAGGGGTCCGGGTTGGAATCCCGGTGAGGCATGGATGTTGTGTTTGTCTTAAGGCACTGGCTCTCTCCCTTCCCTGGAACCAGTGACCCTAAATTAGGGACGGGCGACTGCTTATAGCCCATTGAGTTGCTCACGGTGGTCGTTAAACCTCCAATAAAAAAAAAAAAAAAAAAAAGTATCATGTTGTTCCGGAGCTATGCTGAACATGTTCTGTTGATTTAATCGAAATGGGATCAAAGGTCAGGACACAGGAGCGATATTTATTCCACAGCCATTATCCTCATAACTGGACTAAAATGCATCTATTGCGACAAAACTCTGCAGAATAACAGATTTTAGGTTCCGGGCACCATGCGAGGCGTGATATCTGATGACGAGTAGTTCAAAAGGGTACACGAGTACGACGTCGGTTCCCATAGGACAGGGTATGCAGCGTGTGTCGTACCGGTAGCTCACTGAGGTTGCATTGGCATCCGACATTTAAACAGCATATAATTCCCGCCACCGTTTCTAAGCGTGCATGAATAGTCTACGCTGACTCCGGCCATCCATTGCGTTTGGTCACCCAACTCTTGTTCTCTGGCGCTGGTACGTCTGTCGGTGGTATACTTGCGTTACACACTAATGTGTTTGCTTTCGGGAACCCTAGCGTTTTTACTACATGGGCAATAGCATAAACCATCTGTCTTCAGCTGACAATGCGCCAACGTTCAAAGCCGCTCAAATCACCACATTTACCCATGTCCATCGATTGCGATACAGTGTTGTGAAGGCCTGATGTCAGTTATTTATCGCCTGCGTTTGGTTAAGTTCCGTTCTGCTCTACGTGGAGAACACCCATATCAACTGCTAATCACTCCTATCTCTAATGTTTTGCGTACTCCATGCTTGGTCTATTACACATTATTCTATCATACTTGCGGTATGGATGCATTAAAATATTAAATGTATGCAAAATAAATAACATTATGTGAACTCTTGTGTTGAATGCTACACATTTAAATGTACAGTAGTGCGTACAATTGATGTCAATATCACACGCATACATGCACCAATTGGAAACGGTGAATGAAGAAAAAGCTGTGTGAACTATAAATATTTTTTTCTGGATAACTTAGGAACATGGGACCTTACTCCTTAGATAAATTATCGAATGTAATTTGCAAGAATCACGTCTTTCGCATTTCTCTGCTTTGCACAACCATGCGAAAAACAGATTTTAAAGTACTTTACTTTTTTTACTATATTTCAAAGTATTTTAATTATTTCATGTGATAAGTAAATTCGTTTATTAATTTAACGCATGCAAAACATAAGTTAGACAGTTCCACAGAAGACTCAAAGAGTTTTGATTTGTGATCAACTGGGGATGCACTGTTTTATCTAAATGTTAAATCAGTTACATTAAGTTTTTATAAATAATTAATGAACTTTATACTCTGTTTATAGCATTTATCCATGAGTTGTGCAGAAGAGAATTTGATAATTCAATTCCATTTTGTTGGATTATGAAGTAGAAGAAAAATAACTCTGTATGAAAACCTGGATTTCTGGTCAAGTACGATGTCTATATTAAGATTTAATTTTACCAAAGAAGCGTTTAATCCCTTTGTCGTCGAAAAAGCATAATTACTTTTTGAGGCTCAGACATCTTAGCTGCAAAAACATTGTGAACTGCAAACTTTAAAAACTTATCATTTTACAACATATAAGTATTTTTTTCCTAATTTAAAAGTGCAAATTTTATGTTATAGATCTTTTTCCAGTCAGTTTAAAGACATTTTTACTGGAACATTTCAATGTAACAGGAAGATAATAAAATCCATACTAGGGTGAATTAGAAGGATACCCATGTTTTTAATTCATCGTCTGATCCTTTTTGACTTAACATCATTCCTTTTAACGCAACGAATTGGTTTCTTTTACTGTGTGAAAGCGTATACCTGTACGCAAAAGGGAGAGTAAGGCAATGTTTTTCATTTTACTGAAGTGTTTGTTAATTACTAAGAAAGCAAATGTAAATCAAAGTTTTTTCTGCACCCTCGAATCATTTTCATCAGATAATTGTTAAAAAAAATCATTCTTACATTTAGGAGATTTTTTATACTGCCTAATTTTACAAGCTATTAGACATAAACTCAAATAAATGTTATTGAAATATTTAATGTTAGTCAAGGTGTAAAAAGTAAAGCCTTTTCTCTTATTTACATACATATTTTTTTCCAATGAATTACAAACCTGTTAACCAACAGTACGAAATTCATTGGATTCGTTATTGTTTTTCCTCCGTATTATATTTATGATATATTTGAAGTATATATCTACTATCGTACATACATTATCGTTTGGAGTTTAAAATCAATATTCATTTAAATGTTAGCTGTATGAAAAAAAAATTACGTTTCTCTTTTGTTTGGATATTCACTTTGAAAAAATGACCGAAGTTAATGATCCAGAAATCCACACCAAAATACATTGTATGTGCTTGTTAGTACAGTCTGTCCCACTATTCGCGTGTTCCGTTTTAACAGATTCGACGTATCTCGCCAAATAAGTTGTGACATACAGTGAATAAATTACTTCCGTATTTAGGTGTAGCTAAAATATTATTTTCCCATTAGCCGAACTTTGGCAACTCAAAGGAGGGCTTTTTCAAGGCTTCACGCAACTGCTAAGAATAAGTTACATAATTTGAAATATAAACACAAGTTACATATAAACATTAAGACAATTGTCATGAATCTACTTCCGCGTGTATCAAATGCCATTACATGATATGCATTCTTCCTGCAATGTCACATATTTGATTTTCAATTTCTTAATACAATCGATGAAATGTTAATAAATAACACATTTCTTCACATTAAATTTGTTTTCCATAAATTTAGAATTTCGAAGGTTACACTCTTATTACATATATTTGTGGCAGACAGAATTCCCATTGATTTTCTTATAGCCGATTCACATCTCGTTGTGTATGTTGCAATGCACTTTGTTTCTTCCCAATCAGGTCTAGCCGCTTCAAATAGTATTTCTCTTGTCAGGGCTGAAACAGGCTGTGCATTCTTCAAATTTCTTTTGTGTTCTTGTATAGGAACCTTAATATACCGTGTTGTTAGTCCAATATACGCGTTCGTATTTCCATCTTGATATTTTAGGGGTCCTGAGTATATTCTCTCTTTCTCGCATATTTCTCCTATATCCGGGAAGCTTTTACATTTTCGCAGTGGGTAATTTATTGATCCTGCTGTGCGATTCCCAACTTTACATGGAAATTTCATTAATGCATTTTTGAAGAAAAAGGTGATTCTTGGTACATAGGGTATTTGCTCCTACGAAATTCAGTTTCTTATAATTCGGCGTTATGTCCTTTCTCTCTCTCACTCTATTTACTTGTTTTAATATCGTCTCTATAGTTTTCCGACAGTAACCCACTTGTAAAGCTTGATTCATCACGTTTTTATTTTATTTCGTATGAAGGGATTCATTCCAACATACCAAGAATGATCTATGAAATCTTGTCCGGAAGGCTGCCGTCTTGTAGGACCATGGGAAATAAGAACTTGGGCTCATGAAATTATTCACGCCCATCGGCTTGTAATACACCTCCGTGCTAACTTTTTTATCATTTCTTCTACTTATCATTACATCCAGGAGCGCTACCTTACCTTCTTTTTGAACTTCCGTCTCAAACTTTATGTTGCTATTTAAGAAGTTCAACATAGAAAGAAATTTATCTAGTTCGGTACTCCCATGAGGCCAAATGAACAATACATCATCTACATATCTGAGCCATGTGGACAGCTTCTTGTCAAAAGTACTAAATATTTTGTCCTTCAAAGGCCTCAGAATTGCTTCTGCCAATATCATTGACATGGGTGAACCCATGGGTGCTCCTGTATAACATTTGTTTATAAACCATATACTTATGCGTGAAGCAATTGTATTCGGTAATTACATTCATTGCACTCTAGATTCTCGTAAGAGCATTTTTTGTGTAGTGTCCCGAATTTCTAACCCATCTCCTTCTTAATCCAGCAGCACAAAGTGTTGTGCTTGAATTGAACTTCAAATTCAACACTATAAATTTATAACTTTTGGAACAGCATAAGTAACATCCCTGTTGAATCTTTTTTTCATTTGGAAAAGCCTACTAAAGGCGTAATAATGATTTCATATGTCATACGTGATTAAAAAAATATTAAGATATAAACTATTTAAATTACTTTATCAAATAATAAACTTGAAGCTTTAGCGTTTTCAATTATCTCACAATGGAATATTGTATATAAGATTTAAAATTTAAAGCGTTTTTCGAATTTAGAAGTATGTAAATTTTAAAGATTTAACACCTGGCGAATAATATGTGCTGTGAAGCAGAAATTGTATATGTTAGAGAAAACCTATAGCACCCCGATTAAGTTTTGTTGGAAATCTTATAACTGCTCCAAGCATTAGAAAGGAAAAATGTTCCCCGACCCGGTGGCACAGTTATCTAAGCGATGGCTTCTAATATTTCGTCCGAAAGGAGTCCGGGTTGGAATCTCGGTGAGGCATGGATGTTGTGTTTGACTTACTGCACTGGCTCCCTACCCTCCCTAGAACCAGTGACCCTAAAGTAGGGACGGGCGACTGCTCATAGCCCAATGAGCTGTTAATGGTGGTCGTTAAACCTCCAATAAAAAATGTGTTTATAAATTAGACTCTGATTTATATATCGATTCATATATTAGAGAAAGATAAACCTAAAATCGGTATTCTGCTTGTAAATGTTTCTGAAGAATAAAATATATGAGATGCTGGAGATAACAAAAAGTTCGTTCAATCAATTTCGTAATTCTTCAAATATTATTTCTGTTTAGCTTAATAATTTCTCCCATGTGGTTAAATGATCTTCAATATTTTTAAACGAAATCAATTGTTACGCAGGTTATATGACATTATTCACCAGCTTGTATACGATTATTTCCCCTGAACGTTCTAACTACTGGAAAAAGTTTAAGTGTCCGAAATTTTATTATAAATGTTTTGTAAACTGACTGAAAATTTATTTTTAACGACATGTATCCCAGGGTGTATGAAGTTTTCCCTTACTTGCTCTTTGCGAAAATTTCTTTAGAGGGTTAGAGAGGGTCGACCCAGTCGGGAAATTTAGAGGGTCGGAAATGTTTCAAACCCTTATGTTAAAAAATTACAGTAAAATATTTTTACAGTAATAAAATTTGGTACGAAACTTATTTGTAAATAACGAAAATTTGCATTCCTACGGCATGCTTTTGTAAAGAACAACTTTTTTTTAAATTGGTTCGAAATTCTATTTAGTTCTTGCTATGTTATTATGTTTTAAAAATAAAGTTTTTCAGGGTCTTTACAACCGTCAAAAAATCTAATCTGCCATTGTTACTGTCTACTCGGTTGACAATCATTAAAAATTGACAACTGTCATATGTGCCTAAATCATTTTCAGTGCAATCAAACAGCATCATAAAATTCAATTAACCTGTGTATCCAGTGTAACCGTATTAAATAAAATGGTCTGATTAAAACAAAGAAATTTGTATATTAAGATCTCTTTACTGTAAATTCAATTACTATTTTATTAATGAATGTTAATCACTGTAAAAAAATAATACCCGCAGTGATTATTAATTACTTCATGATACACTGTTGTGGGTTATGTATCAAGTAAAGTTATTAGGAGTCGAACAGGACTTCAAATATTTGGAAAACAAGATTAATGAACGAGATAAATAATACATTAGTTCTGTGAAACTGCTTTATTGTGAGAATTTGACAGTAAGACTAATCACCCCGACTTACATCGTTGTCCAATTTTAAAGCTGGATAGCATGAATTTTTAATTTCCAAAGAGATGTCCCTAAGCTTGACCGTTCTATTACGGTAACACTAGGTTGTTATGTATTTGTACACAAAAATATTAGCGATTTGTGAAACACACGTGTCTCTTGTTATTATCATTGAGATACGTACCAAAACAGCAGGCGTAATACTTAGTTTACAATCGCACAGTTCGAATGAGTCTAGTGCGGAAGAAGATATTGAAAATTTTAAAATACACACTATAAACCGAATAACTCGAACAAAAACATATGCAGCAAAATTCAGTCGGAAAGTTGGCAGGACGTCAGCAAGTCTAAACTTTAAACTAACTGACAACTTTGAACGCAACATTCAGCATTGTCTTGAGACGACATTCGCATTCCCAAATTCAACGAGCGAAAAAATTACCTTCACGCATGCCAGGCAAAAATTACTTTCGCGCATGTCAGGAAAAAAATACCTTCGACATCATGCCAGGTATTTTATGTAATGGTAACAATTGCTGCACTGTACCAAAACGTATATGCGAAACAAACGAGTAGAAACTCAGCATTTGATTTGAAAGAGAATTACTTAATACGCAGTGCCATCAAAAAGTTTCGAGAGTAAGTACGCAGCGCGTCAACAGATGGCAGTACGCGGATCCGCCAGCAGCGGTCGAAGGCAGGGACATTCGTGAGTCATTGTGCCGAGTGGCGTCGTTCTGTGAGTATCGTGAGCTGTGCTACACGATATTTGGTGACCACGTGCAGCTGCGATTTCGGTATGGACTGCAACTAGACCAGCGAGAGAGCATTAAATTCTGAGTCATACACGCCAAATTGGGAAACGGAGACGCATGAAATGTTTCGGGATGATTATGGTAATGAGTCGTGCTGGGTGTTTTGAGTGGCACTCGCTCTTCAAGAGCTGCAGAACGGCACTGGAAGCCGCCGAGAAGTCAGGGTGACCGTCCACTGGAAAACCCCAAAGATGTGGACAAAATTAGGAAACTGGTGCATGGGGATCATCGGAGAACCATTCAAGACCTTGTATCATACGGAACAGTACCATCAATTCTGACGTCGGTTTTGAACATGCACCGCAATTCTGCAAAGTTTGTGCCAAATATTGTGAACCCCAAACAGAAGGCGCTCCGTGTCGAACTCTGTCAAGTACTTCGTCAGCATGTGGTGAATGAACCAACGTTCCTGTCGCGGGTCATCACTGGGGACGAGACTTGGGTCTACGGTTATGACCCGGTGACTAAGCAGCATCAGTCGCAGTGGTAGAGGCAGGCATCTCCACGACAGAAGAAGGCCCGACAGGTCCGACATTTTAGGGGTTGTTCACCGTGAATTCGTGCCCCAGGGCCAGACCGCCCTTTTTCACTGTCATGTTCTGCGGTGTGTTAGGGAGGACATTAGCCGCAAACGACCTGAAATGTGGCTCAGGAACGGTTTCCTGCTCCATCACTACAATACAGCTGCTCACAGAGCGTTAGCAACACGACAGTTTTGCAGCCCCAGCAGCATGACTACCCTTCCGCACCAGTCTTACTCGCCATATTTTGTCCACTGTGACTTTTTCCTGATGCCGAAGATGAAGCTGATGCTCAAGGGTCGCCATTTTAAAAACCATGGACGAGATCCAGCGCGAATCGCAGACGGTGCTTGACACGATTCACGAACAGGACTTCCAGGCAGCGTTCCAACAGTGGCAAAAACGCCGGCAGCGGTGTATCGCTGACCAATGAGACTTCTTTGAGGGAGATCATAGCCAGACTTATGAAACTTAAGTACTTTGTTGCATATCGGCGAAGTTTTGGAATTTTTGATCGGACCTCCTATAAACGGCATTGAGCCCTACCGTGTAAAACTTGAACTACACCGAATACAGACTTTACAAAGAAGACGGAGTGGCCTAAATTGAAATGTGTGCATATAAGAGCGTCACGGCTAAGTTAAGAGCTAAGTTACGGACGTCTTTGTTAAAATTACAGTTCTTGGGGTTCATGAAAGGACAAATCGTGCACTCGATGAGTTAGTACAAACATTTCTGATTATGACACCGTTATGTGCTGATTGAGGGCCTCCGCTAGTAAAAGGTATCATGAGTGGTAAAAAATGTCGATACAAATAACCGCCGATACAAATCTAAAATGCGGTGAGAGGTAGATTTGTGAGGTGAACGACGGGAGTGTCATCCATATAGAGGGCAATCGGAGCAGCACAGTTTTCAAATTGATGGCTCAGTAAAATATGTTCAGAGGAGAAACTGTATGCCGTGCGAATGTACGACGCAGAGTTGCACGGATGGGCTAGAGGACCGTATATACCAGTAACAACACGCCGACGGCGTAAACAAATTTTTTCTGCACAGTGCATGTTTTTTGGACGACAGAACATTGAAAGCAGCTGTGCTGGTCCAATTAAAAACGATATAAGTTCCATTATTCTGATGGCCGAGACTGTATCTGGTGTCAATAGCATAATGTTTGGATTCTCTATGCTTGGCATCACATATCCAAACTGGTGGGAGCTGCTGTATGACAAGACACATATTCAACTTCCATGGACTGGTTACATTACTGCGAGAAGATCAACGTATGCAAGACAAGTACACTAATTATTACTTTCGTATCATGTACACTCCACAATGCTGTACTTCCAAAGCGAGAGGGTCAGTACTTCCAAGATTATACGAGGCTAGCTTCCATATTATTGTTCCCGCAACGTGCAGTAATATACGACATTGCTGATATACGACACTTCGAAATGCTCCCAACTCGCCTGATCTCAATCCAACTGAACATCTTCAAGAAGTGGTGGACAGCCAGAGGAGGCAGTTGGACGCAACATCACTCTCAATACCGGAATTTTAGACCAATTAAAAAAACAACTGTCGCAGATCACACTCAAAAATATGGACACCCAGACTGTAAACACAGTTCGTAGATTTTCCAAAGCAAGAATAGGTAAAAGTATTGCGACTCCACAATGAATTCTCCCATATTCTACTTCAGGATCAAAAAATTCCCTAATTAATAGAGGATATTATCCATTAAATATTATGCAAGTGTATTCATCCCTTGTCTACAGTCAAGCTACATGCATACAGAAAAATCCTGCTAGGAAATTGCGAGTTACTCCTAATATCTCCCAATTGAAGTACGAAGACAGATTTAGATCGATATATGCTACATAAGAACTAGGGTCCGTACCCACATGACTTTGAAAAGATTAAATCGTTATATCAATGAAATAACTAAGGCGAGACTCATACAGCATCTGTCTTTCTGGATTTTCCTTCGCGGGTACACTCTCGTACCCTCTGTTTGCATTACGAATGCTTTACTAACATAACAAAGGCTTTGTGTATTACTGAATGCCCCTACGTCACTCCTTATAACGATCATTTTTTCGTAGATACAACTAGTACAAGTTCCAAGACTACATTAGTCCGAAAAACCCCAAAAAACGGAAAGCATAGATGCGTGCTTCATGAGAAAATACACTGGCGGAAAGTGAAAAAAGAACACCAAGAAGGAAACGTCTTATACCAACAAAATTTATACAGCATAATAACGGAATACAGAGGATAACGTGATCAAAACATTATGGCAAAATACAGCTGTATTTGCTGGTAAACTGAAAAATAACATTTTCATGTAACATGGTTAGTACGAGGTTGAACCGCCATGAACTGCGTCACACTGTGCAATTCTGGCATGGAGTCTGTCGTACAGATGTTGGATGTAAGTTTGGGTTATAGAGTTCCAAGCATCCTCAACCTGGACGCGTAAATCGGGGATGGTCGTGGCTGGCCGTGGAGACCGGATAAGTCGTTGTCCCATAAATTCCTACACGTGCTAAATGTCGGGCAAATCCGGTGAACGTGCAGGCCATGGAAGTTGTCTCGTACCCTGAAGTGCATGTTGCGTTTCACGTGCCGTGTGTGGGTGTGCGTTATCTTGCTGGAAAATACCACGACGGACCGACCTTACAAATGGCACACAAAGGGCTGAATGATGTTGCTGATGTAGGAGGTGCTGTTTAACGTACCCGGTACAAACACATGTTGTGTACGGGAGTGATAGGTGATCGCTCTCCACTCAAGGAGACCAGGTGTAGGCCCTGTGTGTCACTGGCGGAAGCAAGAAGGGTGGAGACGCTCCCCTGTGCGTCTGCGAACACGCATACGACCATCGGAGGCTCCCAAGCAGAATCTGCTTTCATCGCAGAACACGACAGATGCCATTGCGATATCCAGTGCAGACGTTGGCGACACCACTGCAGTCGTTTCTGACGGTGGGCTGGAGTCAGAGGTACACATGCCAGAGGCACACGAGCACGTAGTCCTGCATCCAGTAGACGGTTGCGGATTGTTCGCACCGTCACCACTGGTGCAGCGGCAGCTCGGATTTGCGTCGCAGTGGATGTTCTGCTTGACAACGCCACTCTTCTTATATGTTGATCGGTCCGCTCATCAGTCCGTCTGTGACTCCCGGTTCCACGTCTTCACGTGTGGCAATGTTCCTCGGACCAACTACGCCACCATCGTACAACCACCGATACTTCCCGTCCAATTCGCTCCGCAATACGACGATACGACCACCCGGCCTCGCGGAATCCAATTAGACGACCTCGCTCAAAGTCCGATAACTGCTGAAATCGTACACGTCTTCCATGTCCAGGCATTGCAGCTTCTTCAGGGTCTTCGCACGTCTCCGCACGCCGACGACTGATTACATTCACTTCGTCGTACTCCTTAAGTACCACCAACGATAATTTGAATAATATGCCGTGCTGTGGCGTAAGCGCTCAACGGTTGGTCCCGAAATCAACATCATACCTACGTGAACTCGACCCTATTAACATATGTAAATTTCATGATCGTCCGCCAATTCCTTCCTGGTGTTCTTTTTCACTTTCCGGCAGTGTAGTTTTTGTCGGATCCCAAATCTTTGCGTCTGTTCCATTCATGTGAAAGAAAGATTTTAAATATGCAAACATATATGTTGAAATAAAGTTTTCACATACTTGAAAACATATAGCGAGTAGGCAGGAAATCGTATTATAAGAGAAGAAACAATTGGCTTAGAATAGTGTTAAAGAAGAAATTTCAGATTAAAGGAAATGTGACAGTGTGGATTTCGATTTTTCCATAGATATAATAATATCTAATATATGTGATGGTGTTAAATCTCCAGTCATACTGCTTTGACGTTTGGAGTTTATCCAATGTTTATACTGGACAGAAATATTTTTCATTAGTTATTAAAAAAATGACAATATTTAGAAATTTTAAGAGAGAAACTTTTCAATGTCTCCCATTACTGGCGCTTAGAGAAGCTACTCCCTACATCCAAACCTCCACAAGTCGTATTGCAGGCATATATGTATATATATATATATATAGACCGTTGTAGAGGAAACTTGGGGATACCTTTGTCCAGCAGTGGATTGATAATGGTTGACAATGATGATGATGATGATATATATATATATATACATGTATATATATTGGTAAAAGTCACCGTACACCTATTCAAATGCAAATGCATGGATCCGCTGCGTTGTTAAGATGCACGGTACAGTGCAAACGTTATAAAAACAAGCCTGCAGCTGACCGCGATCATATCGCACTGTGAGGTTGAGTGAAAATGTTGCTGCGCGGGAAAACTGACTTTGAGAAATGAAAGATTGTTGGGTGTTATATTTGTGGGTTGTCCATAAGAGAAACCGAGAGGCGTTTAAACATACCCAAGTCAATTGTTTTGGATGTACTGAATAAAGAGAAGACACATGGTGTGCCTGAAGCAGAAAAACGTACCAGCAGTCCAAAGAAAATCAGTGATAGAGGACGTCGAAGCCTCAGGAGAGTCGTTACAGCTAATCGACGGAGTACTGCGCAAGACCTCATTGTACAGGTGAGTAAAAATGCTGGAACATCGGTATGTACACGTACCATTCGCAGAGAACTTAATTCCATGGGTCACCGTGGTCGTACGGCTGCTCATAAGTTTTTCATTTCCACTCGGAATGCTACTCGTCGTTTAGCATGGTGTAAAGAACATTTATCGTGGACCTTAGATCACTGGAAATGGGTCCTATGGACTGATGAAACCAGATACACGATCCATCAGTCTGATGGCCGTGTGTAAGTATGGCGGCAGCCGGAGGAACGCTATTTACCACAGTATGCTGTTCCTCGGTAAAGTTTGGAGCTGGCAAAGTACTGGTGTGGGGGTGTTTTCCGTGGTATGATCCCAGCTCATTGTTTGTCGTGGACAAACCTGTTAACCGGCACGTCTACCTCGATATTATGGGCAATTAGGCCCTTACCAACTCTCTGACAATACTATGGGACCGAGCTTTGTTCGTACCAGCAGAATAATGCACCGAACCATAAAGAAAGGACTGTTACAGCGTGGTTTGACGATAATTATGTATCGTGTGCGAACTAGCCAGCACAGACCCCTGATCTTAATCCCGTAGAGAACCTATGGGATGAATTAGAACCCCGCATAAAAAGTTTGGAACCAAGTCCTCCTACTAAGCAACAGTAACAGGAAACATTATGTACTGAATGGAAGTGCATACCCATCGCTGTGTTCCAAAACCTTGTCGAAAGCAAGTCTCGAAGGATCAGTGCATGCATTAAGGCCAATGGTGGATCGACACCGTACTAATGTATGTCAATAAATGCTATATTGTGTCTCTCTTCTAGGTGTCCGTTGGCTTTTGTCAGTGTAGTGTATATGTTTTATCGACTACCTATGAGCAGAATGAATGCTAGATAAGATTAATAACACGTGCTGCCAAACTATTGGATAAAAGCACGTTCTAGCTCTTAAACGAAAAACTGAAACTATCCACTGAAGCAGGCTAACCTACTTAACGGGAAGCTAAACACATTTTACGCCAGAACCTCTAGAAAATTCTTTCATATCTTTCAGTCTCGAGCCATTAAAATGTTGTTTTTGAGACTGATGATTATGTCTTAGGAGGAAACATGTCTATCGTCACATGCACCCTTCTCCGTAAAATAAAATTCGAGGGAAATGCACACGTTGCTCTAAAAATGTATTTTTTAAGGAAATGTAAAACTCTACAGGAAAAAACACATATATTTCTGTCTGATGTGCCCAACCTCGTGAGATCTCATGTAAATTTATTAAATTGAGTAATATAATCTTCTATTTTCCATGATCTCATGTAAATTTATTAAATTGAGTAATATAATCTTCTGTTTACAGAAGGTAAAGAAACAAAGTTTTAAAAAATGAATGCTTTTCAACTACTTTGCTATCGAATTTATATCGATGCATCACGGTCACTTATAGGTCGGATGACCTAAACCTCTAATTCTGGACTTATATGTGAGCCTCAAGTAAGACACAGTATTCCAATTCACGGCTCTGGTTCATTCCTGTCCCGCACCCAGTGAAGGATACAAGAAAAATACATCTCCTTTGAGCCAGGTAAGCTCATTTATTGGCAGTAAATATCTTAAACACTTTGTTCGTGACCGCAGTGCTACAACGTTTGTTTCGACATGTAGAATATCCATTATAAGTGTAACCTTAAAAACTTCAATCAAGCCATCGCACACCAAACAGGTTTGTTCATGAGGGAAGCGCTGACTCTAAACTAGATTTGAAAATATTCTGAAAACCTAACATTAAAAACATTAATAATAAAAATGCCATCAATAGTACCTTTCGTCCCTGGCATATGACATCTGTTCTAAATATATGAGCGTGGAGCATCTAATAGGGCGCGCCAAACAGAAGTTCTGTCGTTGGAAATATTTTCAGTTAAGGAATTTGTAGCAATTCAGCCGCTTTGCAGTAAGCTGTGGCTCCTGCGTTTGCATATGTCCTGACTTCTTAGAACTACAGTTAATATCCACACCGCTATCCCATCAAGGAATAGTGGTGTGGATATTAACTTTTTGTGATAAAGGAGAGTTAATGTGCCTAGCTTGTCGTCAGTGTTGTGTTCAATCAGTCTTTTACTGAAATATAGCTTTGCAATGTCAATAAAATAACCTACAGGTCTTTGGAGTACCTAGTTGGACTTAAAACGATTGCATTTATAAGAGGTATTTGAAAATAACACTAACTGAGTACACGCGCAATGTCATGCTGGACAAAATTGCCGCTGCTTAGCAGCGACATTTTACATACCCTCCTAAGATATAAAGTTGTAGTAGTCAAAGCTCAGAATCTTAGTTTACAGGCAAACAACTGAAATTCTTACTAATAACAAGGTCGTAATGAAGAATTACCAATCTGCCTAATTTGTCTTGCGCTCTTCTTGACGTTTTTCTACCATTGATTTTCGACCAACGTCGCATTCGCTAGAAGCGATCAATCGAATTCTAATCTATTTAAAATTTGAAGTTTTCCCGAATCTTTTTTCCGTTAGTTTGATATCTGTAGCAGTTATGACATATAGACAACAATGCCTCTGGTGTGCAAAAGTTTTCTTTAAGTTGTTAAGTTGACAAGAGAAAAGGTATTTGTAATATGTCAAAGTTGTGTTATGTGAACAGAGGCGCCGTTTTTCGCGAAATATTTATTGTTTAATGACTCCAAGGTAAGACATGAAACTACATAATACGTATAGCTAAGATTCATTGAGTGGTTTATTGAGTTTCCAGTCAGAATTCTTTTTTTCTCAAATAATCAAATACGAAGGCTTTATTCATATGAGTTCCAAGTCATTTTCCGTTTTTTCTCAACGTTTTAATAAAATTGAGTTCTTATGAAGCAGTTACGATATATAGATTTGTCCATACTTAGTCAATATCTAAAACATGAAACTTAGTGAGAGGAAAAACTTAACTTTCGCTTTGAGAGATGTAGTAAAATGGAACAGCTCGTGTGTTAAACATATGCTAAAAATTATTCTATTAATATGCGCTCTGCATTTCTTGCATAACAAGAAAAAACTTTTTTTCAGGTATTTCTATTTTATATGTGCGGTTTTTAATCTAAAATATTAATTATATATTTAAACTTTTTCAAAATGAAGTCAGTTTCTTCTGAAAAACCTCTGTGTTTCCTTGTCTAGTAATTTCTAGCAAAGTAGCTGCAGTAGGAAGTACATATTTTCACGAAGAGCAGTCGTAATGGTGTCCTAAAGAGTAGAGGAGCGCAAATTGCTGATATCCTTAGCGAGGAATTTAAGAAGACTTGTTATAAAAGGCGAAGTGGCTGCACGCTGGAAGCAAAGCAGTCCACGCGAGAATCACCCAAATTACGGATTAGGAATGTGAAAGAAATATAAACCGCGATACGAAAGAAAAATGTTTACAACGAATTTGAATTTCAAAGTTTAAAGATGGCATAATTATCGGCCAATTCTTGACAAAACGTAATCCTAAACGCATTAAGTATAACAATGCGTCTCTTTCAAAATTCAAAGAAACACATTATTTAGATTTTAGCACCATATTGTCATAATAACATTTCTATTGATTTTAACCTAAAAAAATACAGCTGAATAATTATTCAACACTACATAACCACTTTCTAATTATAAACCAAAATAGAATTTCAATTTTTTTGAAACATTGCTATTTGTCACGCCTTTTTTTTTGTCATTACATTTTCATTTTCCAAGCGATTCTAATTGGATGTGTTAGAACAATTGATGTAAGAAACATTAAAAAATATATCACTCTAATGCAATGACAGATAAAATAAATCAGATAAAAAAATTACGTCATTTCTACCAACGCATGGAGCCGTAATTATTAAATTTTGATAAATATTTGATACATTTTTTGTGCCTTCTGCAATACGTTCGACATGTTGATTCTGCTGCCTATTTTGCTTTAATCTGCGTGCTCAGCAACAGTAATCGAATGAATGTTGTAATTTTCACATGCGAAAAATGGATTAACTTAACTCTGATGTAAGGTGAACAAATATTGAAGACTCGTGTGACATAAATCACTGAAACGATTAACGTTTTCCGTCTATAGCACGATTTAATGATAAAAGATGAGTAATATATACAATTAAAAACCATCAGCACTTTCGAGGCAGCGGCTACCTCATCCTCAGATGTAATAAATGAAGACACATTTAATCTATATATAATATACCCTGCTGGCCACCCAAAATGCAACATCAAGAAGGACACGAGATAGCAAAGCCAGATTTACTGGACACATAACAACAGATACGAAGATGAAACGATTGAGCATACAGGCCCGTTCGACTTGCGGAACACGCAGACATCAATAGTTCGTGTAACCCCCATGGCTGGCAATAACGGCCGCTACACACCGCAGGATCGAACGAAAGAGAATTTGTATGTCGGCTTGGGGTATTTCGGTCCAGGCTGCTTCCACACGTTGCCACAATTCATCAGGCTTAGCCGCGGGTGGTGCTTGCCGCGCCACTCGGTTGCCGATCAGCCACCACACGTGATCAGTGGGCGACATATCGGGAGAACAGGTGGGCCACGGCAGCATTGCCACCGGGTGGGCCGTGAAGAAATGTTGCACGATGCGTGCCACGTGCGGGGGCGCATTGTCCTGTTGAAACGTGGCCGCTGGCAGGTCCTGCAAGTAAGGGAAGACTACAGGACCCAAAACGTCAGAGGTGTAGCGGTGGCTGTTAAGTATACCGGCGATGCGTATCAGAGGGGTGCGGTGTCATATCCAATTGCGCCCCAAATCATAACGCCAGCCAACAGACCGCTATGGCGATGCATAATGCAAGGGTCATACAGTCTCTCGCCGCGGTGCTGCCACACGCGGATCAGACCATCGTGGTGTTGCAAGCAGAAGCGGGATACGTTCGAGAAGACAATGTCGTGCCATTCCGTAGTCCAGGTGCGGCGTTCAACGGCATAAGGCCGCCGCACTCGCCGAAGGTGTAACGTCAATGGTAATCGGAGCAATGGGCGCCGTGCGACAAATCCCCACTCCTGCAGACGACGTCGAACGGTACGTGCTGACACAGGTTGTTGCGCAACACACCCTAATTCCTGCGCTAACGTTCGTGATGTGGCGGTGCGAGCCGTCAATGCCCGCCGCACAACATGGCTGTCCTCTCATTCGGTGATGTGCCGCGGCTAGTGCAATCGCTCACCTCGGTACGTCCGTCCCTCCTGCACCCACCGAATCCATACTCACCTCACTGTGGCTGGGTGTCATCCCACACGGGCGCCGATGTTTCGGTACGATAAACAGCTGTCGCGATAAGCCACTATTCATCCTCTGTCGAACTCCGAAACGTGCTGGAATGAATGCCGTATTATGTGACGAGGCATCAGGAAACTTCCCTCGCAGAGGTCTGGCAGCACAACACTCTACCACTATTTAAACCCAGCCTTCTGTGCACCCTTCGTATAGTGCTTATCGGTGGCGTGCCGGGCGCACATGATTTGCATATACTCTGCAATGCTAATCATTTTCATGTCCTCTCACGGGCGACGCATGCTGCGAATTTCAGGCCTAACGAATGCTTCCTTCTTGGTGTTGCATTTTGGGTGGCAAGCAGTGTAGATCATTGCATTGTGGGAAGCATGGTAAGTTATTAGCCAATAGTAATCAGCATGAGCCAAACTGTTCCGTATATTATTGGCCAAATGGTCTGTATAGAAATAATGGTAATATACACTGCCGGAAAGCAAAAAAATAACACCAAGAACGAATTGACGGACGATCATGAAATTTACATATGTTATTGGGGTCGAGTTTACGTAGGTGTGATGTTAATATCGGGTCCAACCGGTGAGCGCTTACGCCACAGCACGGCATAATTTTCAAACTATCGTCGGTGGTATTTATGGAGTACGGCGAAGTGAATGTAATGAGTCGTTGGCGTACGGACACCTGCTAAGACCCTGTAGAAACTGCAATGCCTGGACATGGAAGAGGTGTACGATTTCAGCAGATATCAGACTGTGAGCGAGTTCGTCTAGTCGGACACCGCGAGGACGGGTGGTCGTATCGTCGTATTGCGGAGCGAATTGGACGGGAAGTATCGGTGGTGGTACGATATTGGCGTAGATGGTCCGAGGAACATTCCCACACGAGAAGACGTGGAACCGGGAGTCACAGACGGCTTGATGAGCGGACTGATCGACGCATAGGAAGAGCGGCGTTGTCAAGCAGAATATCCACTGCGACACGCAAATCTGAGCTGCCGTTGCACCTGAAGTGAATGTGCGAACAATCCGCAACCGTCTACTGGATGCAGGACTACGTACTCGTGTGCCTCTGGCATGTGTACCTCTGACTCCAGCCCACCGCCAGGAACGGCTGCAGTGGTGTCGCTGACGTCTGCACTGTAGAACGCAATGGCATCTGTCGTGTTCTGCGATGAAAGCAGATTCTGCTTGGGAGCCTCCGATGGTCGTGCGTGTTCGCAAACGCACAGGGGAGCGTCTCCTCCCTTCTTGCATCCGCCAGCGACACACAGGGCCTAAACTTGGTCTCCTGGTGTGGGGAGCGATCAGCTATCACTCCCGTACACAACTAGTGTTTGTACCGGATACGTTAAACAGCACCTCTTACGTCAATAACATCATTCAGCCCGTTGTTTTGTCATTTGTAAGGTCGGTCCATCGTGGTGTTTTCTAGAAAGATAACGCACGCCCACACACGGCACGTGTAACGCAATATGCACTTCAGGGTGTGAGACAACTTCCATTGCCTGCACGCTCACAGGATTTGTCCCACATTGAGCACGTGTGGGATTTTATGGGACTACGACTTATCCGGTCTCCACGGCCAGCCACGACTATCCCCGATTTTCGCGTCCAGGTTGAGGATGCTTGGAACTCTATAACCCAAACTTACATCCAACATCTGTACGACAGACTCCATGCCAGAATTGCACAGTGTGACGCAGTTCATGGCGGTTCAACCTCGTACTAACCATGTAACATGGAAATGTTATTCTTCAGGTTACCAGCAAATACAGCTCTATTTTGCCATAATGTTTTGATCACGTTATCCTCTGTATTCCGTTATTATGCTGAATAAATTTCGTTGGTATCAGACGTCTCCTTTTTGGTGATCTATTTTCACTGTCCGCCAGTGTATTATAGAAATAAGAAATAGTGTAAAAATTCAATTTTAAGTTTACATCACAATTTATAATTTACTGTTTTAATACGTGACCTCCAAACGTTATGTAACTCATAGGGGGCATGTTCATTACAACATTGCATTCCGGAAGCCTCTATATATATACATTTTCTGCATCTAAGGACTTTTTGTACTTAACTCTTAATATTTCTTTGCAAGCCAGTCAAAGCAATTTTGATTTCAGGTCACGAATAAATCTCATCAGAACTTTCAGACCAATATTTTTTCCATTTTCTACCTCAAATGAACTTTTCGTTTGAATTTCAGTACCCATATCTTTTGCAACTCAAGACGTAAAAGAAAACTGTAATAAAAAGAAATCCGTAACTATTACCTTCCTATTTTATGATAAACACTTACAATTGCGCATGCAGACACAGTGCGATAGCCTGACATAAGAAAGGAAAATATAGAACACAGATCGCTATTGAAGAGCTTACGAAAAAAAAAACTTTTCAGCAATATACACCTTGAATCTCATTAGGTTCTGTAGTTAATACATCTTAAATCCCACAGATTTCTTTTGAAAATTGATGAGAATGTCATACTTGGAACGTCCAGCTGCTCTCCACATTGTTTTACTTATAATGAATCAAGTAAGTGCTTCCAGTGCTCTACGCCCTGAAACTGCCTTTTTATTTATTCCCTGGTAATTTAAATCAACCGGAGCGCCGCTTTAAAACACATAAGGATACCTAAACCTTATAGCTGCCCGAAATAAGCCCAAAAGGGCGTTCCTGAACAATAAATCTAAGCCACGAATCCTAGCAGAATACATCTCCTTTTCATTTGTTTAAGAATACGCCGTTTGCAGAACATATAGCGATAGACATTCCTCGATTACTTAAATATTTGGAGTTGCGTTTAACTAATCCATTACGTCCTTTCCAATTAAATATTGGGACATGGTAAACAAGTGTTTCCCCCTATACATTTATTTTTGTGAATTAAATGTACATAAGATGTGAATTATCTTATAACATTTATAAAGATTTATTGGCTATATCTCGAGTGCTTTGTTATTCACAGTTCACACGAGAGAGGGCAACGAAAAAATTAGCGAAAGGAAAGAGAGATGGAAGCTGTGCCCAAAACAGGGATCCCCCGACCCTCAATTATAGAAAAGCATTCGGACGGGTGTTGGTTCCTCTGCATAGCGATGAGTGCCGCTTCGTTCTGGTGATTGATGATCATCGTGTCCCGGTGTGGAAGTCCTAGGATTAACGGCACAATCCCAACCTCGAAATCGAGCGCCACACCTCCCACATTGCAGGCATTATGGTCTGGGGAGCCATTACCTACGATAGCCGATCAGCTTTAGTAGTGGTACGTGGATCATTGACTGTCCGGCGTTATGTAGGTGAGGTCCTACTTCCCCATGTGCTCCCAATACTGGACCGGATTCCAGCTGCGCTATACATGCAGGATAACGCCCGCCCGCACACGGATTGGGTTGCCCAGAACTGCCTACTTCATTCCCAGACACTTCCATGGCCTTCAAGCTCCCGGACATGTCAGCTATCGAGCATATGTGGGACCAGTTGAAACGCCAGCTGCCGCCTTGCCGCGCATTCTGGGATTTGGAGCACACCATCCAACACGTGCGGGCGAGATTACCGCAGAAAACAACTTCAGGCGTCTGTTCGCCTCCATGCCGGGACGTATTGCAGATCCCTCTATAATTGTCCTCCAGGTCTGTTTTTTGACATCATGTGTATATTTTATTTGTATCGTTACGTCCATAAAATTCCAGTTCAATCGGATGCTTCCTTGTTTGTGCACCAAATTTCATTGTCCGTGAGTGTATTTCGATTGTTTCTGTCATCCCAACACAAAATAGTAAAATTCCGTACTAAAATAACCGTACTGTCAGATCCCAAGACGAAATCTCTTTTAAATATAGCATGAGTTCAGACAGGTAGTGGATATTGTCTACTTCAGTGTACCATTTATTTCCACATTTGTAAATGATATTGCAGATTTATGAACTAATTTTCTTTCTAAAGCAAGGGCCAATTAGTGCGTGACCGTGACAATCAGAATGAAATATATTACATATACTTGATGAAGCATGTAACTTTAATTTATGTAAAAGCATATTTTATGCTTTGATGACCAAGAATCTAAAATCTTGTGTAGCTATGAATACCACAACACTCGAAACATTGTTTTGCTCTTTTCAAAAATTATTCCTTCCACTTTAACAATTGTTGCTTGGTCACCACACGGAACTTCCGTTTTGTAGTCTCGATATGCACTGACATTCTGACATTTTGGTTTGGGCGATGATTGTATTATTCCCCGGAGAAGGCATGCGATGCCATGAGAGTGTATAACATGGCCCGTGGAGAGACAAACACTTTCGTTACTTATTTGTTGAGCGATAACAATGATGACTGGGTGTGACTTCTGCTAATCGCACCGAGGACGTGTAAATTGAAAAAACAGGTGGGGATAGGATATCGTATTAACTGTAGAAGGGCGTTTTCTGTCGGACGTGGTAGTTTGGAAATTAGGGCGTTTCGGGCAGTATTGTAATGAAATGGATTTAAATGGTGGACTTAGCTATAGCAGGACAAACTTTTCCCCACCAACAGCAACTTCCAAATTCTTGAAGCTTCTTGCGGTTTTAATGTTTAGAATATAAGGTTTAGGTGTAGTATCATCTTACAATGGACACAATTTCATATATCAGCAAAGGCGTAAATTTGAATTTATAAACTCTTTGCATAGTGGTATGCAGGAATGTTTCATACATATTTTATCAACAAGTTTTACAATCGCTGCTACACAAATCAAATTATTAGTTTCTTTGAAAAATAAAATGGACATAAAATGCCTCATCTTTCAAAATTAATACGCTTGCAGTTCAAACACGTACTTTTTCCTACTTAACATATACAGATTTGCAACAATCCGGCAGCTAGGAGTGCACAGCTAACAAAAAGTAATCATGTTTTCAAAAATTGAATGGTTCATGTTTTCCCTCACAAATCTATTTGCATATTACTGCATACTTATTACCAAAAGAGGAACTGAGATTAATGTAATGTCAAATAACACAAAGAAATGGAGAAATGTTTTTCATTTGAAAAAACATACGCATTTTATGAAATTCTTTCTTAATTTCATGAGCTTTGCATTAAAAAATTAAACATTGGCCAAAATTACAAACTGTATGTAGTCGTTTGTACGATAAAACGAGTATGTTTAATACTGAGCAATGTAAAACGTTAACATCCATCACCCTGTTGGAAAGTTACGGGAAACACTTCTTCAAGCAACAAATGGAAATTTCTTCTTTTAGAATTTGCATGTTGGTAGATGAAAGCAGTTTTCTCTTATATCAGTTCTCTCACTGCGGAATCGCTTATGAGCAAAATATTAGTTCGATTTTATTTCTGGACTAGAAATAATAGACATAGGAGTCATTTTCTGTCTGCAACTAGTAGTTTAAAAGTTTAGAATATCTGAAAGGTTCATTTTAACTACATCGTTACAATATCAACAAAATATACATTCAGTTGATATCATGCAGAATATTTCTTTGTTCAAAAAGTACAAATATCAAGTATTTGTATAAATAAACCATTCTTTGTACTGACCTTTGAACTACCAGCAGATTGGGATATATAAGAGAAGAAATATAACGTAGCTTCTCCAGTGTCATCATTGTAAATTCGCAATAATTTATATTTTCAATTATTATATCTTTTAACAGCTATATAATTTAGCAATATCCAGCAAAAAAAATCCTTCTTTTGCCAAAAGTAATTATTCAAAAGTCAGCTCAGTGTCTGAATAAAATTCACTTTCCCATTGTTTAAGGAAAATATCTTTTTGGCAAAAGGCGAAGAGATATATGGCACGTCTTGTTCAAGTGACACTATATCTAGAACACGTGATACGTAAATAAAGTCCAAATTATTTAACGTCAAAATTCCAGTCATATAATGTTCAAACTAGGAGAGAGACAATTCTAAGAATGGTAAAGTTGCACAGTCACTAATTCCAGGCAAGAGAGATAACCAGTGCCGTAAGACAAAAACAATATCCATGCCTGACCGGGATTTGAACCCGGACACATCTGGGACCATCTCTCAGACCACTGCGCCGCCGTGGCGGTAATTTCACCTCTGGAAGCAGTTACTCATGGGCAAAAATGTTAATTTGCCCAGGAAAAACTGAATGGTGCATTTCGTTGATGTGAAAACAATGTTCGGTTTACCTGTAAAACTGTGCCCTCTAAAAACAAAGAAGTGTATACTATTGGGTTGTCGGAAATTTTGGCACCCGTATTTTGGGACCCGATGGCGGTTGGGCGGTTTTGGAAGTACTACAGGCATGCGCAGCTCTGTTATCGCTATGACATTCGACAGGTGCCAGTTCCAGCTGCAGTCTAAAAAGGAATAGTGAGCGATTTGGTTGATTTGCGGAGGTTTGACATCAAGTTGAAGATGGAAGACCAAACTGTGCATTTTCGCCATATCTTACTGTTTTACGTCCACAAAGCGAAGAACGCGCGTCAAGCTTGTGAAAAGTTGCGTAAAGTGTACGGTGATAATGCTCTACAAGAACGTCACTGCCAGCGGTGGTTCGCAAAATTTTTTTGACCTCAACGATGAACCTCGGTCCGGGAGACCAACCGAGGTTGATGACGACCAAATCAGGGCATTCATCGAGTCAAACCCACGTTACACGACACGAGAGATTGCAGACGCATTGAAAATCCATCATGCAAGTGTTCACGACCACCTGAAGAAGCTGGGATAGGTAAGCAAGCCCGATGTGTGGGTTCCTCGTGAACCCAGAGAAGCTCAATCGACGACGCGTATAAACATCTGCGATATGCTCATTAAACGTGAGGAAACCGATCCTTTTTTGAAGCGACTGATAACAGGTGACGAAAAGTGAATTGTGTACAACAATGTGCTGCGCAAACGGTGTTGGTCCCGACGTGCTGCTTCGCCTCAAACGACATCCAAAGCAGACATTCCTCAGCGGAAGTTTCTGGTCTCAGTGTGGTGGAATTTTAAAGGTGTCGTATTTTTCGAGCTCCTACCACTGAACCAAACAATCAATTCGAATGTGCACTGTCGGCAATTGGACAGTTTGAACGAATCTGTCATCCAGAAACGTTCAGAACTCGTTCATTGTAAAGGAGCTGTGTTCCATCACGAGAACGCGAGACCACACACAAGTATGATCACCTGCCAAAAATTATTGGAGCTTGGGTGGGATGTGTTACCACACCCAGCATATTCGCCTGACCTTGCGCTGTCAGATTTTCACTTGTTTCGCTCTCTTCAACAGTCCTTGCGTTGTATAACGTTCAATTCAAATGAGGCTGTAAATCAGCACCTTGTAGAGTTTTTCGCCACGAAAGACAGGTCCTTCTATGAACGAGGCATTCTGCAGCTCACTGAAAGATGGCAAAAGGTTATCAAACAAAACGGGCATTATATCATTGATTGATCTTTGTTCTTTCTATCAATAAATGACCTTTGCAAAACATGGCTAAAATATGCCATGACTTTTCCGACAACCCAATACAATCCAAACCTGTGCAAAAGTGATTTTCATTTGAAAGAATGTAAATTAAGGCGACTGGGGAAACAGCCTTTGAGCACAAAATAGGGATTACAGATTTCCGAGTACCCTACCCTTAACAACCCTTCCCTTGTGTTAGAAGCGCGCCCAGTGCGACCGAAGCCGTTAATCCCGAAGATAATAGTGAACGCATACCACGTGTGCAAACTGATTTAGGAAGTAGTCAGGAGGGTGGGGCCTGTGCGGTCAAACTGCTTTCGGAGCAATAGAGAGAGTTTAACGTGATCGAGCCTTTTTAGGGATGGATGACCTTGAACGCTCAGAGCACTTTCAGACCGCTCGGAGGGTAAAGTGGGAAATTATTGTATTAAAACGTCCTCGTATAATATAAGTTGGGCACTACATAAAGTACCTTCGTTATTAGAGTATTATTTCGTTTCAGCAGAATTAAATCAATACAGAACTTACTTTTCAACAAAAGTAATTTATGAACAATAAAATTTTAATTTACGCGAAATAACTTGAATGCCATATTAGAAATTCATAAATAGTGGTAAAATTAAAATGCACCACCAAAATAAAATGTCGATTGTACGTTGCACCAACCGAATCTTATGGTAACAATCTGAAACACTGCGGCATGGTAAACGTGCTATAAAATAAAATACTGTACTTATCGTGCTTCCCAATGCTACATACAGTGGTGCTATAAGACACGGTTTCTTTTGTTTTAATTTACAGTTTGCAAGCCACCTGAAATTAATAGACATGTTCGCATTGATCCTGTGCCAATGTATAAACAAATTTAATATGATATTTACTTGATGGACATTCACTAACTGATGATTGTTACCGACGTTTCCCTAAAGTTTGTTTTACAGAATTTCTCAAAATTAGCATGAAAAACCAAAAAGGCACGTTACTTATTCTATGTAGGTTAAATTGAAACGAAATGATATTTCCATGCTAGTTGCTTGTGCATTAAATGTACAGGAAACATTAAACTAGTGCTTTCTGGTTTAAAAAGTATTTTGGCAATTACAAAAAATTAAAATACGAATATTAATAATGTACCATAAAATTACCCTTTGCATAAAATTGTGTAATATCATTTCTTATTGTGTTGGGATCATGATCCTTACGTGCTGCATTTAATATTAATTGTACTGATAACTACAATCATTATCACAAAAATCAGCGCCCCAAAAAAAGGCGTCGGACTGAAATGAGATTTTAGTAGTTAGTTAGTACATACTAAGGACAGAAGTTATTACAATATCATAGCAGCGCGACGATTTCTCGCGCACATACGGTACATATTCCTGTCAGTGTTAGTACCGCGTCGGACCACCTCGTGCTCGGATGCATGCGGTTTACTGTCCGGCATGTGGTCAAAGAGACGCCCTATGTTATCCTGGGACAGATTGGCCCACACGTCTTGCAACTGGCCCTCTAAATCACAAACAGTGGGTCTTGGAGAAAGTTGGTGTCCCATCTGGTTCCACACGTGCTCGATGTGCGAGAGATCATGCAATCTAGAAGGCCTCGAAAGCGTCTAAGAATGACGTACATAATCCTGGTAAACACGAGCCTTGTGCGGACTGGAGTTACCTTGTCGGAAAATGGCTCGGGGTCGCCCCGCCAGAACAGGCAGCACATGGGGGCCGCAGGATTTCTTGCACGTAGCGCTGGGCTGTCAACGTCTATCGGATAACTACGAGGGAAGTCCGGCTGTCATACACGATGGCACACCAGACCATCACACCTGCAGTTCCGGACGTGTGCCGCTGTACAGCAAGGTTTGGGTTGCAGCGCTCACCTGCGGTCCTCCACACTCTAACACGGTGGTAGACTGTCCCATAAAGAAGTGGGATTCGTCGCTGAACACTATACGTCGCCAGTTCGTAGCATTCCACGTTTATCGCTGCTGACACTACTGTAATCGACGCCAACATTTCCACACGACTGGCAGATTCGCCTCTGCCAGTCGTGTGGAAATGGTTTTGGCTGACACAGGAGTCCCTTCTGCAGCGGCCACCTGTCTCTGGATATTGGACAAGGGTATCTTTGTATCTGCGCGTGCCGCTCACACGATCCCACAGTCCTCTCTGCTGGTTGTGTGTCTGGGTCTTCCAGAGCCATTCGTCTGTGTCTAGGTGTATTCCCGTGTTCTTTGCTGGCTAAAATGGAGACCGATTCGGCGCGCCGGCCTCCCTGCCGTTTTCATCCCGACGATACGGCCTCGTTCACACCTCTTCAGTTGCCCTAAGCACATGTACGGCAGCTCCTCGGCGTGTCTATCGCTCAGGGATCTCGCCTGACTCTTACCGTGAGCGTAGGAACGAATGTTGAGTACCCTGCACGGCGGATTATAAGCCCTAAGGATTGCGATTGCAGGCCCGGTCTTGGTCTCGCGCTAATGCGAAACCACACGAAATTGTTATATTTTGCATGTCTGTCCTCCCCGTTGCTATTCGCGGAGTTTCGCATAACTCGCACGATGTTTTCTTTGTGCGCGTATATTTATGGCAATTAGTGTATAATAACGAAGTATTCAGTAATCATTTCCAAACAAATATTAGGTATAAAATTTCCAGTAATTATTATTTCTCCGGACTATAACCTCTCAAAATTTTAACTTGAAGGTAGTGGATTTCTACCTACAAATTCTTCTCGCAAGTCATTTGTAGTTAAGAGAATAGTATGTTATATAACAATTCCAAAGAAATTCATTCCCTTGCAAAGACTAATGATGACATCTAAAACCAAAATTCACCAAACAGAATAGGGCGATTAAACGTTATTTTAAAGATTTACAATAATCTACCAAATCTCGTTATTGTCGTAAAACATTTCTTGACCGAATATATTTGTTTGGAGTCTACTACTTAGGAACGTATTTATTTCAGGAATACAGTCTTTCAGGGATAAATTGTTGGACTTAGTTTCTGCATTTCGATTTTGTAGCAATTGTGTTATCAAATTTAAACAATTAATCGTTTTGAGTTTTGAATATTTCTATTCTCTATAGAATATTTCAATTTGTCTAAAGGTAACAATAATCGAACATCTTAATAAGAAATTTCGGTCTAATTTGCTAGGTAACAATTCAAAAATGGTTATTCCTTTTCCTGAGAAATTACTTATTAAGATGAATCTGAGTGGTTTTTTATCTATTTTGTGACACTGCATGTTCTTTCTGCTTTTTCTCCTATTCCCAATTATTCTATATCAACGAAGAATTTTCTAAAATCTCTATCTGAGACAGTATTGATCACCACGGAAACCTTCAAGTGCAAAGAGAAAAAGGGCCTGCCTCCGATATTCTCTAAAATCACACATCTTAAAATTCCAAAAAGGAAAGGTACCTTTTGTTTCGCCTTATTTTAGAATATACAAAATAAAACTCCATTGCGGAAGAAAGGTTATTTTTTTCATTACTCCCCCACGTCCTCGTTGTGAAACGTCGTCAAAAGGAAGGAACAGTGTTGTTACGGTAAAGATCAAAAATTTTCTATTCAAATAGTAATGCTGAGCTCTCCCCAGAAACCGCATGTTGCTATTTTGTGACATGAACATTTATTTTATCTTATGCTAGATTAAAATTTAAACCATTTTGACAACATCTTCGAAATATTTCAATTGGTAACACTATTTTCCAATAGTCACTTGACGCTGATACTGATGGCAGCCCAGCTGTTCACAAACTTCCTATTTTAAAATATGGTGAAAACAATATAGCCAGAGTGAGATACAATTCAGTTTAAAACATTTTCTAAATTTTCAGTGTCTTTCCAGCTATAGATATGCGTCGGAGAAGGGTATTTTAGTGAAAGATTTATAATTCATAAGTAACAAAGCTTTCTGTTAAAATGACGTCATATCAGATGAAGTGTCAGTAACACAGACTCAATATTAAACGCAGATTGTCATACTTTACAAAGCAAATCCAGTCTTCACTGCAGAAATTGAAGCAAGTAAAACGGATGTATTGAAAGCTTTCGTAACACACTGGGTGCGGTTTTCGATTCATTTCCTACCTAACAGCAAACACATTACTTCTGCTTCCTCAATTTCAAACAGCTTTTATATCATTTCAAATCTTTTACCGACATGCTTTTGAAGTTGTGTGCGAATATCATTGATGTTTAGTTAATCATACCACAATATCGGGATATGAGACTATTTTACTTCAATGCACTTAAGCTATTAACTTGAGAGCAGCATTTCACAAAGTGTTCTGTTAGCGAAATCTAATATACCGCTCTATATAATACGAAGTATATCAAAGATAGTAAGAAATCGGTTTAATGGTGTATAGACTAATACAGTACGTATAAGCGAGCTTTCACCACTCACGGGTGGCTTCTTCAGGATACATATATGATATAAACAAAGCAGTGGAAACTTAACGATAGAGAGCAATTCAACTTTAAAGATAAAACAGTTACAACAATAAAAGATTATTACTTAAAATTTATTAATTTGAAATTTAAAAAAATAAAAGCCTTTATTTGAGGACTATATAGTTTTGTAGGAGGACCTGTCGTCCAAATTTTAGGTAAATTCGCAGGATTTTTCCTAAGGTGCTGTACATAAAATACGTCACAGATTACAGGGGGAGGGCGGGTTCCTGAAAACCGAACCCAATGTGACATGGGGAGAGAGGGAAGTTTAATAATTCAGACGTCCAGCGGCAAAAATACAGTGGATGGTATTTCTTCGTTTTCTTTTGTCCTTTTTAGAATGTCTTTTGTAAAAAAAGATAGTGCTTGCGTTACCGGTTTGTTCGTCAGTCCGTCTCTATATAAGATACCTCTGGAACTAATAGTCCGATTTGAAAAATTATTTTTGCATTATGAACCTTAAAATGTTTGAACAATGATGCTTTCTTTTCGTTTTTTTACGATACAAACTGTGGCCGCTAGAGAGCGTAAACCCAGATTAAATCGAATTCAAACACATTCTATTCCAAATTTTTCTTCTAAACATCCAATTCCAAATATACTTTTACCTTTCGATTCCATTCGTGTCGAAGAATATTTTAAGCATAGTCACTTATCCAAGTTACGCATAGATTATCCGGTAGGTGGCGTAAAAGTAAATAACTTTTCTCCAGATATCTCTGCTTCTAAAACACCAATTTGAAATATTTTTTCTTTAGCAGACACAGCTCGTGATGGGAATTACTTGGCGTACAATTTCTAATTTTTGGTATAAAATGGTTTGACAACGAGGGGCGTAAGATTTGATTTCCGCTTCTGAGGTATTTGCAGCAAAATTTGAGCTTCTCAAATCCCGATTGAAGAAATTCTTTTGTGAGCCGATTCTACTCACGTAGAGAAACCTTTTCGGAATGTTTTATTTTAAAAAGAATGTATGGTGTTTCCGCCAGGGGGCGTTGATATATATCCTGTTTTTGGCAATGTATCTAATTCTAATGGTCCGATTTGAAAAGATTCTTCTTTGTTGGACAGAATTTCCGGTACGACATGCTTCCAATATAATTTCAAAATTTTCAAGTGATTCATTGACTTTCCGCTAGGGGCAGTAAAGGAAAATTGCGCTTTCCCCGATATCTTTGCTTCTTAAACTCCGATTTGAAAAATTCTTCCAGCACAGGATACAGCTGCTGACAGGAATGTTTTTTGTTGTAATATACGCTTACTCCCCATGGTGGCCAAACCACCATGGAGTAAGCGTTAAATTTCTGCTTCGTAAGTATCTGCTGCAAAATCTCAGATTCTAGAACCCCGATTAAAAAATTATTTCATTGATTGATAGCGCTCATGTCGATAAAAATTTGAGAATATTTTTTTCTTAAAATAATGCGTGCTTTCTCCACCAGAGGGCGTAGATGTCTATCATATTTCTGTCAATATCATCTGCCTCTAAGAGTCAGGTTCGAATTTTTTCTTTGTTTGACAGCTTTTCCGGTGTAAAATGTTTTTCACATTCCAAAATGTTCAAGTAATGCACAGACTTCCGCTAGGGAGCGTAAAGATAAATTGAGGTTTCCACAATTTATTTGCTTCTAAAATTCGGATTTCAAAAATCCTTTCTTCACCGGATACTGCTCCTGATAGGAAATGTTTTGCATAAAATTTTTAATATTTGATAAACAACGGTTTGGCCATTAGGGGGCGTAGGAGTTAATTTCTGTAACTGATGTATTGCAGTAAAATCATGGCTCCTGAAAATCGATTGAAAAAATTATTTCGTGGACCGTTACCGCTCACATCGGAAACCTTTTGAAAATACTTTCTTCTTAAAATAATTAATTGTTTTCCCGCCAGGGGGCGTATAAGCATAAAATATATTTGTTGACATCTTTGCTTCTAAGACCTCGATTTGAAAAATTGTTTCTTTGTTGGAGAGCGATTCCGCTGAAAAATGTTTCGCATATAATTTTAGTTTTTTCTTAACGCAGATGTTTGCCACCAGAGGGCGTAAGATCATGTTTCCGTTTACAGAAATATCTTCAGGATCAAAAACCCGATTGAAAATTGAATTTCTTCGGTCAGATACTACTGTTTTCCACACCGGTTCCATTTATTTTGAATAGCTTCGGTAAATTTAATTCGCATCAGAACGGATTCAAAGGACGTGCGCATTACCCCAAAAATTCGGTGTCATCCTTCTTGTTTCTTCTTTTGATAGTTAAAAAAATGTATGAAACATTTCAGATTTCTGATGATGTTTAGCTAAATCATAATCTTAAGTTCTCGTATTTGTACTACCAAATCTATTGTGTTTTGTAGATTGAATGATCGGGAGTGTTGCAATCTTGAATGCATGAGTTAATTCGTAGGTCTTCATTTCAGAATGTTTAAATTCGGGTAGGAGTAGGCAATAAATTATTGAATAAATAATGAATAATACCTGAAGGAAAGGTGTAAACATGTGGAAGATTCCTTTAAATAATTATATGTTTTCTCTCTCTGTGTTAATGGATTTCTTGAAGCAGTCGTCAAAAAATAAGGAGTTCGAGGAATTAGGACGCACTTTTTGGAGAGGAGGTGTCAACAATCTGACAAAATGTGACTTGGGGGAGGGGGGAGTCAAAAATTAAATTAAATTCACGGACGTATTTTATGGACGTTTTCTTGACTATCCAAGGAGTCAAGTTTGCTAATTTAAAAGGAAAGGTGAAAAAGAAACAAGAGAGATGACACCGAATTTTCGGGTGTTATAAGCACGTCTTTTGATTCCGTTCTGACGCAAATTAAACTTTAACAGCAATATCTGTGGGATATTACAGCAATATCCATCAGATATTTGCTGTAAACGGAATCGTTATCTTACGCCCTCTGTTTGCAGATTGGTGCGTTAAGAAAAACATGAATTTATACGAGAAACATTTCGCACCGGAAACGCTCTCCAACACCGAAATAATTTTCCAAATCGGACTCTTAGAAACTGAGACATCGACAAAAATAAGATGTGACTTTACGTTCCCTGGTGGGAAAACCATGCAGTATTTTCGGAAGAAAGTATTATCAAAAGGTTTTTCCATATGAGCGGTATCGGTTAAAGAAAAAAAAATTAGTCGAGTTTTCAGGATCACTGATTTTGCTGCAAATACATCAGAATCAGAAATTTAACCTTATGCCCCGTGGTGGCCAAACCATCTTTTAGCAAACATTAGAAATTATGTGAAAAATATTTTCCATCAGGTCTTGTATGCGATACAGGAAGAATTTTTCAATCCTAGGTTTAGAAACAGAAATGACGCAGACAACGCAATTTACTTTTGTGCCTCTTAGTGGAAAGTCTATGATTTACATGAAAATTTTGAATTTATACGGAAAACATTTTGCATCGGAAACACTATCCAACAAAGAAGGAATTTTTCAAATCGGAGTCCTTGAAGTACAGATATTGACTAAAATAAGATACACATCTACTCCCCTTGCGTAGAAACCATGCATTATTTCAAGAAGAAAATGTTCCTAAATAGTTTGTCGACCTGGGTAGTATCGGTCAACAAACGACTATTTTTGCAATCGAGATTTTAGAAGCTCATATTTTGCTTCAAATACATTAGAAGCGGAAATTAAGGCTTACGACACCTGGTGGCCAAACCATTTTTTTACGAAAATTAGAAATTATGTGCAAACGATTTCCCATCAGGAGCTGTAACCGGAGAAGTTTTTTCTTTTTTATTTTACAAATCGGAGATTTAGAAGCAGACATACAGGGGGAAATGCAATTTACCTTTACGCCCCCTAGCGGAAAGTCTATAAATTACTTGAAAATTTTTAAATTATATGAAAAACATGTCACACGGGAAACACTATCCAACAAAGAAAGAATTTTTCAAATCGGGACTCCTAGAAGTAGATATATTGATAAAAATAATATATACAAATACGCTTCCTGGCGTAGAAACCATGCATTATTTTAAGAACAAAATGTTCCTAAAAGGTTTGTTGACATGAGTAGTATCGGTATACAAACGACGTTTTTCTCAGTCAAGAATTTAGAAGCTCATATTTGCTGCAAATACATCAGAAGCGGAAATTAAAGTTTACGCCCGCTGATGGCAAAACCATTTTTTTACAAAAATTAGAAATTATGTGCAAAAGATTTCCATCAGGAGCTGTATCCGGAGCAGAAAGAATTTTTCAAATCGGAGATTTGGAAGTAAAGATATAGGGGGAAACGTAATTTACCGCTACGCCCCCTAGCAGAAAGTCTATGAAATACTTGAAAATTTTGAAATTACATGAAAAACATATCACACTGAAAATAATTTAAGAAGAAAATATTCCGAAAAGGTTTATCGATGTGAGTGGCATCAGTCCACGAAATAATTTTTTCAATCGATATTTCAGGAGCTCAGATTTTATGGCAAATACATCAGAAGCAAAAATTAACACTTACGCACCTGGTGGCGAAAGTATTCTTTACCAAACATTTGAAATTATATGCAAAAGATTTTCCATCAGGAGATGTATCCGCTGAAGAAAATTGTTTTGAAATCGGAGTTTTAGAAGAAGAGATATCGGGAAAAATGTAATTTATTTTTACACCCGTAGCCGAAAATCTAAGCGTAATTTGAAAAAGTAACTATATCTAAAATATTCTTCGACATCAGTGGAATCGAAAGATAAAAGACTTTTTTCAATCGGATGTTTAGAAGCTAATATGTACAATAAAACGTATTTTTGAATTCGATATCATCTGCATTTACGCCCTCTATTGGCGAAATTGCACATCGTAAAAAACTTAATGAAGGATCAGAATTCGCATATTTCAAGCTTCCCAACGCAAAATGAATTTTGCAAATCGGACTAATAGTTGCAGAGATATCGTGGGTAGAGGCGGACGGGCTGACAAACCTGTAACATAAGCACCATCTTTTTTTACAGTAGTGTCCTAAACAAGCTTTAATTTTATGTATCTCTTTTTTTTAATATTAAAGTGCATCTAAATGTGTTTTAAAATTCTTGAAAGTATTAAATGATAAATTCTATATGCATCCATTAGTGATCAAATATTAATATTAATGATAAGAATATTTTTGTGCAGGTTCTGGCAGCACTTTGGTTCCTTAATTTTTGAAAGATAATACAACCCATCTTTCATAATCTCTAAATCGCAGTTACCGTAAAAAAGATATACTATTCAACAGCATTTAGGCTTTTGTGTTTCGTTAAGACTTCCCATGCTTTAAATTTTCAGAAAAAGCATCATTAACCTAGTTACTCTTTGTAAATATTTGTTTTCAGTTTATATCCTGTCTACCCAGTTCGTTGCAGACAATTCGCTGAATAGAATTTCTTCTGCAAGGAAGAAGCTTCACGTTTTGAATGGAAACAAAATATACATTCTACATCTATCGTGCACTATGCAATCAATTCTAAAGTACAAACATTTTTTTAATGAACGTTTTCGACCACCGTGAGCAACTCAATGAGTTATAAACAGTATCCAGTCTCTAAAATAGGGCGACTGGTCCCAGGAAACGAGAGAACCAATGCCATAAGACAAAGAGAACATCCATGCCTCACCGAGATTCGACTTGGACTCTTCACGGACGAATGACCATAAGCCATCTCTTAGACCACTACGCCATAGGGGCGGCTACAATTAGTTCAAAAACTGGAGTACTGACTATACTTTCGTATCTAAAAGAAGTTAGAATGTCTTTTTCTTTCATTGAAAAAAAAATACTTATGCATTTGAACCAAAGATTTTGTAACTGCTGTGCTGTGTTGCTCTCGTGACACACAAATGTACTGATTAAGTATCGGTAAATATATCGTTTTGCAGATTCTTTAGAACAAAAGTAAAATGAATTAGGAAATTTAGCTTGAAATACACTGAACTGCTCTCAATCCTCTAATTAAACAAACGTTCACAAATTCAAACAAGCAGATTTATTTGGACGTGCAAAAATTAAGTATGACTGGTCATCTATTCTGCAAAATGCGTCCGTCTTTCCTTAAGCAGACTTACACATCATATTTTCGCTTTCATTACCGAAATTATGGTAAATAAGATTTCTGTAATTAATATATTGCGTATTATACATCACAGTAGTATGTAGTTGCAGTAATTATTGGAAAAATGCGCCTTTTAAATATGAAAGTGAAGTTACGAGGGAAACTGCATCCACAGAAGAGAAGATACTAAGGTACAACTCTCGCTTTTTGAAGAGGGCATCATTGGTCGGACATGAAACTAGAATAGCGTCAGTCACGTGATACGGTGCCAGTGGCTATATAAGTAGTACCGCGGAGGGATATGTAAACTCATAAAAGCCGCCCGGTGGCGCAGTGGTCTAAGGCGTTGGCCTCTGATCATTCGTCCGTAAGGGGTCCGGGTTCGAATCCCGGTCAGGCATGGATGTTGTGTTTGTCTTACGGTACTGGCTCTCTCCCTTCCCTGGAACCAGTGACCCTAAATTAGCGACGGGCGACTGCTTATAGCCCATTGAGTTGCTCACGGTGGTCGTTAAACCTCCAATCAAAAAAAAAAAAATTATAAATATAAAATCGGTGGATTCTCATGGTTACGGTTTCGATGCTTTAGTTCTAAATACATACAGTATCGCGTCTCCTACTTTCTGACTGTATCAATGATGTATGTTACATTGATTTCATTAGACATTATTTGCTTGTTTTAGGCTTCAACAAAATATGTGAGTTAAAAAATAAATATATTGATCAGTTTACATCCTCTTCTCTGCAGTAGTAATAACCATTTTTGATCAGGGTGAAATCTTGATATATTAGTGATTTACGTTTCAGGGTTCTTGATAACACAT
The DNA here is from genome assembly GCA_039090855.1 of Macrothele yani. NCBI lineage: Eukaryota > Metazoa > Arthropoda > Arachnida > Araneae > Macrothelidae > Macrothele > Macrothele yani. Next base: position 23,038,959 of record CM077034.1, read on the forward strand.
TTCGAGTGATCTGAATTTTAAAGTGCAGCATAAAGTTGGGAAACGATGGGTGATTCACTTGATTTTTGAATTTAATTTGCTCCATATCTTTCATAACTATTATATTCTGTCTTTATTAACACGTAAATATTAATACAAATTTGTTACATATTTAGCTATCGTAAATATTGTCTGAAAATTTGTTACATGTTTAGCTCCCACTAATATAGATACTTCCTTACAAAACTATACTGTTGGTCCAGAAAATACCAGGTTATTCTGAAGTTCTTAAACATGTTCAGATGCAAATATCTCCTCTGATGTCTGTAGGGTGAAAACCGCGTCCAGGAAATTCCCACGTGGGGAAGTTATCTTCCATGAAAAATATTGGTAAATGCCATTTAAAGATGAAGATGCTCCCTCCTCTGCAAAAAACTCTTCGGAGTTAGTGGGGGTCGTCTGCTTAAAGTCGATTGTGTTTCTCAAGATGTTCGTTACACCTGCAAAAAAACAACAACAAAATATCTTGCAAAGTATCATGGGTTCCCATGGACAAATAAGCTTTTCTAAATATATTTACTTAAACATCCCTGAGAAACATTTCCGTATTGATCTAATGACGCAATGTAGGACACATTTCTTTTAATTATCAGTAATTAATGTTTTCGTCATACCCGTTGCACCATTCTAATAGAGAAACTAAACAAATTTCTGATATCAGATTGTTTGTTTTATTTAAATAAAACTACATAAAAGAGGCAGCCCGTCTTCTTGTAATTTAGGAATTTGCAGCAAAAGGGAGCATTTCCAATTTTTAATCGATGTTTACTTAACATGTTTACTAATCTAAGAAATCTATGCCGGATCGATTGGTGCAAGAACTAGGCAGATCCGATAATAAATGAGTGAGACATTAATATTTTGGGATTTGCTCCCATCACGGTACGGTGCTAATACGATGCAGACCGATGAATAAAATTCCAATATTTTATGTTTTTATTGACAAATATATTTGTCAAGTCGTTTTACAGTCATTAAACACATTGTATTAAGAGTATTTAGATTTTCTATTCTTTACTAAATGCGAAATTTAATGAAATTCATGACATTTGGTGTCTAAAAAGAGGCAGTTCCAATTTTTTTATATTTATCCTATGTTCATTTTTGGGACCAAACATACAGAAAACAAAAGTATTTATAACAGATATGTTATCTTTACAAAAACGAATTTTATGAGAATTCAGTTAATCGTATTTATTATAAACAGTTTCTAATTTCCCACAAAATGTCAAAAGGGAGCTACCCCATTTTCTTGCAATCTGATCAATTTTTGATTTCGCTTCTGGAAGCGTTTCCGGAGATTTGGATACCATTTCATCAGAGATTAAATGAATTTGTGTACCGTATTGAAATAATATACTGCACAATAATATCTAACATAACACCAAAAGATGTTTTACTTTTGAACCTGCTAAACGAGCCTTTACGTTAACAAAATCTTAACATTACAGTGTTGTCATAGCCTCACTCTAGATTTGTAGCAATACAAATGAAATATTGCTCAGAAAAATAAACATAATTTTACCGACAGTTTTATTCTGTGGAAGTAGAATTCCTTTTATCAGAATATCCACCACAGATTACATAGGCATGCCATGACTGTCGCAAACATCAAATATTTTAATACTCTAAACTAGGTTTAACGTGAATACTGCTGAGATTAGAGCGGTAAAGCAATTGTTTTTCCGAAGATTTCGTAAAACCCGAAAACTACGTGAACATTTATTTCTCTTTGGTGAGAGAAAAACACTTTATTCATTTTGTGGTGCACCTGTTGCTTATATGGTTAAAATATATATTTGAACTTGTTTATCGTGTTACATTAGTTTCGCTGATCAGACTCTCAATTCAGATGAAACATTGTCGTCACCCCTTTCTTTTTAATATATGTTCTGGAGAAACACCGCTTTTGTGTTACAAGTGTGTCCTACTTTATCACTCACTATGCTAACGATAGTATGCGCAATTTAGAAATAAGTCGTACGTTATCACTCCGAACGAAAAATATAGGACGTGCTATATTAGAATTTCGTTTTAAGTTATCACTGAATATGATATGATAACAAAAATAGTGTAAGATATATTTCGTCGAAGAACAAAAAACCCTGCTTCACCGTAACAATGGTACATGCGCTGGAGTATCACCCAAATGGGTTTGTGTTTGAATCCCTGTGAGGAGTAAATGTTGTGTTTATCTTACTGCACTGGATCTCTCCCTTCCGTGGAACAGGTGGCCTTAAATTAGGGATGAACGACTGTTTATAGACCATCGAGTTGCTAACGGTTGTAGTAAAACCATCAAACAAAACGAAAATAATATTGGCATCTTGGCTGCTAACGTGTTTGCACTCTGCGGTTAGGCAATTGTATAACAGAAACTTGAAACGAAACTCCGTATTGTGCACCATTAAAAAAACTAGGGCACTGCTTTGAAAAGATCTAAGGGTCGCCCAAATGAAAGCGAGAGTCGTGTAATAGGGTAGTTGTATAATTACACAAAGCTGTGAATTTGTGTGGTAGATGGCGTGTCATGTCAGGAAGCAAGCTGTTGTCAGGGGCACATGTATGTGCTGTTTTCACGTTCTGAGGCAAGTAGAGTACATAGGGTCGTGACATAGATACGTCGAAACAGGCCCAACTGGCCGTAGTGCAATTGTTGATGGAAGAAGGTGTTAGTGGAGCCGAAATTTTTCGTCGTATGAATTATGTATATGGGAATTAGTGTCAGCCACGGTGTACTGTGTTCCGCTGGTGTAGTGAATTTTGTAAAGGACATGTGAGCACGGCGGACATGACGAGACCTGGGTAAAGACACATGGCCATCCCCATTGAATCGATTGCTCCCGTGGACACCCTTGTGGATGAGAATCGCAGAATCCGCGAGCAGCAGCAACATTGTCCGTGGGAAAAGGGAACTTTTATCGCCATTCTCCATCGCCGATCGGGATAGAGCAAAGTTTGCGCAGAATGGGTCACCAAGCATCTCAAGGAGGAGCAGAAGACTCGGAAACCGGGTACTTACCTGAAGCATCAGCATCGTTACCACGCATAGGGGGGACTTTGTTTTCCGAAATAATGCCCACAGATGAAACTTGATGCCAGAACTTTTATCAGGTCAGAAAACGGATTAGAATGGAATTACGGCATCACAACTCTCCATGCCCGAAAAAAGTTACGTTCTCCTTTAGAGATTGAAAAGTGATGTACACGGGTTTTTTCGATGAGAATGGCATATTGCTGTTAGAATTTCTGGGCACAGGCAGTGCGGTCAAGGCAATCACGTACTGCAATACGTTACGCAACCTAAGGAGAACTATTAAGCGTAAGCGACCCGGTATGTTGTCAAATGGGGTTATTCTGCCTCAAGACAACTCACGCCCACATGTGGCTACAGTGTGCCAAGTTTGGCTGCTGAGCTTTCGTTGGGAGGTCCTCGACGATATCCCATTAGCTTCGATCTGTCGCCCTGCGACAGACATATCTTCGGGACACTGAAAAAAGCTCTCATGGGCCACCAGTTTCCTAACAACGCTAAGGTCAGTGACGCCGCACCGTTGAAGCCTGGTTCCACAACCAACCACAGACGTTGTTCGTTCAGGGTATTCACAATCTCGTGTTGCGCTGGGTCACATGATTGAACCAACAAGGCCACTATGTGTAGCGGGTATATCACCCATGTATCACTCTTACTGCCTGTGTGTTTACATATTCGAACCTATAAACCCATATGGCAAAACCCGACAGTCTCTGTTTCTTTTGGATGACCTTTTAACAATGAAATATCACAGCAGTTGTACTGCTTAGTAAAAATAAAAATTTGAATAAAAGACACTTTCTTATTTTCGAAATAAAATTCTGTTCATGTAAACCTTGTATTTTACGAGAAATTTCCTCTTTAGATTCTGTAACCACCAAGTACAGAGTCCATTATTTCCTCAAAATTTGCTGACGGTTTCCCTTTCGCTTTATAGTTGTCGTTACCGTGAGATATAACTCGATCTTTACTCAGTCTTGATATGCGCAGGTTTCTACGTATTGGTTGTAACGCTTTTTTATTACCAGCTACCATCGTAGCATGAAATTATTCAATAAATAAAGTGCATGCACCTGCCAAAAGTTTGTGATTGCAAATATTTAATATTATTATGTAGAATCATATAATGTTAACATCTGAATGACACAAGTTTACAGAGCGAAGTAACTCATATTTATTTAAATTCGCTTTCGCTGAACGAGGTCATTTCAAATACAAATGTGAAATTTTCTCGTTAACTAAATCCCACAAACGGCGTGAAAGCATACATGTTTGATTTTTATGGAAATATTAATATAAATGGAATAGCTCATATCGTGCAATTAATTATCAAGCCATGCATGTCAAAAGCAAATATTTCTACACATAGTATTTCGCTTTCAAGTTTTCTTTCTGCATTTATTACTCAGGTGACTTCCACAGCGTTATAATTATCTCACGACAATTTTATTTTATCTAAGCTATGTATTCCCCTGCTATACCTGTAAATATTATTCTATAATGGGACGAAAGCATTAGCAAAATAGCTGCTCGCAGTTTATTTTGCAAAATGCCAATTTGTAATGGGATTTGGAAAGTCAATTGTCCACCTAGGATCATAAAAAATATATGAAGTGCTCAATATGACCGTTCTGAAAAGAGTAAAGTTTTAATTTGTAAGTTTTCCTGTCTTTCTGTGAAATTCTGTGTCTAAATTCGTTATTAAATTTGTCGAGAAATGTGTATTTCAGTGTAACAGTTATCCCATTTTTTTCCATAAGGTGAAATATTGCTCACAAAATAAAATATATATCCGAAAGAACATAAAATAGAGTTTAGGAAATATTTTTATGTGCTACGATGAGAGTAGCAATGACATTAGTTTATATTTTATTACCTTTTGCTCGAATGTGTTAGGCCAAAATTGAAATATTCGAATTATCTGAAGATAACCTTGGCAAATAAGTCAATTTTCTTTTGTGATGTTTTCAGACTGACATTTCGTTTTTTTACGGAAAGTAATATGCGAGAAGATATTTATTTAGGAATAACCTAAACCAAATGTAAATTATGTTTTGCGTTACTGATCGCTAATGAATATAAAGAAAATTCGAATAAATGTTACGGTCAGATTGATCCCAAATTAATCATGGAAGAAGACTGTCTTCATGATTAAATGTAAGTCCGTATTTCATGGAACACTGTAATGAGGTCCCGAACAAGTACAATACTTAATTTTATATGTTTATGCAGGACTTTCAACAATAAAGGACTGCAGAATAAACTAAAACGCAGAGTTTTCCAATCAATTGTCTTTTCGTTTTAACCATATGTATACATGATCAAACGATTATTTAAATTTGCCTTTCGCCTCGTACAGGTAAAAAAAGGTTTAACATTGTATTTATTTTTGAAATTCTGAATCACACCTGACGTTTGGACGATATTTATATAGAAATAAATTATACAAAAATTACTGAGAGTAATAAAATCCAATTTATCACCTCCTATTTTTCTTTCTTCTTAATTATTTAACACATATCTAATGATTTAAATAAATTATTTATCTAGTGTGTTTATCCATGATAAATCCGAAGTTCACAAGTGATATAAACTTTCGAAAAGTCTTTCCCGTTATAGACAGGGCGCTATTGAATTATATTATCCGAATTTTGAAGTGACAATCCGACTTTTGGTGTAAATGTGACAAGGATGGTAAGTCAGATAATATCTGAAAACTTGAAAATTTCATCGTCCTGCAGTGTGACTCGAACCCGAAACTATAGAAACTTGGGACTTGAGTCGTTTTGGGTGGTGTAGTGTTTAGTATAACCGTAAGCTATCTACGAGACGCGGATTTGAGTCCCGCTCCAGGACGATGAAACTTTCAAGTTTTCGGATATTATCTGACTTACCATCCTTGTCGCATTTACACCAAAAATAGGATTGTCATCTTCAAAATTTGTATTACATGATGTAATCCCTTATTTCGTTAATGATTTATCTGCTCCTCCGATCAATCACGGGATGGGATTCTTAACCTCCAGATACGGTACACATGAATACCGTTTGCTTCGACTAACGAATCCTGTAATGGTTACATTCAAATTAATCGGAAACTTGGGACTTGAGTCATTATGGGTGGTGTAGCGGTTAGCATAACCGGGTGCTATCTGGGAGACGCGGGTTTGAGTCCCTCTCTAGGACATTGAAATTTTAAAGTTTTCGGATATAATCTGAATTACCAGCCTCGTCACATTTACAACAAATATTTGGATTGTCATCTTCAAAATTTGTATTATATGGTGTAATCCGATATTTCTTTCATGATATGTTATCCGAGTTCATTAAATGCAGCATTTACTGGTGGCCAAAGATCTCTCCATTTGTTTCCCCAGATATTTGTATTGAAGATGGTTTTCGATTCTTGGTGACCAATTGTGTGATCTCTGGAGTTTTGTGTTGAATGGGACACAAATTTACAAAAGGATAGAAAGAATTACAAAGAAACTTTCTTCTTCTCCCAACATGCAGTCAAACTACATTCCTACAGATTATTTTTATTCAGTTTATGGGTCTCCCAGTTTTCGATTAAACTGAGTATGTGGAAAAACGTTTAGATAACAAAAAGGCACGGTGAAAATTGATTTATCGTGTTTGTACATGTTCGTAATTACGATTTGTCTTTTTCCCCTCCTAAAAGTGATCTATGAGCGCCCATTTCCAGCAAATGACTTTTTTAATATTCTCAGTTATCATAAATCATGGGCATAATTTGTTACGTAACACACGCATAAACACTTTGGATAAACCATACTCTCGCCCGAGAGAGACTTCCTGCCGTTTTTCTTTAAAAAATCACTCTCAACTAGAACGAAGCTGTGCACTGAATTCCCAGTTCTCTATTGTCAAAAACCGATTCAAACTTTTTATCGTTCAAGCTAAACAGTTCAATACATATTAGGAAAATCTGTAACTTTTTTCGTGCCGATGTGCAAAACCTGAAAAAACAACTTCCGTTTTTGCACGATATTCAATAAGACATTATTTAAAACCACTGACTTACCAAAATATTTAATTTAAAATTAAAATACATAACAACATCGTAGTTTAAAACCATAAGACCTTTCAAGCACGCTACGAGCTCATCCTCAGATGGAGAACTACAAACTAATGGAACTGGTGTTTAAATTGCAAATTCTCCGTCACATGATTGAAGGATGCGCGACAAACATTTGTGTAAACAATCAATGAAAACTGCAAAAATGTTCTAGTGTAAGTTGTCACTTGAGTTCGAATAATCACTCCAGACAGCTGATATCCACGACTCTAGGATAAAGCAAGGGGTTTCGTCATTACAACAGAACAGGCCATATCCACGGATAAATAAACTTTCAGCAAAGAGTGTGGTGAATTTCGTATTTGCAGTGGTGACGACACAGGAATCCTACCAAATTGGTACATGAGTTCCATTCGAAGTCAGTTTGGATACTGCCGTTGTTTGCGCACCTCTTTTGACATTTTATCTGTGTTCCTTAATCCTGGTTCCCAATGTGCGTAATGTCGAACCTATGTGGACATTCTCTTCTAGGGACGAATCTGTAGTCAATAGAGGTATACGGTATACCCCAAATTTATGGTCGTTATTCGTAGGATCTTTTTCATTTCTGACCATGAATAGGGTATTCCTTGTCCTAATTCCAAAGGATACGTTGTTGTGTCGGCAGTGGTTCTTTAAGGCGTTAATAACATCGGGGGCACAGTCTATGGAACTCACAAATCTATTTCTAATGGGTTTTCTCTGTAAAGTCGTGGCTACTTGCATTCTAACCTTGTACATAATGTTGTTAACGATATTTTTCGGATAGCAGTGCGTCAAGGCAATTTCTTAAATTTTATTAAATTCTTGTTGGCGAAGAGCGGCAGAAGAGGAATTTGAGAAAGCTCGTCGTACGAGGGAATACAAAGCTGAAAGTTTGTAGTTTGCTGAGTGAGCCGAATTTCTGGGTAGAATTGTGGAATGTGCCGAAGATTTGCCGTATACCGAGTAAGAGATATTCTGGCTATTAGGGTTGCAAACTAGTTGAATATCCAAGTATGGAAGAAAATAATTGGTCTCGGTTTCAATGGTAAAATTGATTGTGGTACATTGTGAGGATAATCGATCAGAAAAAGTGTAAGTTCTGAAATGTATGACGGCCAAAAAACAAGTACGTCGTCGACGTAGCGGAGATATAGTATTGGCTGAATTGCAGATTTAGCCATAATTTTATCTTCTAAGGATTGTTGATGAGTTTCATCAAGTATAGAAATTCTGCTACAATCCTTAGAAGATAAAATTCCGGCTCAATCTCTAATTCAGACACTACTATATCTCCGGTACGTCGACGGCGTACTTGTTTTTTGGCCGTCCTGCATTTCAGAACTTACACTTTTTTCTGATCGATTATCCTCACAATATACCACAATCAATTCTACCATTGAAACCGAGACCAATTATTTCCTTCCATACTTGGATATTCAACTAGTTTGCAACCCTAATAGCCAGAATATCTCTTACTCGGTACACGGCAAATCTTCGGCACATTCCACTATTATACCCATAAATTCAGCTCACCCCGCAAATTACAAACTTTCAGCTTTGTATTCCCTCGTACGACGAGCTTTCTCAAATTCCGCCTCTGCCGCTCTTCGTCAACAAGAATTTAATGAAATTTAAGAAATTGCCTTGACGCACGGCTATCCGAATAATATCGTTAACAACATTATGTACAAGGTTAGAATGCAAGTAGCCACGACTTTATAGAGAAAACCTATTAGAAATAGATTTGTGGGTTCCATAGACTGTGCCCTCGATGTTATTAAAGCCTTAAAGAACCACTGCCGACACAACAACGTATCCTTTGGAATTAGGACAAGGAATACCCTATCCATGGTCAGAAATGAAAAAGATCATACGAATAACGACCATAAATTTGGGGTATACCGTATACCTCTAAGGACTACAGATTCGTCCCTAGAAGAGAATGTCCACATAGGATCGACATTACGCACATTGGGAACCAGGATTAGGGAACAGAGATACAATGTCAAAAGAGGTGCGCAAACAACGGCAGTATCCAAACTGACTTCGAATGGAACTCATGTACCAATTTGGTAGGATTCCTGTGTCCTCACCACTGCAAATACGAAATTCACCACACGCTTTGCTGAAAATTTATTTATCCGTGGATATGGCCTGTCCTGTTGTAATGAAGAAACACCTTGCTATATCCTAGAGTCGTGGATACCAGTTGTCTGGAGTGATCATTCGAACTCAAGTGACAACTCACACTAGAACATGTTTTCAGTTTTCATTGATTGTTTACACGCATGTTTGTCGCGCATCCTTCAATCATGTGACGGAGAATTTGCAATTTAAACACAAGTTCTATTAGTTTGAAGTTCTCCATCTGAGGATGAGCTCGTAGCGTGTTTGAAAGGTCTTATGGTTTTAAACTATGATATTATTATGTATTTTAATTGTAAATTAAAGATTTTGGTAAGTCAGTGGTTTTAAATAATGTCTTATTGAATATCGTTCAAAAACGGAAGTTGTTTTTTCAGATTGTGCACATCGGCACGAAAAAATTACAGATTCTCTTAATATATTGAACTGTTTAGCTTGAACGATAAAAAGTTTGAATCGGTTTTCGACAATAGAGAACTGGGAATTCAGTGCATAGCTTCGTTCGAGTTGATAGTGATTTTTTAAAGAAAACGGCATGAAGTCTCTCTCGGGCGAGAGTATGGTGTATCCAAAGTGTTTATGAGTATGTTACGTAGCAAATTATGCCCATGATTTATGATAACTGTGAATATTAAAAAATTCGGTTACTGGAAATGGGTGCTCATAGATTACTTTTAGGAGGGGAGAAAGAAAAATCGTTGTTACGAACATGCACAAACACGATAAAAAATCTTTCACTGTGCCTTTTTGTTATCTAAACGTTTTACCACAAACTCAGTTTAATCGAAAACTGGGAGACCCATAAACAAATAAAAATAAGCTGTAGAAATGTAGTAATTAAAGTTATATCGTAAAGTGCGCTTTTGAATTTTAGTGAGGCTATGACTGGACAAGTTGACAAACACTTCATTATCTGGATACACTATTTCGGTGTTATTACTATAGGTATAAGTTTGCTTATTCGTATTACCAGCTATCAGTTTTTGGAATATTTTTCAAAGGAAATTCTGTAATTCGATAACATGTTGACACTATGAACTGAAGTGTTTTTGTCTAAAGTATCAAAATCTGCTAATTTGTTAGCTAACCAAAAATGTAAATCATACAGTTCAAGTTCCACCTTTACAATGTGCTTCCGAGTGTCCTCAAATACAGCTCTAAGAATAGCACACGAATCATTGGCTTTCTTACAACGATGCAAAAAACATCAGAACACAACTCGAGCTTCATTAATATCCGTTACACGCGGCACACTAAACTTTTGTACTTCATACTTATATTTTTCTCAATCAGACGTCCCTGAATTTTGTTCTGTAACGATTACCTTAGCCTTCCTCTACCTTCCTTTACTACCACTTGGGCTGAAAAATCCTCATCATTCATTCTTTCAACATGGGCAAATTACCTAAGAATATCAGTCTCCTTTTTTTGTTTGTTTGTTTGGGGTTTTGACTACTGTGACGTCAATGCCTCAGCGGGTTTCAAATAAAGACCAAGCTCTGACGAATGACCAAACGCCATCGCTTAGACCACTGCAAAACCGGGGCGGCGTCTCCATCTTACTAAAAACATTTTGCGTCACATTATTACTTTGCAACACATTTTTTATTCCTCAAATTATCAGAGGGTGTATTGCCACAAACCCGCCGTGTGTAACACATCTCCCCAGCACACAAACGACTCGTATGTATTTTCTGTAGCATCTAGGTTTCACTGCCTTACATCACAGTAAGAACAATTACACTTTCATACACAGTCATTGGGACTTACTTGAGAACCCATTATTCCTCTTAAATCCTCCTACGGCAGCTGGTACTTATTTGAGAACCCATCATTCCGCTGAAATCCTGCTAAGGCAACTGGGACTTACTTGAGAACACATCATTCATCTGAAATCCTCCTGAGGCAGCTGGGACTTACTTGAGAACCCATCATTCCGCTGATATTCTCCTAAGGCAACTGGGACTTAGTTGAGAACACATCATTCCTCTGAAATCCTCCTAAGGCAGCTTTGACTTTCAATGAAAAATTCACTCACGTACAATTTCGCCAACTAATTTGTTCTTTCTGTCAATCATATTTCTTAAATATAAAAAAATCATTCGCCTGATCTATCTCTGTGCCATTAAGACTTATCTTGCATTCAGTGCTGTTGAGGAACTCCTCACTCAAAAACCGTAGCTTTGTTTTTTTCCATTTATGGTACCAGCATCTGATATACTCCAAGTCTCGACGAATTCGAGCTGTTTTGAGTGCCAAAGGCTGCGATACAGCACACACTAAACTGAAATATCAGTGTGCACGAGCTTCAGCTATGAATATATCTTAGCACTGTGCATCTTTCTGTATTTATTGCTCAAATTTCATACATTTTTAAATAAATAACGTCACAATTTATATTTATCTTTTTTCAGCTGCTCTGAGTACGTAATGTGCAATTCGAAAATCACTGAATTTTTTTCGTATTTGACTTCAAAGTCATTCCTTTCGTTGAAGGTTTTGTTTTTTTTCTTCGGCATATGAGGAAACATTTTTAATGTTCCAACGGATACATTCAGTTGCAGCTGAAAAGTATTATATATGCAATTAAAAATTACTGCTATCAAGTTGATATTAAAAACCAATTCCATAACTTCAATTCCATAAAGCATGAACTTTTATACCACACATTAAGATCAGCGTAAAAAAAAAGGTAAAACATCTCTTCACAAAATTCAGCACGGTCTTAAAATAGCTGAATTCCTGTAAGTTGGCTGTCAGACATATCTGAATACCTCAGTATTTCAGGAAAAGTACGTCATTATGCGAGAATTACACACTTTTGAAGCAGAAAAGTGCGTCACTGAACAACAAGTTTCTCAGAAATCTCGCGCTAGCGATGCTTGTATGACGCAGGCAGTTAGCAACGTTGTTGGCCAGGGAGTGGGAGACATTGAAATTGATTGGGAAAACCGTGCTTTGTAGTTATACTGTGAGCTTAAATTAGGGCTCTATATTGAAGCTATCAGCGGTAGTAATTATGATAGTTGTCCTTCTTCTTGTAGCCTCGGCTTTGAATCCTGCAGGGTCGCAGGTCCTCAGAGGATGTCTGAAAAATATGCCGATTAAGAATCTGAAAGTCACGCCAATTATGCTGGGAGGATGGGCCGATGACAAAGTGAATGACCCGCAGATAATCGATATCAGCGACTTTGTTTGCCGGGACATAAATAAAGGATCTAACTCACCCTATCGCGATAGGGTTGTCAAAATATATAAAGCCGAAAGTCAGGTAAGTACAGATTTAATTTTGCTCCTCAGTTTCTTTTACGTTACCCTAGGGTTAGCCAATTGCAATTTCAGATCTTCTTTCCTCTGAAAAGCTAGAAGACTTTGGAAAAACAACAACAAAATAAACACTTTTATGCAGAACGTGTGATGCCACATATCAGCAGCATTTTCTTAAACGTCTACTTCAACAGCACACGTCGTATAAGAATAATACCACCACCAATCTAATAATGGGAATAACCAACCTTGTTCCAGATAGCAGTGGAGAGACGGCATGGCATGGACGCAGTGAGACCCTGGTAGGTTGCACAAGGCACAGATGCTCATTCGCATTGAAGCAGAGCACGGAGGTGCCGGAGATGACGTAGTTGTGGGTCGGCACGTCTAACCTGTAGATCCAAAAAGTCCCACAATTGCTCTATAGGATTCAGGTCTGGCGATTTCGCCGACAAATTGAGAACGGAGACATCACTGTCATGCTACTGGATCTAGTCATGCACTCTCTTAGCTAAGTGGCATGACGCATTGTCTTGTTGGAGACACCAACGCCACAAGCTTATACGTCTAAAATGAAGGGATACATGTGGCCAGCGAGGATGGAGAGTTAGACATTGGCGTTCGTGGACTTATCCACCGGTACCAGCAGTCCCAGGTCATCCCAGGAAAATATCCTGTAGGCATGGACATTATTACCGTCGGCCTGTAATTGACCGACAATCATGTCCGGGTGTTGGTTCTCATGTATCTGAGGCCGTATGTGTCAGCGCCCATCAATTCTGTGGAGTAGGAACCTCGATTCGTCGGAGAAGGCAACCTTTTCCTACTATTCAACTGCCATGTGAGCGTTGTTCCATGCGAACTGCAGGCGTTGTTGATGATGGACCATGGTTAACATGGGCGCCTTGAGGCAGCGTCGACTCCAGAGAACCGTGCGTAGCACGGTTGGCTCTACGGTTTTGGGGGCACGTAATTCAATGCCCCACTGTTCATTTGCGTGATTGCTGCACACTTCCGCGTCGAGTTCACTTTACCAGTCGACAAAAGCGATGTTCTTCTGTGGAGTCCATAACCTTTGGGGGTCCACATTTATGTCGTCGGGAGGTATTCCGTGTGCCAGCGGTCCATTCTTGGTGCATCCTTACTACAGCACCTCGCGAACAACCCACGAAGTCTGCTGTTTCTGAGACGCTTCTACCCTTGCCGCGGTAGCCTATGATCGTTCCGTTTTAAAGGTACGTTAGATCACAACCTCTGCACATTGAGCTTACGTCACTCACTGTGGCTCATCGGTCTTAGCCGGCCTCCTATATAACCGTGTGGTCGACTTTGTCACGTTCACTCTGTGACGCCCCTGGGCACACTCTGATTCTGGGGGTGGACAAAATAATCTAATACGACCGTGTAAAGTTTCTGTCAATATTTGCAGATAGATTATTGTCAGAAAATACAATTTAAGTGACTCAAATCAATCTAAATTTTCCAGACGATCGAATTAATATACCCACCTTTTGTCTCCATTCCTGAACTAAGAAACATTGTTGATAAGAAATGCAACATGATTGCAATTAAATAAACTGTCTGTATAATTGGCGCCTTGTGTTATCGGACCTCTAACTCAACTGAATTAAAAATCATAATTTTTTTAAATAATTTTGGCTAAGGTTTGTCAAATATTAAGAATACTCGACTATAATTTAGAGCTATTTTTTATCAATATGCAAATTTTCATGTTTGGGAATACACGAATTGCAAATAAAATATCTACAGAAATTTTCACTTTTAGAAACACACAGCAGGATTTTTAGGTGATTCAACTTAAATTGTATTGAAAGACATTGGAATTGTCAAAATTGCTTCGTTTTCGAATCAAATGCCGATAATGTTTGTACCGATTTGGGAGAAGTACAAGATGCCGAGAGTATCAAAATTCTGTGACTACGAAGAAATGCCAATTAAGCTGGATCCAAAGTAACTAGAACGGTCGTTCTAGAAAAACTGAGAGAAAAATTACACTAAATGAAAAAATACATGTACAGCACGATACATGTTTTTTTTTTCAAAGTATCTTCCTTCGGATGGTATGCAATGGTCCCATCGTTCAGTTCACTTTTCAAAGCATGCAAAGAAGGCAATTTGCAGAAGCTGCTTTAGTGACCCCCTGTACAGCTTGAATAACGTCAGCATCTGTGTTAAATGTTGCGCCACGGAACTTCTCGTTCTTTGTTGGAAACATGCAGAAATAGAACGGAGCGAGGTTGGGAATATAGGCAGGCTATGGTATGATTTCAATACTGCATTTTGTAAGAAACTGTTGAATACAAGCAAATACACGTGGGCGGACGTTATCATGATGTAAGGTCCACCTGCCCACCAATTCCGCTCGCTTAATTGATATGCGTCGTTGCAGATATTTCACGACTGAAATGTAATACTCAGCATTGAGAGTACTTTATGGAGGAACGGCATGCTGATAGACTAAACCATTAGTATAAAAAAAATTATCATCACCTTTCCATCTGATTTGGTAAGGAGGACTTATTTTCGGAGGAAGAGAGCCTGTGTGTTTCCAGACACTCCTTGCGTGTTTCGTGAGGGTGTCCGATTAGTGGGCCTCTCTTTCATCAGCAGTGATTACTGTGTTAATAAAGTTTGCATCCTTTCCAATCATTTGTTTCCACGCATGACACTCCTGAACTCTGGCTAACAACGGGTCTGTCGTCAGGTGATGAGGTACCCATCTGGGACCCATGCGATGCAGCAGTAATTTTTCGCGTAGTATGCGAAATGTCGACGTTTTTGAAATGTTAGTTGACGTACTATGCGGAATGTCGACGCTTTTGAAATATTAGTTGACGTAGTATGCGGAATGTCGACGTTTTTGAAATATGAGTGAACGTAGTATGCGGAATGTCGAAGTTTTTAAAATGTTAGTTTACGTAATAAGCGGAATGTCGACGTTTTTGAAATATTAGTTGACGTAATATGCGGAATGTCGACGTTTTTGAAATATTAGTTTAAATATTGGTGTTTACGCGTCATTCGTCGGCCTTCTTGAAGGATTGCCTAAAAAGTTTCAACAATTCACTCCGTAACAGCACTTCCAAGTCACCCAGTCCTAGGAGAGTGTTCTTCCGATAAACGCCCTTTTTTAAGACATGGTGCCATCTAAAAATCGTTGCCTCACCCAAACATTTATCTATGTAAGATTGTTTCATTAAATCAACTGTTTCTGGAGCGATAATGAAATTTTTTCACACAACACATTTCTTTGGTTAACTCTAAATTACTTACCAGTGCAGCTGTATGGCGAAATGTAGACGTACATTAAACAGCTGCGCAATCCCAAAACAAGAATCGTCTCCACGGGTAATAACTGTTGTCATAGATACTTCCGTAATTTAGTTAGTCGTCTGTGTGTTTTTCCTCAAAAAAATTACTCTCACTTTTTATGGAACGGCCTGAATAACACTACTTTAAAGACAACTTGGTGGAAATGGTAGGTGAAACCAGCATGTAAAAAAGTTGCAAAATAAAATTATGTTCAGCTAGAAGCTCGTGAACTGTTCTTATACAGCTGTGGAAAGAAAGAGTCTTAAGTCGGTAGAAATTCCGGTTTATTTCGTAATGTTCATTCAGAGGTGAAATGGTCTTGTTGTACATCTTATAAAGCTTGCTCTATGAACGTGTAACACGTGACATTTCATTGTACAAAATTTCCATACCTTGTTTTCTGCTGGACTTCTTTTCCATAAGGTATTACATTTTAGTAATGCAGTCAGCTTAAATATTTTCTAACGCAAATATTATATCATCATCATCATCATTGTCAACCATTATCAATCCACTGCTGGACGAAGGTCTCCCCAAGTTTCCTCCACAACGGTCTGTCTTGTGCCAGTCTCCTCCATGTCACCCCTGTATACTTTCGAATTTCATCCACCCATCTCCCATGTGGTCTTCTTCTGGGTCTTTTCCTGTCCCTTGGAATCCAATCTAAAATTTCGGCTGTCCATCGATGATCTGTCCTTCTGGCAGTATGTCCAGCCCATTGCCATTTCAGGGATTTAACTCTGATCATGATGTCTTCCACTCTTGTCA
Source organism: Macrothele yani (assembly GCA_039090855.1). NCBI lineage: Eukaryota > Metazoa > Arthropoda > Arachnida > Araneae > Macrothelidae > Macrothele > Macrothele yani. Next base: position 23,055,608 of record CM077034.1, read on the forward strand.
TTTTTCGGATCCACGAGTTCCTCTTCTTATCTCTCCTGGTTACACCAAGCATGCACCTCTCCATGCTGCTTTGAGTTGTCTGCAGCCTTTGTATGTCTCTTTTAGTTAAGGTCCACGTCTCTGCACCATACGTAAGCACTGGAAGGATGCATTGATCAAACACTTTTCTTTTAAGACATAATGGCATATTGCTCTTGAAAATTATGCTGTTTCTTCCAAAAGCTCTAAAGGCAAGTTTTATACGCCGATTAATTTCTTCATCAATGTGACCCTCACTTGATATCTGCTGTCCAAGATAAACGTACGTGTCTGTTATCTCCAGCTTTTCTCCATCAATCGATAAATCTTCATTTCTTGTAAAAGCATTGAACATCACTTTTGTCTTCTGAAAGTTCATTTTTAATCCCACTTCTTTACTCTTGTCAGCAAGTTCCTGGATCATACTCTGCAGCTCTGATGGGGTAGTTGCAAAAATGACTACGTCATCAGCAAAACGAAGGTGGGTTAGATAATCTCCATTAATCTTTATCCCCTTGTTTTCCCAGCTCAGCGACTGAAAAACACCCTCCAATGTGGCATTAAAGAGCTTCGGAGATATGGTGTCACCTTGTCTCACTCCCTTTCCAATTTTTATTATATACAACTATTTAACTATCATGAAGTATGTTCCATGCACAAATATTTTCTTTAAATTTATTTCAGAAGTTTCAACGTACAGAAAGTTATTCGTAATCACCTATTCTACAGGAAATTTTTGCTTGATGAACTTATTTCAGTTTTTTTAAAGTACGATATCGTATATCACATTTCGCGTTCTCTATCAAAAACAACAAATAAAATATGTTTCATTGGTTTTTAACTATGATTTTAAATATCACTTGTGCAGTTAAGAAAAATATTTCCTATTCCAACACATCTATTCAAATATTATGAAACATATTTTTTAAAAGAACACTTTGATAAACTTATTTAGGTAATATTGCTGTACAGAAACTTATACGTAATCACATATTCCACTGCAAATTGTGTTTACTGGTAATATTTGAATTTTTATTAAACACGATATCGCGTATGATGTATCGCATTCTAACAACACATTTCGCTGGTTAACTCTAAATTACTTACCACTGCAGCTGTATGGTGAAATGTAGACGTACATTAAACAACTGCGCAATCCCAAAACAAGAATCGTCTCCACGGGTAATAACTGTTGTCATAGATACTTCCGTAATTTAGTTAGTCGTCTGTGTGTTTTTCCTCAAAAAAATTACTCTCACTTTTTATGGAACGGCCTGAATAACACTACTTTAAAGACAACTTGGTGGAAATGGTAGGTGAAACCAGCATGTAAAAAAGTTGCAAAATAAAATTATGTTCAGCTAGAAGCTCGTGTACTGTTCTTATACAGCTGTTACCTGTTCTTCTGTCCTTGCTAGAATAACAACAAAATCTGATGTTATGTGTCCCCGCAACTGTGGTGTCACGCATGTGAAGTATTCTGGGACATAAAACTCATAATGTAGAACAAAATGGGAAAAATTCTTTTAACAGGTCTCTGATCGCTCTTTACTTTGAAATCTGAAACATACTGTTCTAATATCATCGTTAGATATCTATTATTCAGAATATACGTGTCGGCCGTTCTGAACACAAATAAGTTCAGAAATTCAAATGGCTCGAGAAAGTTATAAACGCATCGAAACCGTGCAGGTGAGTCGAAGGTTTTGCAACATTAGGATCACTTTATGACTTCATACGTACCTTTTCGACGAAAGCTGACTAGAATTCAAAGTACAGGCCATCGTGTTGTATCATCTTTAGCCGTCTTCCTGCCAGTTCTTCGATTCAGCGGCGGTACTAGGTCTTGTGCTTCGAGGCGAAGGGCTCTTTCACTCCAACTGCCAACTCCTCCTGGTTGTTCAAGGGACGCCCCGAAGGATTTGGGTCATGGAACAGAACAAGTAGTAATCCGGGTAGTTCGCGACTTTGATCTTGGACACATGTCCGGTTCGCTCGCTAAGTATGAGGCCGAGCGTTCTACTCCTGTAGGAGATCGTGCATTCTGTTCACCAGTGCTGGGTCTATCTCCTCCAAAGCCGCATACGTCCGCTCCAGCTGTTCAGAATAGAAGTTAAGAAAGATTGTCAGACCATCTGGAAGAAATTCGCAATTTATTATCCCCTCGAAATTCCACCAGAGGAAGACCATCATTTTGTGCTTGAAGCGCTCACGTTTGGTAACATGTTCGGGAAGCTGGCCCGTGTTTAACCACTGCGGTTATGTGTTATGATTACGGATATAGACTAACTTTTCATCTCACGTAGCAATCGTCTTGATGAAATATTCATCGCGAGGTTTTCTTGAAGTTTGCTACACTCTTCCCTCGGCGGTTTGCTTCAGCTGGCGTCAGTTTGTGAGGGACAATACGTCAGCTTCTTTAGAACTTGCCGAGGTCCTGAAGGAGACGAACCACGGTGGTCTGTGATATGGCCAGCTCGCCTAATAATCTCCGAGTGCTGGTTGTCGGATTCACGTCTACAACCTAGCGCGTGGCCTCCGAATCTACGATTTGTGGCATACTTGACCTTGGCTGATCGGCGAGGTTTCTGTCACCTAAGCGAAATTTCTTGAACCATGTCGTTGTAATGCTGTGGTCCACAGAACCTTCCCCTTTCGCATGACAAATGTTACTTGCTGCTTGAGCAGCGTCATGGCCGAGTTTAAACTCGTAAGGCAAAAGTTCCATAAATAGCCGGTTGTGGCTGTTCATCTTTTAAGCGTCCCAACCACAGGCAGAATGACAGCATGCAATGCTGTTCACAGCAACCACTTCAACTTGATATCCCATTCGATTGACTTAGTGCGCGACTTGAGCCAGTTTAAACACGTGACATTCCTCCAGCAGCACATGCGTTTATGTAAATATTGCAAAACTTTCGACTGTGTAGGAATTTAGTCAGTACCTGTGTCGTTGTTCTTCAAAATACATCCTATATCTAGAAAGCTGGTAAACCTGTGTTCCCTGTAGGTAGTTTATGTACAGTTCGAATATTTCAATTAAGACATTACTAAAAGCATCGCTCAGAATTTAGTTTTTGGAAGATTTTTATTTTTGACATTTAGTTGTTCTTGATGACCACACAAAACTCATCATCAAAAACCATGGGTAATATTCCCGTAGGTGCCTAAAGCCATGGGGCATCAGATTAAAGTCGTTTTACATTGTTTTACTACCAGTGCATTGACACTCATCCGGTGAACCGAGTCATCCTGGGAAAGAGGTCTAGGGACTATGCCCGTCCGTGGCCGACTTCAGAGGGAACCATCTAATCATTCGCGTCTACACAAATCTCACCCGTACCTGATCTCTCTTCACCCTCGTGTGCGAGCATTAAAATAGGAACTTGGAAATCTTCTATAAATCGTAGCTATAGTTTTAGTCTTACATTTCTGATTTGGCATAACAAGATTAATGTACTAGTTTTTGTTGCAGGCAGGCTGCTTATACTACTGTTTTTTATCTTGTTTAATTTTTAATTCATTTCATTTTTGGCTACTTTTATTTTCGTTGTTACGGTGTTTGCTAAATCTTGCGAGTCGAAATCCTGCAGCTCTAAGTATGGTTTTTGGAATCAGCAAGGTACCGAATTCAGCAAAGAAATGATTCTTGGATGTTCAAACCTGTGTAACCAGGCAAGCTCAGCACATAAACATACATACATGCGAATTCAGTCATTTAAGAAAATTAGTTTGGAATAACAATTTGATAGGTTTGATTCTAAAGTTAAGGAAGTTTAATAGTATATATAATATGACAATGATCATGTCATGATTTAAAATAAACACAATTACTTTATTCTTTGCATATAGGTAGTTGCTGGAATGAATTATAGAGTGACTGTTGAATGCGGCCCAACTGAATGCAAGAAGAACTCTAGCACTGCAATTGATCAATGCGAATTCAGGAAGTGTGACGTAAGGAATTATAATTATTATAACCATAAATATAATGTACCACGAGGAACAAAATTAAAGTGAATGTTTGTTTCGTTAGCTATTCCAGAATATTAGTAAATGAAATCCGTTTTAACGACACTGTAAGGAAATTTCACAGAACAACACACTTGAATGTATTGAAGCCTGGCTTTTCTTTGTATTAGTACTAACAAGTAGTTTCATTCGATTTTACTATGTGGCTTAGGAATTTCGTAGGGTAGGTAAATAAAAGATTTTTCACAGACTTCTTCTCCGTCCCAGTAATTGACTTATGGACTTTTGCCGGAATTTTGTGCTTTTCCTAAACAATATAACGACTCCGTCGACACAAACCAAACAAGCCTTTTCTAAAACTTTCCGTTCCCTGAGACAACACTGAAATGAGACTTTGTACTCTCTCCATACCAAAGTCCTGCCTGCTGCCCTTTGACCTGCAAAGGTGTTTCCCTAAAATTCAAGAACTTATCAGCTTTCTACTTAATCGTGTTTCGGAGTTAATCCGTAACCAGACATGCGATCTGTAAACAGCCCTTTGACGCGAGTATCTCTCATTACCCCTTCTCACAGAAATAATCCCTTGCCACAACCAAAGTACAAATTATTTCAAAACACTTTGGCGTACTTATATTTTAACCCGAATCTAATGCGGCTAATTCCGCGTATTCGAACACCTGGAGACTAAAAGCATGCTTATCTCTTCAACGTTACCCCAAAACAGCGCAAAAAAGATCCACGTGAGAATAAACATATTAATACATATTAGAATTATCTTATCTTAACCGCAGTTAGAGAATTTTAAAAATGAGTTGAACGACCTCCCTCTCCACTAATAACCTAGGACAACAGGCAGCAGCCATCCCTGTTGTCAGGCAAAAGAACACTGATATAAATAGTATAAGAGGTAAATGTCTATACTGCATAAATAAGGTAAAATCCTGACTAGAACTTGAATGAGAATGAGGTTTCGCGGCGAACCAGAAGACAGCGCTCTGAAATAAAACAGTTTGCAAACCGTACATTTAGCAATAGCAATCAGTTTTTGAAAGATAAAAACATGTTCCCATCAATACCTCATCTACGCAAATATCGACACACAATGTTGTTACCTGATTTACTTTGATCACGTGACTTCTTATCAGCAGACTATGTATGAGTTAGTTAGGATTTTTTTGTTGATTGGAGGTTTAACCACCACCGTGAGCAACTCAATACAAAATATATCTCATTCAATAAAAATAGCAACTCAGTAAAATAAAAATAGCAACTCATTCGTCCGTCCCTAATTAAGGGTCACTGGTTCCAGGGAAGAGACAGTGCCCGTGCGTAAGACAAACCCAAAATCCTTGCCTCACTGGTATTCCAACCCAGACCCCTTCCGGACGAATGATGAGAAGCCACCGTCTAGACCACGACGCCACCTGGCCGGCTTAATTGTTATTCGGGCTTGTGCTGTATAGAAAGTGGTGATGCAGAAACTGCAGTTTCAAGTTGTTTGTTTGCTGAAACAAAGCGAAACTTGTCAATTGGAGAAGAGAACCATAATGCTAAATTCTCTTCAACGTTGTAGCTAATTGTAATGTAATAGGTTCTACCATTTATTCAAATAGTTAGAAATGATACACAACAGTATCATGCGGCCGTTCACTGCAACACATGCATTGTCGGCACTAACTACCTGAAAACATTTGTTTTATTAAGAAACGAAAACTTCTCCATTGGAATAATACTTCAGATTTTTTTGTGTAAGTGGACAACTGTTTCATCATTTTCAAGACTATGTATGTGAGATAGTGCGCAGTGGTGGAAGGCGGGTAGCGTAAGCATAGATGAACAAAAACAAATACAAAAGCCACGAGTCCGCTTTTTCTCGCCTGATTGTTCCCACTTCGAATACGGCTTCGCTAAATACCGTGTAAAACGTGTAGAAATGCGGAAGAACTTATTGCATGAACCACTGTAAAAATCAGACTTCCTTTACACCTTGACTTCCGTTCTGAATTGCCGTTCACAGCCTACATTGTAGTGATATTGAATGTCTACTATTTGTATGTTTCTTGCTTGTGTAAAGCTCCAAGAAACATCAAGATAATTTAAGCCACGTGCCAATTCAAAAAGGAAATAGGGTATGGGGACGAGAGGACAGCAATAATTGATTCTCACGTTCACGCGGAAAAAAGAAAAATCCAGCGAATACAATGGTATTCTTTGTAGATGATTCATGATACACATCTTCCTCATGCCAAGATTTTTGTGGGAGTGGAATAAAACAAAGAATAATAGGCATGAGAGATGTTCAACCACACTTTCATGCTCAGGAAACCATTCTTCCACCAGTTTGACTCTGTGTATCGGTGCGTTATCATCCTGATACACGGTGGCACTAACAGGGTCCAATGTTTGAGTCATCGGGTGAACCTGGATCTCCACAATTATCGCGCCCCTCAAGAACAGTCATCTGGCCGACAGACTGCCACGATATTTTTCTGCTCATAAGATCACCGATCCCCCTCCGTGATTCACTGTGGGCAATAAACAGTCTAGGGGGTAAGCTTGTGAAGGATGTCTCCACACATAAACTCTCCCAGCAGTGGGAAAAACAGTGAAGGACGATTCTTTGGAGAACAATACGCATCTCACATTGTCGAACGTCCACGAATTGCGCTGCTAGCAGTATTGCAACCGACGTTTTAGATTTATACTGGTGATCCTGGGTTCAGCGATAGAAACACGACCGTGAATGTTGATCCGGTGAAGCTCCCGACAAACAGTTTTCATGAAAACATGTGAGTCGCGGTGCGTGTTCAACTATGCGGTTAGTTGGGCAGCTGTGGTTTTATCTTCTTTGGCTAGCATCCGTGTCAGCTCCCTGAGGTCCCTGTAAGATAGATTCCTGTCACCTCGACAGTTAATCCTATTAGATATTCTTCGTGTCCCTTGCTGGTATGCCGACATGACCCTAGTTGACCCTAGTTACCTTGGCTCACGATATACAACAAAGTCTTGCTGTCTTGGACACAGATGCACCGGAGAGACGCGCACCAACGATTTGTGCTCTTTGACACTCGGATATATTTCCCATTATGTTGGGTGGATCGTATTGTTTGACATCCAGCTGTGCTACTACTCTGCTAATACAAGCTTCATACACCTCACTCGCTGATCGACTGCGTAATAGATGCAGTCAGGCCACCAGGTGGCTCGTACACCTGCGTGATACGTGGAGTGCTATTTGCGCAGGTGTTTCAGTTTCATTGTACACCCCTGTATTATCGGGTAACAATGAAATTAAGTTTCGTTACATCGCCTCATGGAGAGCATCCGAAAATAAAAGTTCAACAATGCCTTTGAAAACTGCCGTTCCTCATCTCCGTTACGTTGGTACGTAGTACTTGTGATTTATTTTACTACGGCCGGTAAACTTTGTACTTAGGATTTAGTTTACTACTGTAGGGAAATTTTGTACTTGGGATTCCCTTTAGTACTGTCGGGAAACTTTGTACTTGGGATTTTGTTTACTACTGTCAGAAAGATGCATTGCACAAAAAGAGAAACAGAGAGAATTAAGAAAGGTTTTTGTTTTCGTTTATTTCCGGCCTTCACAACACTGAGAGAAACGGAACTTACGCAATCACTAGTAGCCTTTATTCACTTGTTTCTATTGATTTTTGTCGCATCGCAATATCTTTACTAAATCACAAGGTATTTCAGAATCCAAGAGACTACTGAAACTCATGAGACACCATTCATATACACTTCTGGCCACCCATAATGCAACACTAAGAAGAACACGAGATAGCAAAGCCAGATTTACTGGACACATAACAACAGACACAAAGGTGAAACGATTGAGCTTACAGGCCCGTGCGACTTCTTGCGGAACACGCAGACATCAATAGTTCGTGTGGCCCCCATGGCTGGGAATGACGGCCGCTACACGCCGCGGCATCAAACGAAAGAGGCTTTGGATGTGGGCTTGGGGTATGTCGATCCAGGATGCTTCCACACATTGCCACAGTTCATCAGGCGTAGCCTCGGTTGGTGCTTGCGGGGCCACTCGGTTGCCGATCAGGACCAGACGTGTTCGATGGGCGACATATCGGGAGAACAGGCGGACCACGGCAGAAGTGACACCTGGTAGGCAGCGCATAGGTCCGGCACCACAACACATTTCCGCTACTTACACCCCGCCTTCTGTGCACCCTTCTTATAGTGCTTCTCGGTGGCGTGCCGGGCGCACATGATTTGCATATATCCTGCAATGCTAATTGTTTGCATGTCCACTCGCGGACGACGCATGCTGCGAATTTCAGGCCAATCGTATGCTTCCTTCTTGGTGTTGCATTTTGGGTGGCCAGCAGTGTATATGCAAATAAGAGTGAATTTACTGAATGAGATACATTGGGTGCCGTGTAAATTCTCCGGTGATGTATTGGGTGCCTTGTAAATAGAGGAGGCATGAAACACCTCTCAGACTGCTTTAGAAATAACTTTTCTGTGTTCACTTGAAATGGGGCATGGATGTACTTGGCTTAAGTAACCAATCAGTGAGTAGCATTACCGGTATTCTGAAATTCCCAGAATCTACTGTCACTGATTTTCCTTATCGATTGAAAGAACAAAATGTCACTTCAGTGAAACATTGTATGAGCCAGCAGAAGGTGAGTAATCATGCCAAAAAAAGGTAACCGAAGAGTGTGAAGAAACGATGCATTTCCACTGCCACAGAACTGGTTGTCTATATTGTACAAGCCATTTGAACGTCTAGATGCACCCGAAAAGTGCTCCGGGAACTGAATATTCATGGTTACCATGCAATATCAGCACCGTAGGACGCAGCACAAACTGAGGTACTACACTACCTAGCAATGCTAACTGCGGAATGAGCAGAAGACATGAATCTCCATCGCCAGTGACGTAGTTAGCCACATTGCACAAGCTTTTTGAACAGTTAAGTGCACCAGAACAATACGCCGGGAACTGAATATAGGCGGTAACCATACTGCATCAGCATATGCCCTTCAATGTTAATTGTAGGAAGCGACACAAACTGAGGTACTGTCCTGCAAAACATAGCTTACTGCGGAACATGCAAAAGGCATGCACCTCCACTGCCATAGACTTGGCTGGCGACAATGAACAATCCTCTTTTACGCTATATGCATAAGAGAAGTCCGTTGGAAGTGAATTTTCAAGGTTATCTTGCCATATCAACATAATGGGAGGCGTCACGAACTAATCTGCTATCCTACCAAAGAAAGCTAACTGCTGAATGTGCAGAAGGCATGCATCTCCATTGCCGCAGACATGGTTAGCCACATTGTACAAGCCTGTTCAACAGTCATACACACCAGAGAACTCTGTCTGGAACTGAATAATCATGGTTACCATGCTATATCAGCACTGTAAACGGCAGCACAAACTGTTGCGCTATCCTACCAAAGAAAGCTAACTGCGGAATGTGTAGAAGGCATGTACTGGCACAAACGTGGTTTGCGACCTTGCACAAGCCTTTTTAAGAACTACATGCATCACAGCAGTCCGTCGGGAACTAAATATCATCGGTTACAATGAGAGCTCAGTTGTCCATAAAACCCGTATTACTCTAAGAAAATCTAGGCGACCAGAGTAGCCTTCCCTCTTGCTTTCGTGGACAACAGAATTGCGGAACAGAGTTTTGTGGAGTGAGGAACCTTGCTGCTCTCTTTGTCGTTGTGGTTGAACGTATGTGAGTGCGACATTTGCCGAGAAAGTTTTGTCATTTTGGCTGCATTGCCCTTATTGGCAAGTTTGAAGACGGATCTGTGATGATGGTTGGCTGTTTCAGGTAGGAAGGTACCGGTCCTGAAGTTGTTGTGCCGTTCAACAAGATGTTGATCAGATTTCTAGGTTTTGCGAACATTTTAATTGGGCTTGTTTTTGGTTTGGACTGTATAACATTGGTTCGAAAAATGCACAGATTATAACACCCATTATTTCTGACCAGGAAAATCACCGCATACGAGTCTAATCAATTTCCGATCACATGATATGAGAAATGTTCCTGGGATAGCCTGATGCTTCGAGGCTACATGGCCACAGATTTCTTCTGGGGTCTTCATATGTTTAGTGGATTGAGGCCAAAGTGCCTACGTAGTGTCTTTTGTGTAGCACAGCTCACCACGTTGTTAGGTTGGTGATAATAACGCAATGACCATTTGATGTAGATAGAGAGTTGGGAAGGGTGAGAAAAATGCCAACGTTTGAATCCAAAGAGTGACTGCATTTTCTTCAAATTTCGATACTGTAAACAGCTAAAGGTGAAGTTGAACCTATTGTCTTGCTATTACGCCAAAATACGTTCGGCATCGAGGCTACAGATTATCGACCACGAGAACTATGTTCAACCATTACTAGTAAGGAACTTACTCCTATATCTGATAAATGGCAATTTTAAAATGCATAGGTATCATATTGATTACTGGTACACACTGCATAAAACAGCATAGTGGTCGCACAAGGGATTATTGTCCAGTATACAATAATTCAAAACAGATTGACTGATTATTTATCAGATATTCACATCGTTTATATTGTAACAACACAGACCCAAATATTTAGCATTTAGAAAATTTTATTCCTTTTTAAAACTACTAAAGGACTAAAACTGCGTTTATAGCACGCTAAAAGCAAGTTTTCTTTCTTCAAAAATCAGGATAGCTCAAAACATTTTACCTATACATGAATAAAGTGACATCCTTCCAACTTTCAGTAGTTTACAGTCCAGTTTCTAAGTTATGGTTTACAAACACTGCTTCAACAAAAACTTATTTCTATTATTTGGTTACAGTTAATTATTAGCTACTAGATATTGTGTTAAATATTGGTTCATAAATATTATGTTTTATTAATTTTTTAGCCACGTGAAAAGTGTGATGCCCAAGTTTATAGACAAGCCTGGTTGAATCGCACTGAGACTACTAGTTTAAAATGCGAAACCATTCAAGCTAATTGCTAAACTGTTTTATTAACCAAAACCTGTGCTGATTATATAGATCAAAACACAAAATGCAATTGATATTTGTCAGATGTATAGTTGTGATATGTATATGTAGGAACTAAAATAAAACCTAAGAGCATCAAATGCGTATATTTCATTGCAAATCACTGTGTTTCTTACTTTGATATTAACAGCTTCCTAGTTAGAAGACATAAGAAGAGTTAAATCACAGGAATCCTATGATCACTTAATAAGCACAAAAAATCATTGAAATACGCATTTAATTTTTAAATTTATTTCTTTTTTACTTCCCTCTTCCACATACTCACTTATATGTAAACGACACGCATTATTAAATGTGTCGTAAAACTAATATTTCTATTAAGGACAACACGTTAACTTTGGCAAGAGTGAACAATATACACATGTACGTATATTTGGTAAATGAGTTTTCCATCAGGTTACCTTTCAATGATTACGAAGTAATGGGGATGATCCCTCTCTACGGTTTTTCAATTGGTGTTTTCACCTCTAGTGATCGCTGCTCCACCCGTGAAGCATATTTGGTCTATATGTCTTACGGCAATAGCTATTTCCCTTCCTTAGAACTAGCGGTCGTACATTAGGTACTGGCGACTACTTATTATAGCTCATTGGGTTGCTCACAATAGTCATTATACTCCCAAAAATAAAATAAAATAAAATAAAATAAAATAAAAGATACCTTCATGGATCATGTGTCCTTCCATCAAATCCGCAAAAATATGCTAATAACATAAATGAATTCCCATCATCAAAAGCGGTTTGAAACCCTTTTCTTTACATGGGTTGAAAACAGTACAGTTTATTACAGCAGAATAAAAGTTTTAATAATATACAATCTTAAATGAGGTTAATACTTTTTTCTGTGTGGGTGATTTTCAAATGTCTTTGCTACATACTTTCTGAAAAAACACAGTTTTTCTTTATAACTAATTAAAGGCATTTGTTAGGCTTCTTTTACCGAAATTGGTTATTGGATTATAGTAATTACCTTAGATATGTAAATTAACTGAATTACAAATAAAAACCGTACATAACTGAGTTCTGTTTATCAAACTACATACTAGTAAGGACATAACCAGTACTGTAGAAATTTGGGTTAGCACAGGAAGGTTCTTTTACCACACATAGACATGCACCAGCAAAAAAGAAGAAACGATCCTGTTCTGTGAAAGCGGAAGCAACGCAGTTCGAGAGGGAATTTTCAAATCTTTACAGACCAGTAATCATGCAGTTTTCAGCATCATATTCTTGCGCTTATTTTTAACTCCAACACTTCATCATGTATATTACTTAATGTAAAATTGTATAAATGCGTTTACTTTTTGAGGACATCATTCTCAGTTCTTCTTTTTTGACGGATGGTGAAGGAGAGGAATATATGTTTGGTTAACCTTTAAACAGGTGCATAAATAAATTGCTCCAAAATATCTGAATTTAATTTAATACATATTCCTGTAATATTCATGTCACCCTTTCTTTAATTTCCGCTTTATTACAATTGGAAAGAAGTACAGTATTAGAAATATATGAAATGTCTCATTAGGATCTTAACGGCTGCATGCGCCGCAGCCGTAAGATTTATGGCCAGTGATTTATTCACGTATATATAACTATAGTGACAAAAGTCACCAGACACCCATTCAGAATCAAATGAAGGCATCTGCCTCGTTGTTAAGTTGTGCGGAACAGCTGCAAACGGTATAAACACCTGTCTGCAGCTGACCGCGCTCATATCGCTCTGCGAGGTAGAGTGAAAATGCCGCGGCAGGAGAAAACTGAATTTGAGAAAGGACAGATTGTCGGGTGTTATATTAGTGGGTTGTCCATAAGAAAAACCGAGAGGTGTTTAAACCTACCCAAGTCAGCTCTTTTGGATGTACTGAATAAGTGGAAGAGACATGGCGTGCCTGAAGTAGCAAAACGTACCGGCAGACTAAAGAAAATCAATGATAGAGGACGAGATGATGTCGAAGTCGCAGAACAGTCATTACAACTAATCGACTGAGTTCGGCACAAGACCTCAGTGTATAGGTGAGTAAAAATGTTGGAACCTCGGTATGTACACGTACCATTCGCAGAGAACTTCATTCAATGGGTTACCGTGGACGTGCGGCTGCTTATAAGCCTTTCATCTCCATTCGGAATGCTACTCGTCGTTTTGCAGGGCGTAAAGAACACTTATCGTGGACCGTAGATCAATGGAAACGGATCCTACGGACTGATGAACCCAGAAACACGATATATCAGTCTAAGTGGCACGTGTGGGTGTGGCGACTGTCGGGGGTACGCTATTTACCACAGTATACTGTTACTACGTTCACGTTTGGAGCTGGCAGTGTACTCGTGTGGGAGTGATTCTCATGGTGTGGTACCGGCCCATTGGTTATCGTGGACAAACCCGTTAACCAGCACATCTACCACGATATTCTGGACAATTATGCCCTAGCAACTGTGTGGCAATACTATGGAACCGATCCTTGTTGGTACCAACAGGATAATAAGGACCGAGCAATATAGCAAGGACTGTTACGGCGTGGTGTGACGATAACTCTGTATCGTGTGTGTACTGGCCAGCACAGAGCCCTGATCTTAATCCCATAGAGCACCTATGGGATGAATCAGAGCTCCGCAAAAGAAGTTTGAAACCAAGGGGTACTACTAAGCAACAGTTAGTGGCAGCATTATGTACTTAATGGAAGCGCATACCTATCACTGTGTTCCAAATACTTGTCGAAAGCCTGTCACGAAGGTTCAGTGCATGGATTACAGTCAAAGGTGACCGAATACATACCAATATGTGTCAATAAATGCTATGCTGTGTTTGTCTTCTAGGTGTCCGGTGACTTCTGTCAATATAGTGTATATATATGGTTTTATTGTAATATATATATACAGAGAAAACAAATGTACAAGCGCTATGTGTCGTTCCCGAATACCAGAAGTCGCTAGAAATTATATTACACATCAGTCCGTTTTGATTTTTATGTCCAATACGTAAGTTTTAATATATACGATTTTCTTTTCCCCTAAGATATATTTCATAAGTTTAGGACACAGCTTTTCAATATAGAGCTTTATTTCTACTTTTGACTACAGTTGAGTAGACAGCAATGCTGTCCCCACGGTACAGACTATTTGGGGTAATACAGGAACTGTAGAGGCCAGATGATGTGCGATGTTGCAACTTCTAGCTTTTGAATATCTTCCAAAACGTTTGCGTGTGTTAAGGTGAAATGAACATGTCTGTGAACATCACGACAGGAGAAATTGTTCATGCTGTATTCTTTTCTTAAAATGCTGTGTATGGTGTGTTAACATCCATACGTAAAACAGACTCGTTTTTGAGAAGGAAACAGTAATTGTGTGAAGTCCCAACATTCACGTGCGTGAAATTCATGCAAAAGAGAATTTACAAATCCGCAAAGACATAGGTTTAAATAGAATAGTCACACACACACACACATCAGCAGGGGATTTGATTATGATTTTGACGACTTTAAATACCGGTAAAGTGTCACAGTAGATACAGTGTTTTCCAGTGTTATAAAATCATGGGATAAAAGAAATCTTGCAAAATTTGTTTTCAACGAAATTTCAATAGTTTAGGTTAACCAAAGTTAAATTACACTATTTTTTGTTAAACTTGCAGCACCATGCAGGACTGCTGGTTTTATGTTGAAACTTACAACACATACAAAACCATTTAGCACATATTAATGACTAACATGCCAGTGAAAATGTTCATGTTTTCGGAGGAGCACGGTCTGAACTGTACGGTCTTGGGCATAAATTGGTGGCTCGAATGAGATTTTGCAAATAGTAAAGAGCCGACATTGAGTCGAAAATGTGTTTCTCATGATTCAATATGCTCCGTCACGGAAACAGGTAGCATTATGAACACTTGACGGATTTTAGGCGGGGAAGGTTTGTTCGGATTGATTGGGATGTCGACAAACATCTTTTTTTTTTTTTTTTTTTTTTTTTTTGATTGGAGGTTTAACGACCACCGTGAGCAACTCAATGGGCTATAAGCAGTCGCCCGTCCCTAATTTAGGGTCACGGCAATAGCTATTTCCCTTCCTTAGAACTAGCGGTCGTACATTAGGTACTGGCGACTACTTATTATAGCTCATTGGGTTGCTCACAATCTTACGGCACTGGAGAGAGCCAGTGCCGTAAGACAAACACAACATCCATGCCTCACCGGGATTCGAACCCGGACCCCGTTCGGACGAATGATCAGAGGCCATCGCTTAGACCACTGCGCCACCGGGGCGGCCGACAAACATCTCTCTCGCATGGTAGTGAACGATCGCACAGCGACATCCACCATGATAGTTTAGCAGTGGAATATTGTCACAGATCAGGCTTTGTCCTTCCGCACAGTCCGACGTCGTATCCATAATAGAGAACTGATCGCTAGCAGCCTACTGATGCGGTTTATCTTGACCCTCAATCAGAGATTCCTGCGATGGGGTCACATCACAGGCATTGGCGCGGTGATTGGCAATAGGCAGTGTTTCATGACGAATCATGGTTGAAATTTTTGCACCATGATTGTCGCAGACCTATTACAAGCATCGTGATGAACGGCATCTTGCAGCATCATTCCGGCAGAATGCAAAGCGTTATGGTTTGTGGCGTCTCTGAGTTCAATTCGAGATCTTACCAGATACAAATTGAGAAATCCTAAACAGCCAACGATACATCAGGAATGGTTTATAATCAGAGGTGGTACCATTCCTCCAGATTTATACTGGCGGTATATTTCAGCAAGACAGTGTTCGCCCACATGTGGATCAGAATGTCCATGACTTCTTTCATACACAGAAGATACCGCTTCTACTTGGCCTGCCCGTTCGATGTATATGTCCCGGAAAGACCATGAGTGTGACAAATAGCTAAGCGAGTGGCTCTGTCAAGTGCCTTCGCCAATCCCCACTAATAAACTCTGGCCTAACATAGAAGCAGCCTGGCAGGCTATTGCACAAAGTGATATGAGAAACCTCTTTCATTCAATGACAAGCCATGTGGAGGCTGTTATTGTTGCTGGAAGTAGCTTCATACGGTACTGAGTTTTAAAGCGAAAAAAATATTTTATCACTCTATAAATGCAATGAGTTATTTCCCGGAACATCAGGAATGCGCGATATTAATTTTATTTGTATACCTAGATTATTTTTAGTGATGCAACTTTTACAGAATAAAGCATAACGGCAAATGCTATCACTAAGTTATTGAGAAAACAATTATATGAAATATTTTTCTGCAAATTAGAAACCAATTAATTTTGCGATAATTTACATAGGGACTAACTAGGGGAAGTTAGTCCCTATGTAAATTATCACGTTGATCAGTTCATTAGCCGGTCACCGCCTTTTTTAAGTAATCTAATTTTTGCTCATGTCACACAGAAATCAGTAAAAATTACAGAAGTTATACTATATTTAGAACAGGACAAAATTTCCTCCTAGACTTTCTTTGTTGTAACACCTATTGTGTCCTAAGTGTCAGATTATAATTCATATCAATCCTGTAACTTACAAGGCGTAACTTTATTATACACGGTAGTATCAGAATAATGTAACGACCACTGGAATCACAGTGTACCCTCTAAGGCGTGTCATATAGTGCACGTGACAAGGTTGAACACACGGAGATATACGCGGCCGACCAGGAGGGATGAGCCCTAGTGCGTTACGTAAGCACAATGGGCAGATGTAGTGATTTGACAAACGTCCAAAAAAAGGAATAATCATCTGCTTTCGCGGCATGTGTGGAAGCAACTCAGAAATAGCAGACTTCGTTGGCTTTTCGCGAGGCGATGTAGTAAGGATGTACCAGGAATGGACCGCTGACACACTGAGTACCACTCGACGTCATAATTGTGGAGCCCTAAAGGCCATCGGTCCCAGAGAGGAACATCGTCTCCGTCGACTGGTAAAAGGCAATCAACGTGCAACTGTGCATTAATAGATAACGCGGATGAACGCACAGGTAACGAGGTGCGTGTTCCCAGTAACAATTCAATGGCCCCTATTAGTTACTGGTCTTCGAAATGGACGCTGCGTAAAGGTGTCCATGTTAACCCAGGTCCATCGACAACGACACCTGCAGTTCGCATAAACTACCGTCATTGGACGGTGGAAGAGTGGTAGAAAGTTTCCGTCTCCGACGTATCTAGGTTTCGGCTCCACAGAAGTGACGGGCGGTGGCGGATACGGAGCCATACACACGAGAACCAACACCCGGACGAGCTTGTCGGTAAAGTACAGGCCGGCGGTGACATTGTGCATGTCTGAGGGATGTTTTCCTGGTATGACCTGGAACCGCTGGTTCCAGTGGATGAGCCGCTGAACGCCAATGGCTAACAGTCCATCCTAGTTTTCCACATGCATCCCTGCATGTTGGACATTTACCCTAATAGTGATGGTGTCCACCAATAGGACAGGGCTCATTGCCTCGTAGCCAAGAATGTGCGTGACTGGTTCTACGAACGCGACATCTATGTCTCCGTTCTTTCTTGCCTGGCAAAATCGCCCGAACTCAATTCCATAGAACCCGTATGGCTCTATTTTCATTGACAGGTTCGACGTGCCGACTTACAGCCACGTCATCTCCGAGATCTCCGTGGTCTGGTGCACTCCCAATGGGGGGGCGTGTGTCCCAGGCAAACATCCAAGGCCTCATTGCGTCCATGTCACACCATTTGGCCGGATTCAGCTGCGCCAAGGGTTTGTTACTCCCATTATTATGTAGGTGGTCATATTATTCTTATACGACTATGTACATCAAAATGCGACAAGCAAAATTCATTACTGATGTAAATTAATCGTTTTCTGTAATTAGGTTTGAAACTGCGGTTTATCGATACGTCAAGCTTACGTAGTGTACTCGTGCAGTTCGCAGCAAAATGCGCCTCTCGGACGTCTCTAGAACTTTTCTATCTGTGTAATGAGCTGCTATCTACGATCAATAGAATTTTTCGTTTGCAATTTCTCATTGAGGTATTAAGGCCATTAGGAAAACATGAAGCTTCTTTTGATAATACACATTAATTAGAATTGCCAGCGTACTTGTATAACAGAATATGCAATTTTTTGAAATTCTTTCGTTTAGCTAATATTCTGTTAACCAAAGGTTGAGGCTCTGAGTTCCATCCAAATTTAAGCAAAAAACAAAAGTAAAATGTTTTTTTCTCGACTTACAAACGTTTCAATCATCTCCGCAAAATATTAGTTTTGTCCTTTTTTAAAGTGAAAAACCCTGTTTCCTCATCTTTGAATACCTTCTTGCGTATATACTGTGATAATTTCTGCAGTTCATCGTTTTCCCAATTTTCTTCTGCCACATGATGACCTGCACTTGTTAAATCACAAGATAACGCCTTGTGCACAAGACATTGTAGGCTATTAAATTTATTAAAATAACAACGTAGAATCTTGAGGTAATGGTGCATTTTCTTTCCTTTGCTAAAAGCTACATATAATCTTGCATAGGTGAATATTATTACTACACGCTTGTGCAACGCTAACTCATCTTTTCCCATAATGAAATACCAATTTTTACTGCATAAAATGTTATATGTAATTGCTTTCTTTAGCAAAAAACTAAAAGTAGTGGTATTTTGCATGAAGCTTCTTCATGCAATCGCCCTCACCTTTCAGAAATCAGAAATACTGTAGATTCCGGTTAATTAGAACACATGGGGTCTAAAACACTTTGGTCCAATTAAGCGGCTGCCCGAATTATGTGAACCCTTATCCGAAACAACTCTTTTAATGTGTTCTTAAAGAATTTTCCCAAATAAATGGCTATTCTCTATTATCCCTATTAATCAACGGCTAAATTATTCGGAATTTTCTGTAATTTTCATTCAATGAGAAATTTTACTGATTATACAAACACATCCATATAACTTCAATAAATTTTCAAAAAACTTAATTTACGGTTTGTGTATATGTTTATTACTAAATAATATCATTATGGTTCAGGTAACAGTCTTAAACCCCAGGTATTACTATGAATGTATCCTGAATATAAGAGAAGCAAGCTGCATTCCTATGCATACGCTTTGTTTATATTAGCATTCATGACAGCTGAAACCGTGGTATATATTTTCCGGACAACAACGGTATTTTGGTAATTAAGAATAGGATATGTGTTTTTCCATTTAAAATAACTGCTTTTTGTATAGTATAACATAAATGACTATCCCTGTTTATTTTAATTATTATTTCAAGAAGAACAGTTGTGACAGGAATATTTCATAAATATAATGAGAATACATTATTTTCGGTATTCATGTGTATAAGAATGCATAATTTGTAACGAAACTTCCACCTATTTCTTAACAAAAACTGTTATTGCTTTACAGAATTATTCTACTTGCCTACTTGAAATATATATATATATATATCATCATCATCATTGTCAACCATTATCAATCCACTGCTGGACGAAGGTCTCCCCAAGTTTCCTCCACAACGGTCTGTCTTGTGCCAGTCTCCTCCATGTCACCCCTGCATACTTTCGAATTTCATTAACCCATCTCCCATGTGGTCTTCTTCTGGGTCTTTTCCTGTCCCTTGGAATCCAATCTAAAATTTCGGCTGTCCATCGATGATCTGTCCTTCTGGCAGTATGTCCAGCCCATTGCCATTTCAGGGATTTAACTCTGATTATGATATCTTCCACTCTTGTCATTTTTCGGATCCACGAGTTCCTCTTCTTATCTCTCCAGGTTACACCAAGCATGCACCTCTCCATGCTACTTTGAGTTGTCTGCAGCCTTTGAATGTCTTTTAGTTAAGGTCCACGTCTCTGCACCATACGTAAGCACTGGAAGGATGCATTAATCAAACACTTTTCTTTTAAGGTATAATGGCATATTACTCTTGAAAATTATGCTGTTTCTTCCAAAAGCTCTCCAGGTAAGTTTTGTACGTCGATTAATTTCTTCATCAATGTGACCCTCATTTGAAATCTGCTGTCCAAGATAAATGTACGTGTCTGTTATCTCCAGCTTTTTTCCATCAATCGATAAATCTTCATTACTTGTAAAAGCATTGAACATCACTTTTGTCTTCTGAAAGTTCATTTTTAATCCCACTTCTTTACTCTTGTCAGCAAGTTCCTGGATCATACTCTGTAGCTCTGATGGGGTAGTTGCAAAAATGACTATGTCATCAGCAAAACGAAGGTGGGTTAGATAATCTCCATTAATCTTTATCCCCTTGTTTTCCCAGCTCAGCGACTGAAAAACACCATCCAATATGGCATTAAAGAGCTTCGGAGATATGGTGTCACCTTGTCGCACTCCCTTTCCAATTTTTATGTGTGTTGTAATTTCAAACAGCCGAATCTTTGCACTTGCATTTTCATAGATGTTATTAATAATTTTAATGTATGCATCTTCAATACCGCAGGATTTCAGAGCCATTGTAACTGCTGATGGTTTCACCGTATCAAAGGCTTTTTCATAATCGATAAAAGCTATGCATAATGGAAGTTCATATTCCCTCGCTCTTTCACTTATTTCTCTCAGTACGTGGATATGATCTATTGTGCTGTAGCCAATCCGGAATCCAGCTTGTTCTCTCGGTTGAGCCATGTCCAGTGTTACCTTCAAGCGGTGTGAAAGAACTTTAGTGAAGATTTTATAAACCACTCATAGGAGGCTGATAGGTCTCCCGAGGTCCTCAATGTCACATTTTTTTATGTAGCAGGATCATTGTAGCGGTGTTCCAATCCTCAAGGATCTTCCCTTCATTAAGTCATCGAGTGAATATTTGGGCGAATACTGTTTCGATTTCTCCACTTGCTTCTTGTATGATGTCTACAGTAATTCCATCTTCTCCTGGAGCTTTCCCATGCTTCATGTTCTTGATTGCATGTGCAACTTCTGCTGGAAGACTTTAGGAACTCTGGTACTGGTACCTTTCATAATGTCTGGAGTGAATGTATCATCCCTTTCATATAATTTGGAGTAGAAATCTTTCACTCTTGTCAAAATTTCGCCTCTATTTCTTGTTACAGAACCATTTTCTTTTCTCAGTGCCATAATCTGTTTTCTTCCCTTACTGAGATGTCCCTTTGCTGTCTTTAGGCTTTGGTTGTTTTCAATTGCTTTCCTCACTAGTTCACAGTTGAATTTTCTTACGTCTTCAGTGATACATTTTCTTACTGTCTTGCATAGCTCTATATATTCCACTTTGGAAGTCAAATCTTCTTTAGTTGTCCTCATCTCTCTTCTGTTTTGCATCAACATTTTCGTTTTTCCTGATAATTTGTTCACATGCAACTTGTTCTTATACCCAGCTAATTTTGTTGCTGTTTCCAAAAGAGCGTTGGTTACTTTTCTGTTAACTTCAGAAATACCCACTCATTCCGATGTTAGGCCTTCTAAAGCAGATAACCTGTTCTTCAGTTCCAACTTGAAGGTAATATGGTGTTTTTTAAGGTTGGTTATGTCAATAGATTTTGTTTGTCATATGAGCTTGCCACGTTCAAGTTTAGTGTTGAGGTGCACCTTACATCTCACCAATCTATGGTTACTACCTGTGTTGAACTTGTTTAGCACACTGCAGTTTTCTATGACGAATTTTTTGTTACACATAATAAAATCAATTTTACTAGTCGTCCCATTTGGATGTCTCCATGTCTATTTCCTGTGTTACTTTTTCTTGAAGAAGGAGTTCAAGATGAAAAACCCTTCTGCCTCTACAAACTTAACGAGAGTATTTCCACGCTGGTTTCTGTTGCCGTGACCGAATTTACCTACTAAAGTTTCATTCTGTTACCGTTGCCCTATTTTTGCATTGAAATCTCCCATAATTATTTTTTTGCTAAAAGCTACATATAATCTTGCATAGGTGAATATTATTACTACACGCTTGTGCAACGCTAACTCATCTTTTCCCATAATGAAATACCAATTTTTTCTGCATAAAATGTTATATGTAATTGCTTTCTTTAGCAAAAAACTAAAAGTAGTGGTATTTTGCATGAAGCTTCTTCATGCAATCGCCCTCACCTTTCAGAAATCAGAAATACTGTAGATTCCGGTTAATTAGAACACATGGGGTCTAAAACACTTTGGTCCAATTAAGCGGCTGCCCGAATTATGTGAACCCTTATCCGAAACAACTCTTTTAATGTGTTCTTAAAGAATTTTCCCAAATAAATGGCTATTCTCTATTATCCCTATTAATCAACGGCTAAATTATTCGGAATTTTCTGTAATTTTCATTCAATGAGAAATTTTACTGATTATACAAACACATCCATATAACTTCAATAAATTTTCAAAAAACTTAATTTACGGTTTGTGTATATGTTTATTACTAAATAATATCATTATGGTTCAGGTAACAGTCTTAAACCCCAGGTATTACTATGAATGTATCCTGAATATAAGAGAAGCAAGCTGCATTCCTATGCATACGCTTTGTTTATATTAGCATTCATGACAGCTGAAACCGTGGTATATATTTTCCGGACAACAACGGTATTTTGGTAATTAAGAATAGGATATGTGTTTTTCCATTTAAAATAACTGCTTTTTGTATAGTATAACATAAATGACTATCCCTGTTTATTTTAATTATTATTTCAAGAAGAACAGTTGTGACAGGAATATTTCATAAATATAATGAGAATACATTATTTTCGGTATTCATGTGTATAAGAATGCATAATTTGTAACGAAACTTCCACCTATTTCTTAACAAAAACTGTTATTGCTTTACAGAATTATTCTACTTGCCTACTTGAAATATATATATATATATATCATCATCATCATTGTCAACCATTATCAATCCACTGCTGGACGAAGGTCTCCCCAAGTTTCCTCCACAACGGTCTGTCTTGTGCCAGTCTCCTCCATGTCACCCCTGCATACTTTCGAATTTCATTAACCCATCTCCCATGTGGTCTTCTTCTGGGTCTTTTCCTGTCCCTTGGAATCCAATCTAAAATTTCGGCTGTCCATCGATGATCTGTCCTTCTGGCAGTATGTCCAGCCCATTGCCATTTCAGGGATTTAACTCTGATTATGATATCTTCCACTCTTGTCATTTTTCGGATCCACGAGTTCCTCTTCTTATCTCTCCAGGTTACACCAAGCATGCACCTCTCCATGCTACTTTGAGTTGTCTGCAGCCTTTGAATGTCTTTTAGTTAAGGTCCACGTCTCTGCACCATACGTAAGCACTGGAAGGATGCATTAATCAAACACTTTTCTTTTAAGGTATAATGGCATATTACTCTTGAAAATTATGCTGTTTCTTCCAAAAGCTCTCCAGGTAAGTTTTGTACGTCGATTAATTTCTTCATCAATGTGACCCTCATTTGAAATCTGCTGTCCAAGATAAATGTACGTGTCTGTTATCTCCAGCTTTTTCCATCAATCGATAAATCTTCATTACTTGTAAAAGCATTGAACATCACTTTTGTCTTCTGAAAGTTCATTTTTAATCCCACTTCTTTACTCTTGTCAGCAAGTTCCTGGATCATACTCTGTAGCTCTGATGGGGTAGTTGCAAAAATGACTATGTCATCAGCAAAACGAAGGTGGGTTAGATAATCTCCATTAATCTTTATCCCCTTGTTTTCCCAGCTCAGCGACTGAAAAACACCATCCAATATGGCATTAAAGAGCTTCGGAGATATGGTGTCACCTTGTCGCACTCCCTTTCCAATTTTTATGTGTGTTGTAATTTCAAACAGCCGAATCTTTGCACTTGCATTTTCATAGATGTTATTAATAATTTTAATGTATGCATCTTCAATACCGCAGGATTTCAGAGCCATTGTAACTGCTGATGGTTTCACCGTATCAAAGGCTTTTTCATAATCGATAAAAGCTATGCATAATGGAAGTTCATATTCCCTCGCTCTTTCACTTATTTCTCTCAGTACGTGGATATGATCTATTGTGCTGTAGCCAATCCGGAATCCAGCTTGTTCTCTCGGTTGAGCCATGTCCAGTGTTACCTTCAAGCGGTGTGAAAGAACTTTAGTGAAGATTTTATAAACCACTCATAGGAGGCTGATAGGTCTCCCGAGGTCCTCAATGTCACATTTTTTTATGTAGCAGGATCATTGTAGCGGTGTTCCAATCCTCAAGGATCTTCCCTTCATTAAGTCATCGAGTGAATATTTGGGCGAATACTGTTTCGATTTCTCCACTTGCTTCTTGTATGATGTCTACAGTAATTCCATCTTCTCCTGGAGCTTTCCCATGCTTCATGTTCTTGATTGCATGTGCAACTTCTGCTGGAAGACTTTAGGAACTCTGGTACTGGTACCTTTCATAATGTCTGGAGTGAATGTATCATCCCTTTCATATAATTTGGAGTAGAAATCTTTCACTCTTGTCAAAATTTCGCCTCTATTTCTTGTTACAGAACCATTTTCTTTTCTCAGTGCCATAATCTGTTTTCTTCCCTTACTGAGATGTCCCTTTGCTGTCTTTAGGCTTTGGTTGTTTTCAATTGCTTTCCTCACTAGTTCACAGTTGAATTTTTCTTACGTCTTCAGTGATACATTTTCTTACTGTCTTGCATAGCTCTATATATTCCACTTTGGAAGTCAAATCTTCTTTAGTTGTCCTCATCTCTCTTCTGTTTTGCATCAACATTTTCGTTTTTCCTGATAATTTGTTCACATGCAACTTGTTCTTATACCCAGCTAATTTTGTTGCTGTTTCCAAAAGAGCGTTGGTTACTTTTCTGTTAACTTCAGAAATACCCACTCATTCCGATGTTAGGCCTTCTAAAGCAGATAACCTGTTCTTCAGTTCCAACTTGAAGGTAATATGGTGTTTTTTAAGGTTGGTTATGTCAATAGATTTTGTTTGTCATATGAGCTTGCCACGTTCAAAGTTTAGTGTTGAGGTGCACCTTACATCTCACCAATCTATGGTTACTACCTGTGTTGAACTTGTTTAGCACACTGCAGTTTTCTATGACGAATTTTTTGTTACACATAATAAAATCAATTTTACTAGTCGTCCCATTTGGATGTCTCCATGTCTATTTCCTGTGTTACTTTTTCTTGAAGAAGGAGTTCAAGATGAAAAACCCTTCTGCCTCTACAAACTTAACGAGAGTATTTCCACGCTGGTTTCTGTTGCCGTGACCGAATTTACCTACTAAAGTTTCATTCTGTTACCGTTGCCCTATTTTTGCATTGAAATCTCCCATAATTATTTTCAAGTGCTGCTTACCTTTATTATTTAGATGACAAATTTCCTCATAAAATTCTTCAATTTTCTTTTTCAAGATGACTTGTGGTGGGTTCATAAGTTTAAATAATGTGAGCCTGGTATCTTCTCGAGAGCTGGATAACGAGTCGTGCAGCTCTGTCAGAGGATCTTTCAAATTCTACAACTTTATTCTTCAGTTTCTTGTTTATTATAAATCCAACACCACTAGTTCTGCCAGTATCTGTCCCACGATAGTAGAAGAGATGTCCACTCTTCCAGTTCAATGAGATCTTCTCCTTTTCTCCTTACCTCACTTAGCCCGACGATGTCCCACTTGATCCTTTGTAGTTCCTCTTCCAATTCAAGAAGCCTTGAATCAGAAGATAGGGAACGTCCATTGTACGTAGCCAAGGTCAGCATCAGATGGCAGCCTAGTCCGGTCCTCCGGTGATTCTTAGCACCCTCTGCCTTCATGTCGCACTGGCCGCTGCCTTGGCCAGGTACATTCCAGCTGCCGGAGACTGAGGGCCAAGATTTAAGTTGTGGAATCATTTTGGAGGGGTTTGGCCATAACTCACCACGCTGGCCAAGCGGGTTGGTGAGTGTGGGATAGAATTTCCTCTAATCCCGATGGTATAGTTATACCGCTATTGGCGGTCGTCAGAGCCCCTTTAGTGGGAACAGGATGCACCACGAGAAGGCGGGGTTGGCATTTGTCAAGGAGAGGCTGTGATGTTACGCATCACCTGACCTTACATCCCACGAAGATATATATATATATATATATATCATCATAATCATCATTGTCAACCATTATCAGTCCACTGCTGGACGAAGGTCTCCCCAAGTTTCCTCCACAACGGTCTGTCTTGTGCCAGTCTCCTCCACGTCACCCCTGCATACTTTCGAATTTCATCCACCCATCTCCCATGTGGTCTTCTTCTGGGTCTTTTCCTGTCCCTTGGAATCCGATCTAAAATATCGGCTGTCCATCGATGATCTGTCCTTCTGGCAGTATGTCCAGCCCATTGCCATTTCAGGGATTTAACTCTGATCATGATGTCTTCCACTCTTGTCATTTTTCGGATCCACGAGTTCCTCTTCTTATCTCTGCTGGTTACACCAAGTATGCACCTCTCCATGCTCTTTGAGTTGTCTGCAGCCTTTGTATGTCTCTTTTAGTTAAGGTCCACGTCTCTGCACCATACGTAAGCACTGGAAGGATGCATTGATCAAACACTTTTCTTTTAAGACATAATGGCATATTGCTGTTGAAAATTATGCTGTTTCTTCCAAAAGCTCTCCAGGTAAGTTTTGTACGTCGATTAATTTCTTCATCAATGTGACCCTCACTTGATATCTGCTGTCCAAGATAAACGTACGTGTCTGTTATCTCCAGCTTTTCTCCATCAATCGATAAATCTTTATTTCTTGTAAAAGCATTGAACATCACTTTTGTCTTCTGAAAGTTCATTTTTAATCCCACTTCTTTACTCTTGTCAGCAAGTTCCTGGATCATACTCTGCAGCTCTGATGGGGTAGTTGCAAAAATAACTACGTCATCAGCAAAACGAAGGTGGGTTAGATAATCTCCATTAATCTTTATCCCTTTGTTTTCCGAGCTCAGCGACTGAAAAACACCCTCCAATGTGGCATTAAAGAGCTTCGGAGATATGGTGTCACCTTGTCTCACTCCCTTTCCAATTTTTATGTGTGTTGTATTTTCAAACAGCCGAATCTTTGCACTTGCATTTTCATAGATGTTATTAATAAAATTAATGTATGCATCTTCAATACCGCAGGTTTTCAGAGTCATTGTAACTGCTGATGGTTTTACCGAATCAAAGGCTTTTTCATAATCGATAAAAGCCATGCACAAAGGAAGTTCATATTCCC
This sequence comes from Macrothele yani, assembly GCA_039090855.1. NCBI lineage: Eukaryota > Metazoa > Arthropoda > Arachnida > Araneae > Macrothelidae > Macrothele > Macrothele yani. The sequence continues at coordinate 23,082,733 of CM077034.1, forward strand.
TCTCCTTGACAAATGTCAACCCCGCCTTCTCGTGGTGCATCCTGTTCCCACTAAATGGGCTTCGACGACCGCCAATAGCGGCATAACTATACCATCGGGATTAGAGGAAATTCTTATCCCACACTCACCAACCCGCTTGGCCAGCGTGGTGAGTTATGGCCAAACCCCTCCAAAATGATTCCACAACTTAAATCTTGGCCCTCAGTCTCCGGCAGCTGGAATGTACCTGGCCAAGGCAGCGGCCAGTGCGACATGAAGGCAGAGGGTGCTAAGAATCCCCGGAGGACCGGAGTAGGCTGCCATCTGATGCTGACCTTGGCTACGTATAATGGACGCTCCCTATCTTCTGATTCAAGGCTTCTTGAATTGGAAGAGGAACTACAAAGGATCAAGTGGGACATCGTGGGGCTAAGTGAGGTAAGTAGAAAAGGAGAAGATCTCATCGAACTGAAAAAGTGGACATCTCTTCTACTATCGTGGGACAGAAACTGGCAGAACTAGTGGTGTTGGATTTATAATAAACAAGAAACTGAAGGATAAAGTTGTAGAAGTTGAAAGTTCCTCTGACAGAGCTGCACGACTTGTTATCCAACTCTCGAAAAGATACCAGGCTCAGATTATTCAAACTTATGCACCTACCACAAGTCATCCTGAAGAAGAAATTGAAGAATTTTATGAGGAAATTTGTCATCTAAATAATAAAGGTAAAGCAGCACTTCAAAATAATTATGGGAGATTTCAATGCAAAAATAGGGCAACGGCAACAGAATTAAACTTCAGTAGGTAAATTCGGTCACGACAACAGAAACCAGCGTGGAAATACTCTCGTTGAGTTTGCAGAGACAGAAGGGTTTTTCATCTTGAACTCCTTCTTCAAGAAAAAGCCACACAGGAGATGGACATGGAGACATCCAAATGGGACGACAAGTAAAATTGATTTTATTATGTGTAACAAAAATTCGTCATAGAAGACTGCAGTGTGCTAAACAAGTTCAACACAGGTAGTGACCATAGATTGATGAGATGTAAGATGCACCTCAACACTAAACTTGAACGTGGCAAGCTCATAAGACAAACAAAATCTATTGACATAACCAACCTTAAAAACACCATAATACCTTCAAGTTGGAACTGAAGAACAGGTTCTCTTCTTTATAAGGCCTAACATCGGAAGAAGTGGACATCTCTGAAGTTATCAGAAAAGTAACCAAAGCTCTTATGGAAACAGCAACAAAATTAGCTGGGTCTAAGAACAAGTTGCATGTAAACAAATTATCAGGAAAAACGAAAATGTTGATGCAAAAAAGAAGAGAGATGAGGACAACTAAAGAAGATGTGACTTCCAAAGTAGAATATATAGAGCTATGCAAGACAGTAAGAAAAAGTATCACTGAAGACGTAAGAAAATTCAACTGTGAACTAGTTAGGAAAGCAATTGAAAACAACCAAAGTCTAAAGATAGCAAAGGGACATCTCAGTAAGGGAAGAAAACAGATTATGGCACTGAGAAAAGAAGATGGTTCTGTAACAAGAAATAGAGGCGAAATTTTGACAAGTGTGAAAGATTTCTACTCCAAATTGTATAAAAGGGATGATACATGTACTCCAGACATCATGAAAGATACCAGTACTAGAGTTCCTCCAGTCCTTCCAGCAGAAGTTGCACATGCAATCAAGAACATGAAGCGGGGAAAAGCTCCAGGAGAAGATGGAATTGCTGTAGACATCATACAAGAAGCAAGTGGATAAATTGAAACAGTACTCGCCCAAATTTTCACTCGATGCCTTAATGAAGGAAAGATTCCTGAGGATTGGAACACCGCTACAATGATCCAGCTACATAAGAAAGGTGACATTGAGGATCTCAAGAACTACAGACCTATCAGCCTCCTATCAGTGGTTTATAAAATCTTCACTCAAAGTTCTTTCACACCGCTTGAAGGTAACACTGGACATGGCTCAACCGAGAGAACAAGCTGGATTCAGGAGTGGCTACAGCACAATAGATCATATATATATATATATATATATATTGGCGTATATACATTTGTATTTTGAAGTTAGGAATATATGTCAAATACGTGGATACAATGTAAAAGAACGATGTGATCGCTGTGTCAACATTATTATTCTATAAGCAAGGCATAGCAACTGAAAATGTGTTGTTCCTACATCGCTGGGATCAAAACCCAGATTTCTCGATTGCGCTGAGAATTGTTGGCATCGTAGCGTAAATGTGAACGCACTCGACTGCCAATCGAGAGATATGGGATTTGATCGGAACGGTGCGGAACAGAAATTTTTCAGTGTTATGCGTGGTTTATAAAATAACGTGGACAGAGTGATGACATCGTCCATTAATATTTCCATTTTATTTTGAAGTTAATAACATTTCTGTCGTAGAGTAAATAATATTCCATATTGTGAAATTTTTACTCATCTCTCGTAAGAACATCTCAAATGACCAATGACATCTGCATATAACATTCTTTTTTTAATGTCTTCACGTATAAGAAATTATTCCCGCGTAGTTTTCAATATTTTTCACCGTTGGAAAGTTCTATATTTGTGTTGCAAACATACAGAGAGCGTCAAATAATTTTTAAGACTGGCGCTAGATTTCAGCCTACGGTGGCGCCACCAGTGCAACCACGAGTGCGTTATAGACCGTGACTATCTGCTTGCTTTCTGCCAAAAGTACTGCGCAGTTGTTAAAGTAACTCAAACGAAACGGCCGTTCATTAGAGAAGTAAAATTGATTTCATGTTGAATTATTAAGATAGAACAAAGGGCTGTTATTAAATTTAACGCAAAACTTGGTAAAAGTGCCTCGAAAACGTACAGAATGATGAAACAAGTTTACGGTGCTTTGTTTAAGTAGATCAAATATTTTCCTGGGGCACAAACTTTTTTTGGACGGAAGAGATACGCTAGAAGATGATAAGCATACCGGAAGACCAAGTTCATCTAGGACACCTGAGATTATTGAAAAAGTGCGTGATTTCGTGGCAAACAATCGATGTGCGTCACTAAGAATGATGGAAGAAGTTTAAACATCAACAAAGAAACGATTCGAACCATCCTGCATGAAGATTTGGGCAAAACAAAAGTATGTGCTAAATTTGTTCCACACGCGTTAATCAATGAACAAAAATCAAGGAGAAGTGCACATTGCTGAGATATCATTTAAGCAGCTGAAAATGTTCTAAACTTCTTAAAATTGATTGTCACTGGTGATGAAACATGGTGTTTTCAATATGATCCTAAAACAAAGCTACAAAGTGCGGAATGGAAGTCAAAGAACTCACCACAAGTCAAAAAACCAAGAAAAGTTCCATAGAAAATCCAAAACAATGCTCATTCCATTCTTTGATAGTAAGGGTATTATCCACAAAGAATTTGTTCCAAGTGGGCAAACAATTACTGGTGTGTTTTATTTAAATGTTTTGAGGCGTTTGATGACAGAATGCGTCGCATTCGTCCAGAATATCGGGATGAAAACAGTTGGTGTTTGTTGCACGATAATGCACCCAATCACACTTCACTTCTTGTTCGTAGATTTTTGGCGAAAAAAAAGTCTGTGTGTTGAATCATCCAAAGTATTCGCCTGATTTAGCACCCTGCGACTTTTCTTTAATTCCCCAAACTTAAAATGACGTTAAAAGGGTGTTGTTTTGATGATATTTTGAACATTCAAACAGCTTCGACGCGTGCTTTAGAGTCAATTCCGCAAAGTGAACTGGAACAGGCTTTCGAGTCATTATGAAATCGCTGTAACAAGTGTATTGAAGCCGAAGGGACGTATTTTGAATAACAAACGAAAACAAATTATAATTTCTTGTTTCTATTTCATTTTACAGACCCAGTCTTAAAAAATCTTTGCCACACTGTGTACTTTAATTTATCTTTGTGAAATAAACGGGTCGGTAAAATCACAGGATTATTTAAGAAGAGAAAAGACATGTGAAAAAATCATCTAGAGAATCACGACTTGGTTCTTGAAGTTGGTAAAAAGATACGTCAGCCGTTTTTGGATGAGTGATGTTAGTTGAAACAGCATATTTCAGTTGAACCGAAATTATGTAGCTACAATTTTGCAACCTGTGATGAAGAATACTGAACGTATTTTATGAGAAAAACAATAGCAACCGGAAGATTTGTCGACCTAAGCATCCTGAATTACAGTTAATACCTTGAAACCCTGTTCAAAAATATATTTCGGCTTTCCAATGAAAAGAACGTACAGAGTTAGTTACCAATATGTCCAGAGTCAGTGTTCTTACTTTCAGTATTAGGTAACAAAAACTGAAACATTGCACTGAAATAAACAATTAATATCTGTCTCTAATATTCCATGCATTTTTCTTTTTTATATTCAATGAACTTGGAGCTCACCAGAAGAACTGAATATTTTTTAAAAAGTGTACAAAATTTAGAAAGCAGCTTTCTGCACCACCAACTAGAGACTTCCGAGACCTTGAAGAAGGCTTTTTATTTAGTTCTCTGTTGCTTAACTATGAAATAGTGATGATTCATTTAGAATGTGAAGGATTTTTTTTCCGAAAAATGTTTGATTGGTTAAAACGGTCTTTATAACTGTAAATCTCAGAAGCTCAGGTTTATATGAGACCTTCTGTCCGCTGCTTGTTAGAAAAAGAGGTAGATATGCCCGTGAGAATATAAAAGGTATTTAGAAGATATGTTGTAAAATCCATTACTAGACGTAGCAAAGGCGATATGTCCTGATACTTTCGATTCAACACCAGTGTAAGATATTTCACTAGTAAGATACATCACTGCAAAATAGCTCGAATGTAGCGTTCTTTTCGGTTTTCAAAAGAACATTACACTCTTGTGGCAGTAAATAATAGCTCGCGTAATTAACTCCAAAGGTCTCATTAACAAACGGAAAGTAATCTCACCAATCGCTTTAATTTTGATAGTTTCAAAACATATTTTCCTTTTAATATGTCTGCCTTTGGGGGCATATTGTTCCCGGACGTTCTTTATTCTCAGTAAAATTTTGTTACGAAGCCCTGATTCCAAATATCTTTAGTTTATAACTGAAGATACAGATGCCCATAGATTAAACAATTAAACAAGAAAAATGGCTCCATTGGGGCAGGCAAGTGGTGCGTTCTCTTTTAGCAGTTTCAGCTCTTTACTTGTTTTTACTACTTCTTTTGAAATTTGCAACACCACGAAAGATTCCGTTATGCAAATGATATTCCTATCACTGATTCCTCATGTTAAATGAGATAACTGATTACATCTGTAGAGTAGGGTGTTTTTACAAGAGCTTTACCCTTCCAAACGCAGTCAGTATTGTCTGAAGCCACATCCAGCTAAGGGCATTCAATGGAAGAAGTTTTTGATATCATTCTAGAAAACAGCTTCCTAGGCGGCTTTTATGTGACACCAGATGGCAGAGGAAGTTGACCGGTCAGACGCTCAGCTACAACGCCCCACATAATTTTGTTTGGGGACATATCCAGGCGAACGTCCAGGAAAAGAAAAAAACGGTACCTTTCGTGCATGGAAGGGATTTTGTATAATCTGGTCCGCATATTTCCGAGATTTGTACTGCTTGGATACATCACTAACACAATTCTGGAATTAAGGTTATCACCTCTGTCTCTAAAACACTCCCGATATATCCCAGGTTCTTAGGTTCTTCATGGTTCCCTTAATTCGTATAAAACGAGACCCCGAACTGAAATCAATGCCACCCAAACCATGACACATTGTATTGAACTAGTAAGACGCTACAAGGTGCAGCTCATCACGATAGCTTCGAATACGTATCCGACCCATCTTTTCTTGAAAGAAAAATGTAATACTTTTCCTGAAGAACAATTAGGTAGCACCCCTTCCTTAAGCTACAATATATAATGAATATATAATGAAGCAGCCAACTTACTTTAGTGCAAAATCCAAATATGAGTGTAAAAATGTAAGTCCTATTAAAAGAATATAAATGATTAAATAAAATAAATATCAGATTCTGTTAGAGCTATCAAAATTCTGCACATTATTTATAAATAAAAAAAAGTATCAATTTTATAATAAAAACTTTTAGTTTTTTATAAGAACCTTTAATTATAAATAGAAGAAAAAAATTGTAATATCATACACAGTAGCTATTTTCTCAAATATGAAGCGCTTTATGAAGCGTCCGAAACAGAAAAACAAAACTAAAGCGAGACTTATTTGGGATGTGTGCGTCACTAAGTCACAATTATTTAGGACGTTAATTAGATTTTGGCTTTGTAAATCACAACACAACGAATTTGACATGCTTTCACTAATATGAAACATATCAGTTAACATGTTCATTGAATCTGAAACATATGAAATTTTTTCCAAAGAATACTGGATTCTTTCTGCACAAAAAATTAAAGGTTCTTTGGATATATATTTTTATTCCACCTTTCTCTGTTACAGTGGCTGTGTAGCACATCATATACCACACAGAAGATTTGATCATTGGAATTCTGCGTAAACGTCTTTAAAGGCACTTGTGCTTTTGCTGTTTTATTTCATTTCTTCTGCCACAGTTCTTGGAAATTGGAATACACCCAGGAAATTTTAGCTTGTTCAGATGTGTACCGACATAATAAGTAACGTGAATGTTTCGAAAGAAAATTATATTGAAAGCGCAAAAGAAATATTCCCATAAGAATCAAAACAAGATTTAAACTTGCAAACCGTGCACTCAGCGGGTAATTCTCAAAGAACGAAAGGATCTGGAGTGAGAAACGATATCCTAATACAAATTGTTCTCGAAACTGGAACAATCCCCGAAGTAAAATCGATTCCGTAGACATAAATTGTTTTATAAACCGAAAGAATGTTAAAGGTACAAGCATTTAATGCATTATGTTCAAAAGGAGATTTCCTCCAATTTACGAAATTCTTTGAAAGTGACCGCAGATTTTCTTCGAGCGATGTGCACTCATAGCATGTTTCAGCTTTGATCTCTCTTGAGCATCATTATTTGACAAACACAAATGCAAAATAAAGATGGGAAAAATTATTCTTATTAAAAAATCTATTCTTTCCATACAGCTCGCTAAAGAGATTCCTTAGGGATCTTCCCTAAATTATATTTTATTAAAATTTTTTCTGAATTAAATATTTTGAGATAATCAGCCTTCAATTTTTGTCATGGATATTTGAATAAACAGGGACTCAATGCTTGTCGTATTTTTACTATTCAATGGAGAATATGAATTTCCGAAAACAGAACATTTGCTGCATTGTTTTCATTTTTTTTAAATACAGAAACTCCCGAAATTCAATGTTATAAACACTTTGGGGTTATTATTGCTTAAGCACAAATCTTAAGTTTAGACACACCATTGTTTGACTATTCGAAGACCAGATTTCATATAATCAAATGATTATGATTAAGTGATCCATCACTGAATATATTAAGTGCAACTTCAGGAAAAAAATCCCTAAAAAAGAGTGCCGCGCTTTATGAAATAGAACATTAAATTAAAACAAAAAATCTGCAATTTGAAAAATTATTTCTTGATATTTATTGTAAAAATTATATCTGTTGGGCATTGGTTTCAAAAGTTATTGTGCCGTGACCAACTTGGTCTCAGAGTAACTGAATTAAATTTTCTTCTAAAATATTAATGATGAGTTGAACTGATAAAAGCTAAGTAAATCACTTCAGTTCCTCCAATTCTTTTTCTAACGTTTATTTACGGTAAAGTTGTTATTTATAATTGTTAAATTTATGTATGTTATAGATACATTACTACGTTTTATACTACGTACCTAAACACAAAGGAAGCAAATATCAGTTGTGCACAATTATATTACGCAAAATATTTTGTAAACTATAATTTAGTTGTTTCAAAGAGGGGCAATATCCGATAACCGCTAATTATTTCAGAATATTTATCCATATTTAAAACTCTTTGTTAAAGGTAAAATATTGGTGCACGGAATATCAGACACTCTAAGTTTTACTGTTTTTAGCAAAAAAAATTCAGATTGTTTTTTAGTATAATCGCTTAGGTTCCTGTTTGTTAAAACTAGAACTTCGACAAAACTAGAACTTTGCGCCTTCAATGTTGCTAATATTCCATTTTATTGTCAGTTATTATAAAGAAACGCATATGGCACTAAATATAAATTCATAATGATGAGTGGCAAGGTAAAGGAACTTCCTTCAATTCATATTATCACGATCACCATTTCACAGTAAACTGCTGGAAGAAGCTATCGCCAGGTTTCTTCTACAGGTCTTTATTTTGAGTCACCCCTTCGATTCCGCTCAGGCTTTCACACATCTATTTCCATGGCGTCTAATACTTTGTGTCTTCTTATCGTTCCGAATGCAATCTAAAATTCCAATTATTTTCCGATGTTCAAAACCTGTGGTATTATGTTCAGCACTGGAGTTCACACAAAAGGGTAGTGTGTTGGAGAATATATTCAAGAGAAAGTGATAACAAACTTTAAAAAATAGTCTGACTTCGAAGTTCACGTTGCAATTATGTTGAATGATATAGATTATTGTACCCATACAAATACTTCCATTTGTAGTAATCTGATGCATAGTCACACGCCTATATTTTTTTAACGAATCTCCAAGCACGTCACATTACGGTGCGTTTTTTATTTGAAGTGTTGTATAACTTTCTTATTTATCAGTACATTACGCCTATTCTGGAATATCAGACACAATTCTTATACAAAAAGGTAAAACCATATCTTTAGGATCATAACCGCCATACATTTTGGGAAGAGTGCCTATTCTGTCGACCACCGCGCCTGGAGAAACTTTATTTTTTGTTTTACGTAACGGTTCTTTTAATTGTCTGGTAAAAACCATATTTCCGTATTCAAAATATGCATTTAGTTTCTAACTTAATTTAAAAGACTACGTGTGTTTCGTGGAGCGCAGAGAAGTAGGGGAAATCCAAGTAAGCAGGTTTATGCTAACCTAAACTCAGTAAAACTGGCTTATTACGAAAAGCACTGTCCAGAGGAAATCTTTTTCGAATCCGTTCTGCGATGAAAAATCACCGATTGGATTAAACACACATGCACACACACATGCACACACACACACATACACACACACATATATATATATACTTTACAAAATGATATACTTCAAAGAAAATAGAACAACATAAGTGGCTTAAATTCAAATTAAATAAGCATTTACATGAGTAGCGCAGAATCCTGTAGCAAACATTGCGTGAAAACATTTAAAAGAAAAGTAAGAAATAGTGTTTTTTTGTTTTACCTTTCTTTAATTTTTTATAAATGGAACTTAGCCCCCCAAAAAAGTCACCGCCATTGTCTGTTGCTTCAAGAGAAAGCCCTAGCTTTTCTGACCGGACCATACAACGTTCGTCGAATGTACTCTTCGTTGCTTTGTTCACTCGACTCAGGACTTTTTGTGAACTTGCTTCTTTACACTACCGTCCGTAGAAAGAATGCAAGAAGGTTCGAATGTGATCTTTTTCGCTTGTTCACTTGGCTCAGAAATTACAGACAACTTATGGTTTTACGGATCATCCGTCGAAAGAATGCAAGGCATGTCGAATGTACCAGTATTTGCGTTTTCATTCGCCTCAAAATTTCTTATGACTCAGGTCTTTATTGCATCGTCAGTAGAAATAATGCAAGTTATGTCAGATTTACGATTCTACGCTTGTTCGCTCGCCTCAGAGTTTCTAATGACTTAAGTCTTCAAGGTATCGTCCGTAGAAAAGAATGGAATGATTGTCGAATATAATCGCTTTTGCTCGCTCAGTCGCCTCAGGAGTTTCTTATGACCAAATTCCTTATGATATCATCCGTAAAAAGAATTCAGTGTGTGTCGAACTTACTGTTCTTCGCCTGTTTACTCGCCTCAGTACTTTCTGACGACTTAAGGGTTTACGATATCGTCTGTTGAAATAATGATAAATGTGTTGAGTCGTCTGGTATTAACAAATTCGTTATTTGCAGGAAAATCAAAATGTGTTATATTCTGGCAACACAGCGAACCAACGTGAGTAGTCACCTGTTACATTATCAAAGTTGATTGTGCCGCCCAACCCTACGTTTATGAAACATTAATGGATGAATGACTGGAATAAACGTGCCCAAAACATCAACTATCAATCAATTGAAGTCAAAACCAAAAATTGGAGTTTCCACCTTTCTCTTTTCATTGTTTCTAACTGTTTTAGAATCAACTCGAATCCGAAGAACAGGCTTCGAATCCGAAGAACTGTGAATTAATACGCTGGCCTTGTAGAGAAATAGACGTGCTTCGTTAGTTGGGTTTTGCAAAAATATTTAATATGATACATGACTTCGAATAGAGAAATACCACGCAAATAAGATGACCTGTTTTGCGAAATATAATTAAATAGGAAGATCTATTAAACAAACCCTTTAGAAATTCAAATTACCACATATGGATAAGTTCCTAATGCTTGAAGTTTAGCTGGATGAAATATACGTATTTTTCAATTGAAGGAAATTGTTAAGTGATCACTGAAGTCGTGTTTGCAAATTGTAATCATGTGTAATACCTGATGTCAAAGCGCAGGAACAGTATGAATTACACTACTATGGAAAAATGAGTTTGACTTCCAACGACAGGAATCGAAACAGACGAGAAACAAATTTTTGTAAATACATGTTTATCCGGTCCCATACGCTCACAAATTTAGCTTGATTTTTTTCTGAAATTTGAAATTTCATCTGTTCTAATATTAATTAAAAGAGCTGAAATGATTAATACATCAAGCAGAATATCTTAATACAGTACTAATACGGCATTATATGTATAATTAAAAAATATATTGCGTTCCAACAGAGTCCTTTTGAACACTTTAGACATCTTCGCTGCCGTAGCTCGGCAGCATTCTCTTGGACGAATTCTAAAAGTTCAGATTCTTCCAACTATGTCGTATTTTGGGAGGTCAGTGATTCCATTTCCAGGTATAAAGACATATTCTTTCACCTTAGCTAATATCGTAATGCGTTTCTTGAAATAAATTTCTGACAGACTTGGACGAGTTACTTTTTTCTTTCAACCAGTTGTTTACATGATAACGAAAGCTAGTATTTTCATTTTCATCAGGCTAATCGAAACTGTATCTGCTTCTGTCGATTTCCCGTTTCTTCGTCGCACACACTTAATGTTTTTTAATCTGTGCAGTTATTTAAAATGAACATGGGCATGTTTTAGCTTTCGAACTTTTCCTGAAGCATGTTACCCGCAGTGCTTGCATTTTGTATGCATACAATTGCTTTTGTTCACATATGATGTGTAACGAAACATATAACTTTTCTGTAGTGTGTTCGTGTATTCCGGGTACAACTTACATTGGCACATATTCTCAAAAACGTTTCTTGCTCTCTCCTAACATTCCGCTTGATATTATGAAACATCATATCTTTGCATTTAGATCCATTTCGTACAGCTGAACCCGTAATGTAAGGATCTGAAATGATCCCATTGTCCGATTCCCTAACTCGAAAGAGCCGCTTTTGAAGGCTTAAAGTATACGCACATGCAACACTTCCCTATCGTTTCAATCACTGACTTAAAATAATCTGGTGATCGGCTACAGAGATAAAAATAGTACAGCAAAAGTATTTAATTTAAAAAGAAAGAAACTTGGCCTCTAAACAACTCCTGGAAGAGAAGAAGGAAAAACGAAAGGCCTGTAAATAAAAGGAAACAAACGCAAGAGGCATGCCTTGAGTGGGACAAGCCTCACAAAATATAAACAAAAAACACCAAAACCAGTTGCATGAAAATACGTGAAAACAAAACGGGTAGTAAGATCAGCAGTATCAGCATGTGAGATACGGGTTCCGTTTTCATCGATTGACAACTGCATTAACTGCAGTAAGGTATAAAATATATCAGTTAAGACTCAACAGGGAGAGAGGTATGACTTATAAAAAGAATGTAGGCACAAGATAGTGAAATTATTCATCCAATCAGCAAGCGTTGCGGAGCTAACAAAACTATTCAGTTTGATTTCTGCAATTAGAAAGCAGGAGTTGCGGTTTGCGCATCCACCGCTACCAAAAACTATGAATTCCAAACAACTGCGATTAGTGAAAGTGGAAGACGTACAAATGATATGTACAATGGGAGTCCTCTGTCTGGTGGAACGACATTCATTTATAGTGCAATACGTGATGCAAGGGAAATTATGCAAATTCACTGTATATTTTCCTACTTTAATTTAATATTTTAAATTTATTAAAACCAATATACCGCACAGTACCCATATCTACGTATATTTTCTTGCTGATGCTATAAAACCCCTGATCATGAATTTATCAGTTTCAGTGGATTCACTGCTGAATGTTTCCAATTATAACATTTTTTTGGACTTTCCACTTGTTTTACTCAATTACTCCAGCTTCACACAGTAATTCATTTTTTTCAGTGTACTATCTGACATCCATATTTGAATGACTTACGTTTGAATTCCTAAATATTTATGTATACCACAATTTCTGTAACGTTTGCACATAAATTGCGTTTTAGAAATTGGAATCCTTTTCGCCCGCTCAGTTAAAAAAAATCAATATTGACGGAAATGGCATCAAGTAGATATTTATTCCTTTCTAATTTTGGTTTAAATACTTTTTCTTTGAGATGCACAATGTTTACGTGTTTTTTTTTGTTTTGTTTTTTTGTGTGAAAGAAATTTTTCATTCGTTGACTTTAAAAACAAAATGCTGTGTCGATGCGTGAACTGTACCGATCCTGGGCTGAGATCTGTCTTTGTATCGGCTGTAATTTCATCCCTGGCACTCTCTGCGCCACAGATAAATCAGCGCTGTCAAACTGATCTATTCGAAAGGTAAAAGCACTTAACATCTGTGTTGAGCCTGTTTCGAAATATTGAAAACAGATAACAAAAGGCACCTTTTGACATCCTGTAGCTGGATACGAACTGCTTTGGAAGAGTATGGAGCTGGAAAGAAAAACGGTTTCGCATCGCAGTTTGCGATGCACACTCATATTTGAATCGCAAAACCACGATTCAATGGTTAAAAATGAAATTTCCGTTAAAATGTTCAATCCGTAGAGCAACTCGTTGTTTATGGAAGTTACGATTTTGCTTACACGTCAAAAATAAATAATAAAATTCACGTATTCATAACTTTACGAATACTTTGTTTGCTTTCGGCTGGAAAAAGCTTCGTGTGAGGTAGTCATAGTCCGAGAGCAGAGCGTCTGTGATTGGTTCCATGCTCCCACCTGTCTGCCCCATGAGTCATTTAAGGACATGTGCTGTTATCGCTGTTTTGGTTTCGGTTTGGACGCCACTTAAACTTAGGGGAATGCGAGTGTTTTGGGTTACTCTTTGTTATTTGAAATCATCGCCAATTAAGTGAAAATATCAACCATGAAAAGGTGGATGGAGGAATTAGATCCAAAAGTAGTTTAATACGCTATGATGTTGACTCCGATAAAATCTCCATATTCCGGTCTGCCTGTTGAAAACTTTACATCGAAAGAAGATGTTAATGACAGCATAAAAGCGTTTTCCGAAATTTCCAATTTTGGTTTTACTGATGAAGTTTCTGGATTCATTATTAAAGAGAAAGATCAATGTGGTGAAATCCCAAGAACATCAGAAATTCACCGTTGCCAGTGTCTCCAAGGCAGAGCATAAAGGAAAATCGCTCGCTGATTTTTTATTGCCCAAAGAAGAAATTCCATTTCGAGATTTCACTATAGATTATTGAGTTAGAAAAAACGCTTTATGGTATTCATGTAGGAGCAAACTCACCATCATCCGAGATGTGTGCTCAAGTTCACGAAGTGCACATTGCTAATGTTTTTGAAGCTGATTTGTGCAACAACTTAATGGAGACATGCACGTATTTTTTTACCTAATTTATTGATAGCGGTATTTTTCAGATGTCAGAGTATCTGATACTGAAAATATTTGTATCCAAGGTACGTCAATGAAGTAAGAAATACAAATTCATATTCCTGGATTTAAAAGAACTAAAACATTTTCTATGTTAATGGTATCAAAAATACAGTAGTAGATTCCATTGCAGAATTTAGAATAGCTCAATTTTGAAAAATAAATTATTTGAATTTTTTATCTGACACAGAAAATGTTAACATGGGACAGAAAATAGGTGTCACAGCATCTTTTGAAGAAAACCTGCCCTTTGTTTTGATTTCGTACATTGTTTAAGTCATCGCTTAGAGCTAGCTCTAAAAGGTTGTATGCTATCAACATATTTTTAACAGGTACATAAGTTGATGGAAGACATTCATAATATTTATGAAAAAAGTGCTAAACAGAACTAGAGACTTTCGTGAGTTGGGAGCTCTCAACAACCCTCGATACAGATATGTCCAGATATACCAGGATTGCAGGTCCATGATACCCGAGGGGTTTCACCTATGCACGAGAGCCACTAACACACTGATTAAATTATTTTTTTTATTGTGAAACAACCAGAAAATATTGTTGCAGATCCATTAAGCAAAGGAGTAAAAAAGCCAGGATTACGAGGCATTTTTGAGAAAAATTGAAGTCAAACAATCAAGTTTTTGTAACTTGGCTGCTGATACTTTGCAATATTTTATATTCTTTGACAAAAATTATCTCTGTCTCTCCAGTTGGATAATGTGGATGTATTTTTGTAATTTTGAACGCATTTTGAAAAAATTCTATGATCCTACCGAAATCATGAAGAAAATAAAGTTTTTTTGCAGACCTGTTCAAAATTTTACAAGATTTAGAAAAATGTATCAGCTTGTGATTCCAGGGACTGTGATTCGGTGAAAACGGTCGAATTTCGTGGCATTGAACTGAGCTGTAGTTTTTACAGTAAGTGTGTTCTACATGAAAATTGTGAATATCGTTTAAATCATATTCATCAGTCTGTGTTGTGTACTCAGCTTTGTAACGCCCACACAAAATCAGGGTTTTTAGCGCTGCCAAGCTGTTGAAGAACCCCTAAACAACTTTAGCCAACAGACAAATCTTCTTTTGCAAATTTTAGGTTATGATCAAATTACTGTACTAACCGAAACATTTCAGTGAGGTTGTTGACTGCCAACAACATTGACAATGATAAAAATTCAAGAAGGGACTGGGATTATTTTAAAACCTTTTGGTTAAGAAATCTGCAAACCTGTCAATGCAACAGTTATGGAAATGTTTGAAAGAAAGGTATGCGAATGAATTCCGTAATATAAGTCACGTGATAAATATCATGAGATAATTGGAGCGTATCCAGTGCTAAGGTCGACAGAGGCAATTTTCTGCGATGAAAATAATTAAGAAACGATTTCCATAATCGGATGAAGTCTGATGATTTGAACCATCTATTGCGAATAACGATGGATGGGCCAGAATCATGCGAATTTCACTCTGAATAAGCAGTGGAGGTATTATTTGAAAAAGAAGCACCGACGCACAGAGTCAATAGAAGTCTTTACGGAAAAATAAAGATAACAATGCAGAACCTGAAGTTACCAAAAGTTCAGGAGTACTTACATCAGTGTCAAGTGACAGTAGTCACTCAAATAAAAAAAAATTAAGTTCCAAAAGTGCTCCACACTAATTACTCAATTGCTCCGCAATGCTAAATTTTGAGAAACAAAATTGCTCCCAAAAAGATTTCAGTTAGTTTTCACCTCTGGCACCCACCCAAGTTAGTTATTATAACTAGCATTTTTGTGTCTGCACCCAGTTATATACCACGTTTTCACAGAAAACAGGGAAGCCATCCAAGTGAATGCAAAAATGAGAAATGGTGTTTACTAAGAATTGATCGTATTTTAGTATCGAGTGACTTGAAACAACAGCAAACGTAATTCTTATAAGTTTCTAAAACTTTGGTAAACAATTAATTTTTACGGAAAATTAATAGCAAATAATATTGGAAAAATACGTCGTGGAATTGCTTTATGTTCTACTTTATGGTTAGGGATTATCATTGTAAACTGTTTTCGAAGAAATGAGGAAATTAAAAAAAAAATCTCCATCATCAGGATTAAACGTTTAGCTATAATTTTAAATCCATTTTGTTGAGTTTACGCTCTACCAAACAAAATCCTAATTAAAGCAAACTGGAAATGTGAGAATAACATTAAAAACGGTAGGTTGTGAAAGTAGCTGTATCTACTTTAAAGTCATCATTGCGACAGTAAAATCTATTCGTAAATGGGATTTAGCCCGCGAATAACCAGTGCATCATTAAATGATTTAGAACTGAATTAAGAGCATCATCTGTCTCTTTTTGTGGCGCAAAACTTTATGCTTTGAATGAATAATCCTTAGCATTTGCCGTCTTCATTTGTTATTTGTAATGTTCGCATTCATTCTCTGTAACATTTCCAGTCGCACAACGCAAATCAGGATTTAATGACCCGATGATCTTGAAATAGCATTTCATCTAAGAAACTCTTAAGAGGAACATACGTTAGCAAATAAATTCCATTGAAAATATTGTTTTATATTTCATTACTAAATTATAAAGTGCCCGAAGAACCAACTGAACAACATGAATCTTTTTTGGTGATCATGTGAGAATGAAATAAAAACGAATAAGGGTTTTCAAAAGAACATTTCATTTCAAAGTAAAGTAATATGGCATATAAAATTGACGTGGAATCACCATTCGATATTATCATAGAGTCACTTTCACGTTTCATTTAGATTTATAATTTCCTAAGGAAATGTAATTATTTTTGAGAAAGAATTACACTTTCAGTTTTGCCAATCACAACAGATATTTTTCTACATTTTGATGTCATATTGTCCTAACAAACCGATAGATCTTGATCATAGTTTACATTTCATCTGTTCCTACATGCATTTCTCTTTTATTTTGCTAAAAACATAATCATGTATGTCTTTGGAAGCTAGAAGGCAAATCTGCTTCTGATTGACGTTTATAGATACAAATAGCCAATACGATATTTTTAATTATGCTTGTTCCCATTCCATAATACTGCATAACGGTTCACTTCGTAAATTTTCTTTACAATTTATCTTCAAACAAGATCATTATGTCTTGTAAATTGAAAACATAACGTTGGGATACCCACGCAACTTTCTTTTTAATATTGCCAGGTGATAAACCATTGTCTTTCCTATGTAACTGACTGAGAACAACTAAATCGATTTTGAAATGCTGCAGTTCAAGGAATTAATGTTGTGGGTAATAAAATTGAGCATATATTCTAAAGGTGGTTTCCTAAGAAATTTTAGAGGTAGTTTTGTTAAAACGTTCCAGATCTCTAAGTGAGGTACTTTCTTTGTCACCGTTTAACGGCAACATCTTTCGAAGTAAATGACAAATGTCGTGATTAGAAATTCAACCTAAATTTTTAGGCACACTGATTAGCCACATTCTTAATGATTGAAAGTGTTTTCCTGAACACTCACTCGTAATTGATAAAGATGTATTCCCAAGAAATATTAACAAAACTTCAAAAATTAGGATTTTTACAATTTTGTATTCATTGGAGCGTTTTATCACTATGGAATTCAAAATTTTTATCTAAGAAATAGACGAATGTATTCTTTAAATTCTATGACATATGCCGAAAAAATCAAGTTGTTCCTATTTTTGGGGTTTCTTTACTACTCTTAATGACATTTAATGTTTTCAGTCATATTTTTTCCTTTTTACAGTATTGTGTTGATGAATACTTAGATTTGACTGTTTAAAGTAGTTTGGTTTATCGGGTTACGTACATATGAAAGTAATATTTTCCTTTCATGCTGCATTAAAATCGGAAATGGGATGTTTTAAAACTCCAGGCTAAATCTTTCGCGCACGACACGTCAAAAACTTAGCGGTTATAGATTGCTGAATTCGATAACTCTCACTTATTGCATGCTTGATTTTGAGATGCAATACTGATGTTTTATAAGACACGTCATTACAGATGCAGACACTTGGGAGCTAAATATTTACGACGGCAGGCTTCCCGTTTTAATTTTTTTGGACAGGTGCTCGAGGACTTGATAATGATCAGCAGTTGAAATTAGCTTAAGGTTCGACGTAATGATTCTAAGACAGCGCTGAACAGGTAACATGTTTTAGCACTATTTTTATCAGTTTAGTAGAATTAAATTAATATCATGTAATAGTAAGTCAATAGGTGATCCACAACGAATTGATCCACTCAAAAAGTAAAGAAATATGTCCAGCGGCATGTTTAATCTTATTATCTCATTACTAAATTTAATATACTATAAACTATGTCATATATCCTACTTGTAATAGTGAATTACCGTGAAAGTTATGCCGCTTGAAAAAATGAAAATATTCCATGTGATATGTATGTAGGGGACCTTCGATGAATATTAAAAGTGTAAGTCTGGAACATTTTCTATTCTACGTCTCTCAGTTAGTTGTAAATCCGATCCGGCAAACTTCTACTTTCCTTAAACCATTTCACTTTTTTTTGAAACTTTGCTCTCAAAGATTCTGTTGTTGTTTTATCCCTCACATGAAAAAACCTTCCCTAACACACCTTTATTAATCAAACCTAATATCGTTAAGCAACAGTCGTCTTGAACATCATTGCCAATAACGATAGGGATGAAGGCATTTCATCGAGTGTTAACAGCCACAGCTTATCACTTAGCGCTTTTAAAGGCAACATATTTGCGTATATTTCATTGTTTACATGGAAGTAAAGCGCCGCCTATCATGTAACATTTTCCGAATTAAACCATTTTTTGGCTGCTCCAGGAACCATGTTCTCTGCAATATTGAGATGCTGTGTTTCTTCCTTTTATGATATGTAGTTAGCGGTTCAATCAGCATGGACCATTTGTAATAACAACTTCAATCACATTATGCTCCCAATAGGAATAATTGTTTTGATTCGGTAGATCCCAATAACTGCGAAGACTTCCGAAGGGAAATGTCAGGCTGCCTACAGAACCTATGTCGTCGTGCGGTAAAAGCTATATACAATTTCTCACGGGATGTCGTACGCCTTTCGACGACATTGGCTAGACTTCTGACGAAACTCTAATGATATTGTAAAAATTATGTCCGTAACACTGAAACCACGTTGGTTCCAGGATATTCAATTCCCTTGCTTTCTGGGCCTGAGACTTAGCCTCTTTTGTAATGGTTCTATCGCTCTCCAACGTTCAACGTCAGATAGATGAGTGCGAGTCATAAGGAAAGGCATCTACGGTAAATTTGCTTAAAGCAAGATTTTTCTTACAGCCACAAAAATCAGCAGACGTTACAGATCGTGGGTACTCTCCCTATATCATGTAAAAGATTATTTTATTTTCCATTTAATAATATGTAAAACTCTTGAAGGCTGTATTTAATAGAAAACAAAATAAAAAATTGATTAAAATTAAGCGTTTTTCCTGCTTGAATAAGATAATCCCATGCGAAAACAAAAGGAAATTTAAAAATTGTGTCATTCCGCATTCAGTCAGGCAAAGTGATGATATTTTTTCTGGACGACATAACTTGTAAATAATATGTATTTTCCCTGACTACGTAAATGCTGTGGTAACACATATTGATGAACGTATTTAAGAATATGCTAAATCTGAGCAAACGATGTGGCTCACAACACCGTTGCATATTCGGATGAAGCCATGGATTTTGTAATCGATCTAAGAGCAAACGTTTTACTTTCTTTAATCATTCCTTCATCAGACTTGTGCTGACGATGATTTCGGCTTTTAAATTAGGTGTGTTCTTATGTTCACTCCTCAAAACCTCCATCTGATTCGTGCAAGATCTAAGAAGGCATCTGAATAAACTGATGGAAATTTCTCGTAAAAGTGTCGTCCATATCATACTAGTAAAACGTGTTGTAGAGCTGGTTAGATTCTCTTTAATTCCAATAGCAAATTTCATGAAAAAAACAGGAGGTAAACAATAAGCGAATTTCTTACATTTCTGGAGATGTTCCACACTTAGGTTTTTGATGAACTGGAAATCGTAAAGCCTACAAAACAAAACATAATATTTCGTGATGAATCTGACTGGTCACTTGGAACTAACATATATGTTTTTGACAATTAGCAAGAAATTGTATAAGTATAATTTGTAAATTTTAGCACAATACTGATGATACTGAAATGCTCGATTGCTTTATAATTCTAATAAAATTTGCTGTTACTAAGAATATATTTATATTTAAAAGCCACATTTTCACCCATTCCAGGTATACACTATATTTACTTTTGGCTTTTTTTTATCATAATAGTAACATTTGTTGTATAATCATTACAAATTTAAAGTATTTAGTTCTATCCTAAGCGTCAGAAATCTGCTTTAATATAAATTTTATATTTTTGTCCGTTATTATCTTCGAAAATATTACAAAAAATAATTTCTCCATTGTATGTTGATCAATAGTACGTGCACAAGACCTATTTCTGCTGTTTTTTAAGAAAAAATTCCAGGAAATTCAACAGAAACCATAAGCGTAATAAGCAATCTCCAGAAAAGTAATAGGAAGTGGTATATTCATGCTTCAGTCTTTACCACATTTACCAAAGGGTTTATGTTTGAGAACTATTATTTTTCGCTCTTCCAATTTCATAACAGGAAAGCGTTTCATATTTGCCTCTATCTCATATGTAAAAATGCTCAATTATGCTGCTTTGAAATGTATACATAATATCTTATTTCGGTAATGTACTGCCAACAAAATAAATTCCGTTATCACTGTGGCATCCACATTTCTCTTCAAGTTTGTTTTGTTTATTTCAAATACGAAAATCAATAAACTACTACCGGCACAACAAGAACACACAAAGTGAAATATCACAGTGGAAATTGGAAAGCCAAGAATCCTAACATTTCACTATAAAATTTTCTACATTATTTTTAGTTATAGCACACAAGTTTTCCTTGATAGACATTAAATTTTTGTGGATGGTTAATCTGCAGAAATAGCGAAGATATGTAGAAAAAACAGAAAAAAACTTTAATTGCCTGAGATGGTAATTATGTTTACATAATTTAATTGCTGGTGGAAAATACATATCTCTCAGTGAGCAGTTTAGATCCATTGGCAAATAAAGTAGAAATAGTGTGTCCTCCCCGTTCCCTATCATTACCTTACACGCCTGTTTATCCACACCTGATTCCGCAGTCACTGGAGCAAGTGTGAATCAGTTGATTCTATAACAGGTTAATATGTTGTAGAAAAGATATCCTAGCAGAAAGTAACACAATATTTAGCACAGCTACTTGCGGTCTAGAGGCTCAGGTGAGCAATCTATTTTGCAATGCATCCACAAGTGTGGCGAATGGTAAGAGAAATTCGACACGCACCAAGTAATAACGACTAAGAAATTTGTTCTTTGAAATGATATAAAACATGCAGTGTTTGATCATGTTTTTTCTGAACATATACATCTTTGGACTACCTAGGAACAACTGCTTCAAATGCAAATTATTAAAATTGTTCAATTTAAAATGTACGAGAATCTAACGCTTGAAATCTATTAACTGTCTGACAATATGCAGAAGAAAAGGATTTTATATTTGCCGACAACAATATACTTAACTTTAAAACGACATCCGTTAGAGTTGGCGATCAAGTATACGAGAATTACCCGAAAAGTTTAAACCATATTTTGCACCCAAACCGCAAAATTGTTTGAAGGTCAAAAAACATTAGGTCACAATTTAAGTCACTATCTTTACTTCACTCTCGCCAATTTAAGGAAAACTGTTAGACTGTTATCCCAACAGTAGCGCACTTTCTGTGCTGTATAGTAATTATAGATCGGTCGATATATGGCAGCATGTAAGCGTTCACAAACAAGTGTTTTCATATCTATAATTGGATGTTTAACGAAACAACGTGACCCCACTTCCTTAGGCTATCAGCAGTCGCCTGTTCCTAATTAAGGACTACTAGCTCCAGAGAAGGGAGAGAGCCAGTGTCGTAAGAGAAACACAACACACGTCTCCCCCATGACTCGAACCCGGACACAATTCGGAAGAATGATCAGAACTCAGCGCTCAGACCACAGCACCACCGTCGCTGAGTAATAAGCGGGGTTTATCTCCGATAAATAAAAAATTTCGCTGTACACAAATTGATTGAATTATATCAGATTTTACTTTGAGTAACAAGAATTGTTAAAGTTTAGTTTCATTGTTAAAGGGTTATTGCAGTTTTTTGCCAATTTTGCAGATTAAGCTGGGCGATACTGACGGGTACCAACAGTCTTATTTATTGTATTTATAATTTATGATTTTAGGAAAATGATGAAAGTTTATTTTCAAGAAGTATTTGAAAATGTAATATTGATTACTTTTATTGCAATTTTGTTTTGACACATTTCCTAGGATCCGAGAATTAATATTCATGAACGGAAGAAAATGTATATCTCACAGAGATTTAAAGATTTCCACAAGGAAATTCATGGTGCTAATCGCTGGATACATTGTATGATTTATTTTTGTTAGAAATGAATAAGAGCGCATCATAATTCTCAAGCGAGCATTTCCAATCAGTTACCGCCTAATGGTCCCATTACACATTAGCAGATTTTTTGCTGATAATAGAAGTATTATTTGTCGAAGTTCAGCAGCAATTTTCATAGCAAATATAAGCAAAGATGTGTGTTGTAGTAACATGCCTGTAAATCAAATTTTCTGAATTGACTTACATTGAATATGACCTCCTCCAAGAACTGTGATAAGAATGATTATTTGTATCACATAATTTTATGTGATAAATATCACACAATTCTCTGTGATATTCTTATTACATGTTTCATGTGATGAGAACGTTTTTTGTGACAATCGTGTTTGAATTTGGTAGATATTCATTTAAATTTCGTTTTCTAAATATTGTTGAAACCACATAAGTTCATCCTGCGTAATACGAAGTTCCGCATAAACCGAAGTTTTTATCGGTCACTTGGAATTCATAGAATTCCCACTTGTTATTTTAACCGCATAATACGAAAAATAATTTTTTGGTAGAAATCGCCTTTATCGATGTTCAGCACGGCTATCGGTAAAGTAAATAAGTAGCATTCACTAAGGTGATATCGTTTCCTCTCTCAACTAGATACCATGCATAACGTGCGTGCGCATATCTACAACACATTGTGTTTCTCCTTTACATTTTGATCTGCATAGAAACCTGGTTTAGTTGCTTTTCTTATTTAATGTCCTCTCCCAACCTGTACATCACCACCACAACCACGAGGTCTGGTACCTTGTCGTGCTGTGGGGAAGCTGAGCCTGCACCGCAGTCGCGAAATTCAGACAAACACTTTCATACGGGTGAGTGATAGATTATTTGCATTATGCAAGTAATACTGTACATAACCCCCGTGTTTTGTTTTCAGTTTGCTGGTTGAACTTCAACATTTATTCCCTGGGATCAACTACGAAAATAAAAAATATGAATTTCCTCCTCTGAAATAATTTATTTCAAATTACCTTTTCCCCCCCCCATTTTATCATTTAATTCAAAAAAACCGGCCAGGACTATCTAATTCTATGGTTAGGGGCAAGATGCGTCAACCGTTTGTATAGATACTTTGAACGATAGGGGTTAGTCCAATAAGTTTGAACCTTCGGTTCGTGTTCTTGTGTAATAAACTTGTATCAACACCAATCACTTCTCCTTCACAAATGTTGCTTTTATTGTCCCCTCACCTTACCCCTTAACTAACTTAATCTCTTTTCATGGAATCCGTTGTTATCTGTCCACACAAGGCTGAACACTGGTTTGCTAATGATGTGGCGATATTCTAAAGATGTGACAATAGAGTAGTATTGCTTATTATTTCGGGGATGTCATAGGCTGTTCCACGGGCGTTTCGCAAATGGAACTTGCATAGGTAAAAGTCATTTGGTTTGGTGACATTGGTTATATTTTACTTTGGACTTCGACTGCTCAGTAGTTCATGTACAATGAGCTTTCGAAAATCGAAATATCATGCAGCTTCAAGCAAGCAAAATACCTGACAGCTTGGTAAGGAATTCCCCGAGTTGTCAGTTTAGAGGGAAAAGGAGTTAAAAAATTCGATTTTGCCAAAAATTTGGATTTCTCACCAAGTCCTCTTTCAAAAATTTTTAAAGAAAAACAAAGATGAGGTCAAACCTAAATTCGATGGATCGTCCAGGGTAAAAAACAAATATCAGGAGGAAATTTACAATGATCTGGACATGAGTACAGCTGATTCACGGGAGAATGAGGGGCAGTGAAGCGAAAAAAAACGTGTAGCTGTAGAAACAATGTCATTTTAAATTAACTTGCTATGTTGAAAGCTGAAAAAATAATGCTGATTTATTTTGCATCTAGA